>CM071924.1:51506907-51913253 GCA_016081115.2 Rehmannia glutinosa | reverse complement strand
TATAATGTTTCATTCAATAAAGAAAAATGCCTTATACTTAAAAATGGTGAAATTATTTGTGAAGCAAATAGAAAAGCAATCTTTATAAAATTTGTACAAGTGATTTGGTTAGTCAAAATGTTTCTTGTTTAGTAAGCCAATAATGATTTAACTAGTTTATGGCATAGGCGACTTGGACATGTTGGATACAAGAATTTGAAAAATATTTACAAAAAACCAACATGTGAAAGGAGTACCCAAATTGAATTTTGAAAATCTTGGCTTATGTGACAACTTGTCAAAAGAACAAATTAGTTAAAAGTAGTTTTAAGCCCAAAAATGAAATTTCCACAACCAAACCCCTACAATTGCTTCACCTTGATTTGTATGGGGATATTGTACGGCAAGTCTAAGTGGAAAACATTACACTTTCGTTATTGTCAATGATTTTTCTAGATATCTTGGACTCTTTTTCTTACCCGATAAAAGCGATGCCGTTAATGAGTTTGTTAAGTTGTGCGAGACTCATTGAAAATAAAAAAGGAAAACGCTATTAAGTCTATTCGAAACGATCGAGGTGGAGATTTTGATGGTGAATTTAGAGTCTTTTTGTGAAGCAAATGATATGCTTGCCGTAATTTTCGGCTCAAGGACACCTCAACAAATGGAGTAAGCCAGAAAGGAAAAATCGGACACTCGAGAGATGAGTCGGTCCATGCTCAATGAATTTTCACTTCCTAAATATTTTTGGGCGAAAAAAGCGTAAGTACATTTTGCTATGTCATTAATCGAGTTTATATTCGTCCTAAAATGAATAAAACTCCATATGAGCTCGGAAAGGTAGAACTCCAAATATTAGTTATTTCAAGATATTTGGTTGTAAATGCTTTATTTTGAATACCAAGGATCAATTGGACAAACTTGATCCCAAGGTAGATGAAGGGATATTTATGGGATATTCAACAAAAAGCAAAGCATATCGGGTTTACAATAAGACTAGTGGAGTTGTTGAAGAATCCGTCCGTATCAAATTTAATGAAGGCCGGGTGTTGAAAGAATACAATGATGAAAGTGATGAAGAGGATATTATTGAATAATTGTTGATTAATGATCAACGTCTACATCGAATGATCAACATCCACTTCAAATGGTCCTCCAAAGAAGATAGAGGTGATACCTCGGATCTTCTGGTGCATTAAATTTAAGGAGATCACGAAAGATCTTGTGTGGTGATCCCCCCTTGACAAAGTGATGATTAGGAGAAAATTTGAGAAAACTCTTATTTCTCAAGAAAGCCTAAGAATGCTAAGGAGGCCATTGAGGATGAGGATTGGTTCTTAGAGATGCGAGAGGAGTTAAATCAATTTGAAAAATGATGTATAGGGGTAGTACCCCTTATGTCCATCTGCTATTATTGGTACAAAATGGGTATTAGGAATAAACTTGATGATCAAGGCAACATTATTCGAAATAAAGAAGCGGAGTTAGTAGCTCGAGGTATTGTCGAGAAGAGGTATTGACTATGATGAAACTTTTGCAGTGTACGTTTAGAAGCTATTGTATTTTTTTGCCTATTCTTGTTTTAAAAATTTCAAACTTTGCAAATGGATGTTTAAATCCGCTTTCTTAAATGGTATTATTCAGAAGAAGTCTGTAAAACAACCCAGGGGTTTGAAAATTTTCTGGGCACAATGATGTTTATAAACTTAAAAAGGCCTTGTATGGTTTAAAAGCGAAGCTTCCAGGTGCATGAGTACGATAAACAGCTCTTTCTTTTGCAAAATGGCTTTATAAGAGGTAAAGTTGATACAACTCTCTTTGTTTTTGAAAAAGGACAAGATTGCTTACTAGTGCAAATTTATGTTGATGATATTATCTTTGGTCGCTCTAATGATTCTTATCTAAAAATTTTCAAAAGTGATCACGAGAGAATTTGAAATGAGTATGATGGAAACTCTTCTTTCTTGGACCCAATTAAGCAATGTCGAGAAGGTCTTTACGTTTTAAAATCAAAGTATACAAAAAACTTTTGAAAAAGTTCGGCGTTGAAGAAGGAAGAAGCGTCCATCTCTCCCGTGGCAACAAATGTCCAAAATTGATGAAAGATGAAAAATGCAAGTCGGTGGATGAATCAAAGTGTCGGTATGATTGGTAGTTTACTTTATTTAACCACAAGTAGGCCAGGACATTAACTTCATGTCAGTATGCCTATGTGCTCATTTTCAAAAGCAATCCCAAAGAATCTCATATGAGTGCGGATTAAAGGATTTTTGAATATTTGAATGACTATTCAATATGGTTTATTTTATCCATGAAAATGAAAATTTTTCTCTTAAGGTTATAGTGATTCGGATTAGCGGGAAATATTGATGATGGGAAAAGTACTTAGGATCATGTCAATTTTTACAGCGATTGCCTGATTTCTTGGTTTTCAAAGCAAAGCGTGTTTCTCTTTCAGCGGCGGCGAATATATTCACGCCACTTTTGTTTACCTGACTTCTTTGGATGCAAACAAACCTTAGCGGATTACAAATGCTCTTTTAGCTTGTGCCTGTGTTTGTGATAATATATCGCTATAAATATTACTCAAAACTTAGGATTCATCATAAGTCTTAAGCATATTGAGATTCGACATCATTTTACAGGGATTGTGTTTCAAAGCTTGAAAATTGAGATATCTTTTGTACCATCTCAAGATCAACTAGCGGACATTTTTTACAAAACCGCTATCTTGAGGCACTTTGCGTTGATACGAGCTCGGTTAGGCATAATGCATATTGAATGAGGCTTACGTTTGCATTTGTGCTTTTAAAACTTAGGCGAAAATCAGTTTTTGGTTGAAAATTCGGATTTATTAAAAATGACAATAGTGATGGTGAGACGGGTTGGGGCACCGCCGTGCCCTCAACATCGACCGGTAAGCCTCAGCCACGATCGGTGTACTAGCTAAGTTTGGATTAAAGCGGATTCTGTCTTCATCATTCTTCATTTAACTTATTTTGGCCATTTTTCGTCCCGCTTTGCCAAATTCACACAAATTCACTCAAAATTTGTTTTCATGCACATCTCTATTCACAACTTGGACCTTATATAGCATGTTTATCATCATCATGACTCATCTTTTCGATCAAATGGTAAGAATTTTTCTTCCTTTGCTCAATTGTATTGAACCGCTTGAGTTTATGCTCTGTATATTTCTTGATATTTTTGCATATAATTGATGAGCTTATTATGTTGTAATATATAATGTTTGATCATAAAATTAGTGATGAAATTTTTTAGCTTGAATCATTTACAGGGATATATACAAGCTTAACTAGCTTAATTTTTCGCCCCTGAGGGTGTTTGATAAAATGTCGCAATGAAAATTTCAACTTCTACATGATTCTCTTGCTTCCAAAGTCTTGATCTTATTGAGATCATGTTTTGGCAAATAAAATGAGCGTATGAACTCTTCATGACACATTTCTCCCATTTTTTGGATTTTTAAGTTTAAATTGCTCACGGTTGATAAATAGTCTCTTTTTCGCACTTTGATATAATTGTATGATGTTTTTATCATCCTAACATTCTTTTGATGATTCCAAGGAGAAAACGGGAAATTGGCTCGTTAGCCAAAGAAGCCTTAAGCTGCTGATAAAAGCTATAAGCTATGGCTTCATAAAGCGAGAATACAGTCCATGGGCATATTATGGACTCAATTGCAAAAGATTATAAGTATTGTGACGGGGGGGAGCTTAACCTTTATGATGTTTATAGGCATCTTATATAAGCTTGCCAGCTTGTACTTCTAGCTTATGAAATATCTCTTGTTGATATGCTCATAAATAGGGGCTTTGTATGAAATGTTTTCAACGGATAGTTCAGCTCGTAAAGCTGGAAAATTTATTTGTTTTTTCAAAATCGTCCTCGAGTAAATTGTTTTGGTTTGTAATCATCAAAAGGGAGTTTCTAGATAAATGTTTTTATCATGGTTTGATGATTTTGTTCGATTTTGTTCAAATGAGTTTTAAACCAAAACAATGTCCTAAATGTTGTCTAAATACTTAAAATGATCTTAAAAATGTTTTCTATTTTTCGGAGTATTTTTTTGGAGTTATTTTTCGATAAATAATTGGACAACACATTTGTTTAGAACTCGACAGTCGCTACTATAGGGCAACTGTACACGAGTTGAGTTTTGAAAGCAGAGAAAATGGGGCGTAAGAAAAATGGGGGAGAGCGGCCCCGAGGTCGGCAGTGGTCGGCCAGAAGTGAGGCGGCTTAGGTGCACAAGACAGCTCTTGGTTCGTCTTCTGTTTTCGTATTTCTTTCAACTCAATGGGGGTCATAGTTAAGGGCGACTAAGTAATGATGCCCCCTCAGGACCGGTCCCCCTGTGTAAAATTCGTTGAAATTCAATTTCAATCTTATCTCTGTGACAGAGTCAACCCGCATTTATCAATGAGCTATCAGGTT
This sequence comes from Rehmannia glutinosa, assembly GCA_016081115.2. NCBI lineage: Eukaryota > Viridiplantae > Streptophyta > Magnoliopsida > Lamiales > Orobanchaceae > Rehmannia > Rehmannia glutinosa. The sequence continues at coordinate 51,908,816 of CM071924.1, read as the reverse complement.
GCATTTTTGAGAATGACTTTTTCCCTATTTTGTGGGATTGATTTCTAACAGCTCTATTGATGATTTTAAATGGTTTCTTTTGCAGGCAAACCACTCCCCAAGGAGAAACCTATGCGGAAATGGAAAGCTTGAAGTCTCTCCTATAAATAGAGGCTTAAAGTTTCGAGCAACAAAGATGACAAACTACAACACTAAGAAAAGCTTAATCAGCAAACGCTTTCATATATCTTGTTGTATTAGCCTTAGCACTTTCACTTGCACAAATTTGAGGTATAGGCTTTCAATTCTTGATTACTTGTACTCATATTGAGTTGTAATCTTGATTTTGGTCATCATTCGAAAACACAGGACATCATGTGAGTATTAACGTGGTAAGAATACCACTTGGGTGATCTAGGTGATAGGTGTTTGAAGGTTGTGGTAATCTTCAAAGGTGTTGTTGTAAGAGGATTGTGGTAATCCTCAAGGTGGTGTAAGAGGGTTGTGGTAATCCTCAGAGGGTTGTGGTAATTCTCAAGGTGTTGTATTAATTTTTGGTAAATTAATAAAATCTTTCTTTTTTGAAATCCATCCAGGATATCTTTGGGTGGTAATAGATTAGACAGGTGGGTTGAACTACTATAAATCGGCGTGTCTATTTACTTTCATAGCATTTCATCTTTGCTTGAGTTTCTGAAAAAGAGGGCAAAAATCGAAAAAGCGGGATAATCTATTCACCCTTTACAGATTATAGTAGCCAGCTTGGACTAACACCCCATGCCTCCGTAAGAACATCTCCGCCCGGCTCCGGAAAAGTAAGGCTTTCTCCCAAAGGAAGGATTCATCTCCACACTGCGATTGGAAACTTGACTCCTATGAACAAGAATCACATTTTCTTGGGCAAGTCATAAGAACACGAGAGGTCTCCATAGTGAGATAGTTTCATGTTCTAGGGCCCCCTCATTAATGTCCCTAGTGAGGTAGTGTTATGATAATCCCAGGCCCCCAACATATTAACTTATCAGCTAAGAGCTATGATAAAGACCTCATTCGGCTAAGACCACTGGATAGGAGGGCATCCTCATTGGGGAAAGCTCGGAAAGGGTGCCCCATCAGGAAGGCTTCGGAAGAGGCGCCCCGTCCAAGACTCACGGAAGGGCGCCCTTGATGAGTCGCGGAAAGATGTCCCCAAACATTAAACACAGTATCTCTAGCCATTCTAGAAGAGTTAAAGCTTCCTTAGAGAGGAAGGATACATTTCAACACAAAATATGAACAAGTCCCCACGGACAAAGAACCATAAGGCTAAACTCCAAGGAGGAAGACGGAGGAACACGGAAATGAAGAAAGTACAGGTCGAACTCTCACTCCAAATTGGGAAAACCTCCAGGAAAGATGGAGAAAATCACGAGGAATGAAGGACCGAGGGGCTTGGGTGGGTCCCACTTGGGGGGATCCTCCTCCACTTTTGGAGGCGCGCGGGGCACCCTTAGGGCCCCGCATGGGCGCCCTTTTCCCGGCTCCCAGGAGGCGCCCGGAGCAATCTCTCCTCTCTCTTAGGGCTCTCATCTTGACTCTCTGATTGGATGTACTCCATTTCCTCTCTACAACGTATAACCTAGCTTCGATGTCGAGAATATATGGGGATCCTGGTTCTTGACGGCCCGAAATTCGTTGGTAGAAGTCTCTTCGACTTGAGCCAAGATAACCTCAACAATTTCATTAGTAGTCTCGACAACCTTATTGCTTTTAAGGTACTAGTGCAAGCTGTATCCTCGACCATTCTTTCTCGGTTGTTGGGGGCTCGATAGCGATTATGTCCACTCTGACCTTTTCAATGGGGCCATGATGAGACTTATATTCATGGTTCCTCTTGGATTGCCTCTCTGAGATTTCTTGATTTGGTCTCGGAAGGTTTGTTAAATTTGGATAATTGTTTTCTGTAATCTCTGGCTTGCTCTTGCAGAGTCTTGTTTCTATCAATTTTGCCTTCGAGGCACTAACTATCCTTCGCCTTCTTGTCACCACGCAGGCGGTGGGACGAGGGGCTGGGCTGTTGTATCCTTCTCGGGAATACTTGCGATCGTTTTCTACTTTAAGCACCCTTTTTTCTTGGCATGGGCCTAACTTTTAGACGGTACAACAAGTTTCCTCGAAAAGCCTTTATTAACATGGAATGCCTTTCCCTTGCGTAAGGCACTCCTTTTTCTCGATAAGTACCCGGTAGCTATATTGTAGCGAGCGGTGTTCTTGAACTAGCCTTCCAACAAAGATCCATATTTTTGGACTTTTTGACACATCTTGTCAAGGGTGTTCATCTCTTCCATAATCATTGCCATCTGTCGGCTTAGTCGTGTGATTGATTGTAGGAACCAAACTTGATGTCGATGCTTCGCCACTATATCCGTGAGTTTGTGGTATTCGCCGCTTGATCATCATCTTGGTAGTGGGGATTGACTTATGGTACACTCAAATGTAGAATTTTCTTCCAAATTTTCATGAAGTCAAACTCATGAGTCCTTGACTATGTGAGTCATTTCTTCAGGAAGGTGAAGCGACTCTGTCAAGTCTTCAGCGGCTAACTTGACTTCTTTTCCGTTGACAAAGAATGGATCCCGTCGTCATGAGCGGAGCGTTCACGTAGAACATAAACCAAGTATCTTTAACTTCTTGGATTCTGTCAAATATCTCAATATTTTCTTTGCTATGTCATGTGACTTTCCTTAGAGTGTGATTGAAACCTTGCACATGCACTGCTGCGAAGGTGATGGTATTTGTGAGTCAGTAAACTGATGATCCCGATAAGTGATCACATATCTTATTTGATCCGTTGGTTTGCCTTTTGCATGCATATCCATCTTGATTGCGGTATTCATACAGGAACCTTCACATATGAATTCTCTTCCATACCAATTTTTTCATCAAATCTTTGGTATACTTGGTTTGGATTATGAAGGTTCCATCCTTCATTTGTTTAACAGAAGTCTAGGAAGAAAGTTAATTCTCCCCGTCATCTTTCATATCAAAATTTCCTTGCATTAGATTTGAGAATTTGTCACAAAGCTATTTGTTTGTGGATCAAAAATGATGTCATCCACATGTATTTGAACAAGCAAGATGCTCTCTCCGTCTTCAGTGCGAAGAGTGTTCTGTTAATGTTTCCTTAGTAAATCCATTTGTCTATTAGGAATTGAGACAATGTATCATACCACATGCTCTTAGTGCTTGTTTCAATCCACAGGTGTTTTTGAGCTTGTACACCTTATCTCCAATAGTTTTTGCTCAAAACCTGCGGGTTCTTCACATAGACTTCTTATTCAGAAAGTCCATTGAAATGCACTCTTCACATCCATTTGATAGGCTTTGTGAAGTTCTTGTATTCAACATAAGCAGAAACTTCTTTATTCTTCCCAATCATAATAGGTGTGCGGTTCTCATCAAAATCCATACATTCTTCTTGCAATACCCTTTGCAGTACCAATCTTGATTTGTTTCTTACCTAAGATCCTTCCTCATTCATCTTGTTTCTGAATACTCACTTTGTACAATGACATTTTTGGTGAGTAGGCCTTTGTCGATTCCCAAATTTTGTTCTTTCAAGCGGTTAAGCTCTTCTGCACTCATTTGGGGATCAATGTGTGTCATCTAATGCTTGTGACCGTCTTTTGGTTCAATTTGAGATATAAAACAAGTGAACATTGCTTCATGTTGAGTTATGGGTCTTGTTCTTACTCCTTCTCTAACATTTCCGATGTAAGGCCTTTCGGTGGATAGTCTCTCATCCATCTCATCACAGTTCGAGTAAGTCGGTTGGGTCAATTCTTCTCGATCATCTTCATTCAAGCGCAATCCTTCCCGGTACTATGAGATTCAGCTAACTCGTCCTCATCGGGGATCAAGTCTTATGGGATCTGTCTCAGCATAAGGACTCTTACGAATAGTTGGTGATTCAACTTCATTAACTCGTCAATGTCCTCTCCGTTCACATTAGGTTCATCAAAAACTACATGGATAGACTCTTCTGTTACCATATTCCTTTTGTTTAGCACTTTGAATGTTTTGCTCTCTTTGAATATCGAAAGATACATTCATCAGCGTTAACATCAAAGGCTTTCAGATTATTTTTGCCATTGTTATGAATGAAACATTTGCTTCCAAAAATATGAAAAAATATCCCACATTTGGCTTTCTTCCTGTCCAAATTTCATAAGGGGTCTTGGACAGTTGCTTGTTGATCATACACCTATTATGAGTGTAGCAAGCAGTGTTAATAGCTTCAGCTCAAAATCTCTTAGGCAATGCAGCTTCAGCTAACATGGTCCTTGCAGCTTCCTTTAGGGTTCTATTCTTTATTTCAGCTACTCCATTCTGTTGTGGAGTTCTTGCAGCTGACACCTCATGAGCAATACCATTTTCCATGCAATACTGAGTTATAATCTCATTGACAAACTCAATTCTCCTATCAGACCTTATCTTGATAATGGATTGACTCTTCTATTCTGAACTCTCTTCATTAGCTGAGGAAGCTTTTGCAAAGTTTCCTTCTTTTTACACATGAATATGGTCCATGTGTATCTTGAGAAATCATCAATTACCACTAGGGTGTATTTATTTCCACTTATGCTAGATGGCTCAACATGTCCAAAAAGTTCATGTGCAATAAATGCAAAATCCTTGTTGAAGAATGACTTGGCTTATCCTTGAAAGATGATTTCCACAGGATTCTGAGGTTGACCCGCGCCCGAAGAATCGGGCGGCCTTTGATCCCTTCAGTGGGAATATAGGAAGCTAGATTTGCTTTCATTTCGACATGCATCACATATGTTTTCCTTCTTGTAGATGGTCAGTCTGGCAAGCCCACAACCAATACTTCTTTGCAAGCTTGTTAATGGTCTTGAATTTGAGATGACTACTTTTTGCGCCACAACCAACTTGATTGGTGTGCCAATGATAGACATGTGATTGGTACAAAGGTGGACAATCAGCTACATACATATTCTCTTTTCATTCAGGATAGCACAATTTCATCGGTTCAGCATCCTTGATTTGACAAACACACATATTGAATCAACATTATATCATTTATCACGAGTTGGTGATACTTAGAAAATTGAAGTTCAACCCTTCAACATAAGAAACATTTGTGATTTATATTCCATTTTCTTGATGGACCCAATACCTTTGATTTCTCCTGGAGCTTCATTTCCTCCAAATATGACTTTGGCTCCTCTTGATTCCTTGAAGTTTGAAAGATTCTTTTTATTTCTGTCATATGTCCGGAACAACCACTATCCATGTACGGGGTTCCTTAGCACCCTGCTATTCTTGAACCTTCAATCAAGGGAAATCAAACTTTAGATATCCATATATGTTTGGGTCTTGAGGGTATGCACTATAAGGTGTTCCAACCAACCTATAGCCAAAATATCGACTATGAGAGGTTTGGAGATGTTAAGCGGGTGGCCCCAGCCCTATAGGGCCGACCCTAGCCGGCTTCGGGCTAAACGGGCCCTCTTTATGTGAAGGCTAGCATTTTGCGAACCTAGCCCTAACCACTGGCGGGCGAGGCTAAGCAGACTCGGGCTACAAGCGATTTTTTTTAAGATCTAAGTTTTATACTAAAGCATGTATAACAATATAACAATCAAACTAATATGCAAAACTAAATTACACAATTTTTTTATGTTGCATTACAAGGATAAAAGTCTTAAAATTCAAATATAATCAAACATCATCATTATCGTCAAAGGCTTTGAAACTTTAAGAACATACTTCTTATGCAATAAGAGTTAAAATAAAAATATGTGCAAAAACTCATTTTTAAAATAAAAATAGAAACAACAAACTACAATGTAGAATGATAAACAATATATAATGAATAATTTCTTAATACCTTTTGATTTTTGTCAAACAAATTAAATAAATATAAATAATGATAAACGCGATTTGATGTTCAATGTTTGTGCGTGAGATAATTTGGAATCTCAAAATACAACAAATTCATCTTTATAATTATTTGCATAAAGTTTCAATTATTTGTCACATTTAAGTCACGAAAATTTTAAACTTTTTGATTATAGTATTGTATCTATTAGAGAGATATAAATTATATAACATTTTAAATCATCATAATTGATTACATTTTAAGTCACTATAAAAATATATCTCTTAGGAAATGTTACGTAAATTTTGTTATCCCTTTATTTACCAATCCTCTATTTTGGAAAACAAAAAAAAATACCAAAATTCAAAAAAAAAAAAAAAAAAAAGCAGAAATTTTTAGTTTAAACAGGCCAGACATTTAGAGGCCCTAACCTCATTTTTTTGCGGTTTAACGAGGCTTAAAAACTTTAGCGCCGACCCGTTTAATATCTCAGAGAGGTTGCCACCTTTCGGTTCCATAATCATAAAGATTTTTTAGCAAATTGTTTTGGTGCTTTAGGAACATACAATTGTCTATTTTTGTCTGTATGCTTTTGTATTTGCTTTTCTCTCGGAAAGTGTGAAAAGCTGTTGTGCATGATATGCATTGTGTTTTGGTGCATATGAGTCTTTGATTTCTTTGCCTTGGGAGGTCTTGGCCATTTGGACTTGTATAAGACTCTTTGATATTTCATTTGAGGATTCAATCGGCAGGTTGGGTAATTTCTACCATTCCCTTCATATGATTTCTTTTGATGAAACCTTTGGGATTTTTGGTAGTTTGTTTTGACTTCACATAATTTCTTGTTAGGAGATGTAACATTAAACCTTTCTAAATTTTGTTTAATTTGTTCTTTTAGCATACTAAGGTGACTTCTTTTCTTTTCCTTTATATCCAAGGCCAGCATGTGAGTGTTTGTGATTGTGTGTGGGTACCACATATGGTGTTTTAGATTTTTAGATTCCTCATTTGCTTGAAGATCCTTCTTCCACGACCACTCTTGGAGTTTGAGCATTGACAAAGGAATCGAATCTAAGCTGCTTTATCTCTAATCTCCTTTTGTATCATCATCAACTCATCGATGTTTTAGATGATTTGTTGAGTGATGCAATCACATTTTTAGTTATTGTTCCCTCTTTTCTTTCGGCAATGTTTGCTTTAACCTTTGTTATCTCGACTTTCAACTCTTTGTTCTTATCATCTATATGACTTAGGGTACTCAACTCTTGATCATTTGTGAATTTTGGTATTTGAGTTGCTGTTTTTCTCATTTAGGAGTATGTGTGAGGATTTAATGTGCTAAAAGTCTTTCATCATTTTGCTAATGATTCATAAAGATCAATGGGTGAATAAGTGTGTGTATCATGATCAGTGTCATCAAGAATTTGAATAAGATGAGTTAGAATTTACCTAATCTTCCTATTCTTTGGCCATAAGACATATCAATGCCTCTCCTCTATCTCGAAGAGTAGTCGAAAAACTTCACTTTGCTATCGACTTTGATGTCTCATTACACTTAGATGTTTAAGATTTTGCAGTCATCATAGCTTTTTTTTCTTTCTTGTCTTCTTTATCTGAAAACTTTCTTATCCTCTTCATTTCTGTATTTGTTGATTGGTGGATAAGGGCAGTCAACTGCAAAGTGGCTTGGTATGCTCGCAATTCAGCACAAATCTTGACTTTCTTCTCGGCCTTCCTTTCTTTGGAAGGAGTTGAGTGCATACAGATGATTCTCTTTTGTTCCTTTTATAGTTTTAGTTGAAAAATCTGTTGAACCTCTTGACCATCAAGACAATCTCTTCTTTATCAATGATGTTTTTGGAGTCAGATGCCTTAGATTCTCCACCCAATATAGCAGTTGTCTTTGGTAAAACTATCTCATCCGCTCTTTTCTCTTGAGCTCAAATTCATATGCTCTTAGATATGAGAATAGCTCATGGTTGGATATCTTGATCAAGTCCATGGAGTTTAAGAGCCATCACCTTCATTTCCCACATTTGGGAGGGCTCTTAGAATTTTTCGTACACATTTCGTTCTATGTATACTCCTTGCCTAAACACGGTTTATTGGTAATTTCGTGAATACGGTATCCGGTGATCTAGTGATTCTCTGTTATCATTTTGAAGTTCTTAAACTTTTGCACTGCGACTATGAGCTTGTTCTCCTTTAATGCTCCGAGCCTTCACAAATAGAGTTAGCTTCTCCCAAATTTCTTTGCGATCTGCAATATTTAACTTTATTAAACATAGCTTTATCTAGAGTTTTATATAGAATATCATTAGCCATATTGTCAGGTTATATCTACATCTATGTCCTCATTTGTCCACTCATCTTGGTTTATCCACCTCTGCAGGACTTTCAACATCATCCTCTGCGGCTTCTACAATTGTGTTCACCTTAGTGATTATAATGGGTCCATCTTCGATGACAAACCACATTTCATCATGTCTTGGAGAGAGATGTATGCGCATCCGATTTTCGGTCATAATGTTCCTCATTAGCAAACATAGGAATATGAGATAGATTTGCTTCCATGATAATAACTTTTAAAAACTTTTGAAAGCTTCAAGTGTTGATGTTTTGAAAAGAATGATATCTAGTTGATAACGGTGTGGAGGTTCTTTGAACCAACCACTTTGATACCACTTGTAGGTCCCAAGAGGTGTGAGTTAAGTCAGAAAAGGGGGTTGAATATACTTAACCAAATTTTAACAATATCTAGAGTTTTAACAAGAAAACAACTAAGTCTCTTGAGAGACAATTGGATCAAACTTCGGGGAAAGTTAACCACTCAGTGACGAGAGAGTTGTTGATAGAGTAATTAATTTGAGTGAAGTTAGCTTTTACAAATTCAATTTTCTTGGTTTCTGACATAAATCTTTACACCCCTTTTTAAAGATTGGTTATCAACACTTATTTTAGGCTTGTTATTATCAATTGGATAGCAAATATAAAGTGGTAAGTAAATTGCATAATATTAAATGACACAATAATTTATAGTGGTTAAAGAATTGGATAATTCCTCTACTCCACTCTTCTCCTACTCTAGGAGAATCCACTAAAAGTATGTGATGACATCATTACAATAGTACAACAGTCCGAGCAAGCCTTGATCACACAACTGGTTTCACTCACGGGACTCATCTCTTCGTAAAAAGCGGTGCCTCACTACTTGACTCTTCAAATCTTTCGGACTTGATCACTTAGCCGTCCTTCAAATTTGAACCAGGTTCGAACTAGAACCTCCTTTGAACTTCTTTCACTTCTTGGAAGAACAATCCCTTTGTCTTTAAAACAAGTTTTCTTCTTTAACTTTGAAGGATAACTTCTATCTGTCACAAGGTTGTGTTGGATAAAGTTTCTTTGGTTTAGGCCGAGGATTGTAATAAATTCTTGCTTGAGAGAGTATTGCAAATTGCTTGTATCTTAGTTTCACGTTTGGAATTTTGCTCTCTTTAGTGTCATTTTTCTCTTTGAAAATTCCTCGGCCTTTTATAGTGAGAGTTTGAAATTTGTCCGTTGAAGCAATAGACAAATTCAAGCTTACACTTCTTGTTCGTTGGCTTGTCTTGTTCTTTCATTTGATATTTCTTTGCATTTAGTACTGCGGTGTCACGAACCAAACCAAAGTTCTACAAGTATTCCATTGGTTACTTCCACTTGCACTCTTTCAGCAAGACAACTTTAAGGTTGCAGGTCTGTCTCCTTACCAAAACTGGTAAGTCTTTGACTTTCTTCACATGAGACTTCTTGACTTTCTTGAAATCCTTCATTGCTTTACCCCATAACTTGAGTCTTCTCCTTCATTTCTTGGATGACTGTTGTAAGTCTTCTGAAAGACACAGCGATGTACTTGGTGAACTTTTATTGACTACTCGGTGAATTTTCTCTGCATTCTTGACAAGTCTTACGCATCTTGAACTTAGGCCTTGTGACTCGGCTAATTTTCTAACTATTACAAAGTTAAAATTACATACACAAATTGGGGTGTCAACTTTCTAATACTAAGTTTTCTAAGCATAATCAAAATATATACAATAAATTTCCTAACATCGTGACACATACAAAACATGGTATGGTCATGACGCATAAAATATTGCACGATTGTTCCAATGCAACAAATATTTTGTTTTTACTTGAACTAATATAGTGTTGATGTATTTTCTTATTTTTAATGGGAATCAAATATTGTTACTACAAAGTATAGTCTTGTTGGTCCTCCCGATGATGAGATTATTCAAGATCAACATGTATGTGTTGTTACAAATTACAAATATGTGTTCACAACACACAAACTTTTTGTTTATAAATAAGTCGTTACCTTATATATCAGCTAATAGTTTTCTGGTCGTCGATAAATTAGTCATTACCTTCTTCGCAACCACCAAGTACAACAAGAAGAAATGTTACCTTACGCTACTTGGAAGCGGAGAGGAATATCATTCTCATCGGACGATTAAATCGCCCGTAAAGACCCGTGTTGTCATCGAAAGTGCATGGATAGAAAATTGGAGGGAGTGGAGTTTGTTTGTTGTCTCTCGTTCGTGAAAACCATTTCCAGAACGTTCTTGGCTATTTACTTTTTGGACAAAATCCATCTCTCCCATTTTCTTTATGGCTGGTGCCAACAAATAAGGAAAACAACACCACCACCTTTTTCATTTTTAATTTGTGTGTGGTCCACATGGTTTTGGTGGTGGACTGGGCGGACCGAGCCCCGGTCGATATTTTTACGGTCAAGGTTGTAATATCCCAGGACCAAAAAATAATCGGGCCTTAAAAGCGCAACCAGCTAGGCCCAAAAAATCGGTCTAAACTGTCGGCCGGTATTTTTAGTGTATTTTCCATGGGTTGGGCGGGTTGGGCTCAAATTAGCGGCTCAATCACTTTGTTTGGCCCGACCCGGCCGATCTAGTTTCCTTCTTGGCCGGTGGGCGCGCCCGGCTGACTCCACCTCTTTAACACCTCTAGTGGACTCGACAAAGAGAATTTTGAAAAAACGTGTTGGTGTGTTATTTTTGAGGAAAAAGAAATTCGAAATGACATATTTTCCTTTGGAAAACAAGTAGAACAAACAAGATCCCACTTTTATGAATAGTGTAAATGTGGAAATGACTTTTATTAACACATATTTTCCTAATACATTACATCCAGAAGTGTCAAAAGCGTCTTTGGTGGGTCGGGTCGGCCATGGAAAAGTCCGCATGTTGGCGTTAGGGCGCGACCCGCCATTATGGCGGTCGAAAATATCGAAATATCCCATTGACCGGTGACCCATCGTGGGCGGTCGCACAAAAAATAAAAAAATTTAAAAATATAATTTTTGCATATCATTTATTTTAATGAGTTAAATAAAATAATGGATGACAAATACATATTTTAAAAAATATTACATACACTTTTATAAGATATAAAAATATAAAATATGAATTATACTATTTTTTTCTTCTATTTCCTTCTCATTTTCTCTCTCTCTTTTTTTTTAAATTTTTTTGGCTAGCTAGTGAAGCCCAACCCGCTAAGCCCGCGCCCCTGATGGGCTAGCCCATTTAGGCTCGCATTTTGCGGGCCTCTAAACATCTAGCTTGTCCCCTACTTTAGGCGTGGCGGGCTGGCCCATTTTGGCTCTAATTGCATCATATCTCTATCCCCAAATACTCCCAAAGTATTCTCAATCACTAAATAAACATATAATGTTTCAAGAGTTCATGAGGAAAATATTCATCAAATATCTATCCGTAAATACTTTACATGTATTGGTTAATTATATGCAACCCAATTGGATAACACCCAAATCCATTAGGATGTTTACATGTGTCTATTTTTTTTTTCTTGAAAAATCACATTTCCTCGTGTAATAAGTGGACATTACTAACATTACATTTAGTGTTTTTCAATGCATTTTTTCACTAATGTACATTACATTTAGTGTTTTTAGAGTTTTGGCGGGAATAGTTTGAGAATGGAGATTTGATTTGATGTCTTGGAAGATGTATTTTAATTATATATTTTTCTTATTAGAAAGCAAAGAAACCCAAAAATGTTCTAACTTTAAGGGTTTATAATTTGTAATTAAGGTTTTCAACTTATCCAATATTTGCAGTATAAGAACTGTATAAAAACGATTGAAAAAAAAAATTAAAATACTCTTAAATTCATCAAATCAAATTAAGTAATATTGTAGGTTAAATGTACTAACATTGGTTCACCGTCTTGCCGTATCAATTTTTTGTGATTAAATTGTCGGAAATGATTTCATAGAGAAAGATCCAAGGTGGTTTTAGTATGTCGTCGAGCATAACATTCGAAAAACATGTATTGTAATAATTACTATTATTTATATTATTTTCGGTGATTTTATAACTAAACATGAGTGTCAATGTATACTACAATTCTTGTTTTTAACCTTTTGTTGGAAATTATAAAAAGAAATTTAGGGGTGTCAATTTGGGTCATTGGATGTGGTTCGTATTTGGTTTCGGGTTGATTTCGAGTTATGCTAAAAATACATTAAAAAATAAGTAAAAGATAAAACAATTACGTTTTAGATAATTTAGTAACTTGATGTCAGATTCGTGCTAGTTGTTATCGTGTTCGGGACGTGTTCGTGTTTCTCTCAATAAATTCAGATCGGATTCGTGTCGGATTTTCGTATCGCCCCTACAAAAATATTAAGTGTTGGGTTATGATATGAGCCAGTCCAAATACTGGTAATAATAAAAAAACAAAATTAGCGATAAAAAAAATAATAATAAAAGAACAAAAGCATGCACCCCTTACACTTGAAAGCCCATTACTTAGCGGGAAATTCACACTCTCCACTCATCATTTCAAATCTCCCCGTACGGCACCACCACTTGCCGCCGCCGACCGCCGTATATACTATGAAGAGATGTCGGCAAGCAGAACCCAGAAATAAACCCACGGCCAAGGTTGTCGATATAGAGGATATCAGTTTTAGCGCTAAGGAAATTCCAAAAATCAGGGCTTCTCTGCTGGAATGGTACGACGAATATCAAAGGGATTTACCTTGGAGAAGGATCAGCAAGGGAAAAAGTGATGTTGGTATTGAAGAGAGAGAGAAAGGAGGGCGTACGCGGTGTGGGTATCTGAGGTAATGCTTCAGCAAACTAGGGTTCAAACTGTAGTTGATTACTTCAATAGGTGGATGGAAAAATGGCCGACAATCCATCATCTTGCTCAGGCTTCTATTGAGGTATGATTTTTGTCCACATCTTCGTCTGATTTAATTGAAAGCTAATCTGTTTTCTTTGTCTGAAATGATTGTGATATTTCTGCTGTGTTATGTGAGCAGGAGGTGAATGAGATGTGGGCAGGCTTGGGTTACTATAGACGGGCCCGGTTTTGCTTGAGGTCGGTAATAGACAATGCTTTCTTAGATATTATGCTTGTAATTGATGTTATTTAAGTCACTGCTTAGTTTCTCTATGAAGTCTTGATTATCAGTTTTCACAAGCAGAATGCGCCAAAGAAAAACAAATAATTTATATTCTATAGCCTCTTAGATTGGTGTGGGAAAAAATAAAAAATGAATGGACTCCAGTTTTCATTTGTGGATGTACTGAAGATTTTCCATAAGAGGTAATTTGGGTATGGTTAAAGTTTGGAGATCAATGATACCTCTAAATGCTGTCTTTTCTTCTGCTGAGCTTTGTCCACTGTTTTCTGAGTATAGCTACCCAATAATAACGTCCTTGGTGAAATAACTGCTCACCATACTTAAGCACCTGCTAGCCTAACCTGTGTTTCCATCTCTTGAAATGACACATAATTTTAATGTACTGGTCGTTTTCAAGTTATTAATGTTACTTTGTTTTCCCTGGTAAAATGTTTGCATCTGTCCAATAATCAGAAAGCATTACTTTTTCCAGATTACATTTTTAGGAACATTTAGATCGAAAATGGAGCTTAAATTTTGTGCAATCTGATAGTCAATCAGGTTTTAAGAAAGCCGGATCAAAAAATCATAAGTTTGATCAATGCATCTTCACTTCTTTTACCTTATTTTGTGGGGCTAAGAAATTAGAGGTTTTGCAAGTTTATGAACAATAAAGCACCGCCTTGGTGTAGAAGATTTATTGAAACTTTATGGCCTTACCGATATAACATGCTGTAGGGAGCTAAAATGATTGTTGAGGTTGGAGGTGAGTTCCCAAAAACAGCATCTTCTCTTCAGATGGTTAAAGGAATTGGAAACTACACTGCGGAGCAATTGCATCGATTGCCTTTGAGGAGGTTAGTGGTTTACATTTCCCCTTTTCTATCATGAGTCTTTTTATTAGTTAATTGAATGTCAATGTGTGCTATTCAGCCAGTCCCAGTGGTCGATGGGAATGTGGTTAGAGTGATTACCAGGTTGAAGGCTATATCTGCCAATCCGAAGAACTCAACAACAGTCAAGAATATATGGTACGATTATGATTACATTTCTATCTCCCTCTCTCTCTCACACACACACAAACACACTAGTCACTCATGCATGTTTGCACACAGAAATCGCATGGACAAATCTTTCCAGTCATGGACGCACATATGCCATAAACGTATGGTAGAAGTAACTTTATGGAAATCAAAAATAGATTTAAGATGTGTTTGGATGAGTTGTTTTTATAAAAATGGGTTTGTGGTGATGACTATTGATGTGACATGTATATTTGATGGGAATGTATTTGGATGGGATGTAATGTTAAGTGGAAATTCCAAAAAAAAAAAAAAAGGATATTAGTTCTTATTTTGAATGTTTTGGGAGATTGGCTGTATTGGGGAATGTGTGTATTTGTAAGAAAATATTTTGAAAAATATTTATTTGGTTCTATTCAGAAAAATAAATGGAGAACTAAAGGTGGGTGCGAAAATAAATCCAAGCATAGCTGTGTTTGTTAATTCTTGGAAATTTCATAGTGACCCTTATTTTTATATTTCTTTTGAATATATGTATAAATATACATGAATATATATATATATATGCGTGAATTATATGTATGTATATATATATATATATATATATGCACATTATATGTAATATATACTTTGTTATTAGGCGTATGGTACTGTATACTGGGGACAAACGTCTTCCTTGAAGACTCCAAAGATCTCTTTCCATCCAAAAGCTCTACTTACCTCGAAAACAAGAACGAAAACAATACAACCAAATCCCAAGGTCAACAGATGGAGCCATTGATTCGGGTCTATCGCATGTCTCTTTCTACATGTGAAAGATCCTCCGCCATATGGACTGTGCCCACGATAAACCTCATGCAGGAGTCAGGACTAGGGGCCTACTTCTCCTAGGACCTCCCCCCCTCCCCCCGAAAAAGAGAAAAAAAAAACACCATTTTGTCTGCTGAATCTCTATGATCTAAACTCAGTATCTGCGAGAAATGTCTTTGAGTGAAATTACAACATTAACAAACGTTGGAAGCATGGGAGGTAATTACTATCAAAAACTAAATACAAAAACACCACATATTTTTAAACAAATTCAGTTGTAATATTAATTTAATTTAACAAAAAATATAAATTATCAAATTTGCATCAATCATCATCAATTCATCATACTTAAAAGTAAAAAATCATCATCAATTCATCATACTTAAAGTAAAAAATGTATTAGAAGTTAAAAAGAGAGAGGGTGAGAGATAGAAGTACATACGAACACTCATTGCTTATTCAAATCAAACAATTTACCAATGAGCTCCTCCTCCTCATTGTGGATCTAAATGGTAAGATTAGAAGCAGGGTAACACAGCTCCGCACCTAACCAGCTATCACTTCTTTGTCCATGATGTAAATGTCATCATTTCATTTGAAGGTCATCTCTCCCTCAGGGGTGCTCAGCTTCACATCATATGTTGCCATGCAAGTGGCTCGAGGAGATGGCTGATCGTTCCCTCCTCTCATGGTTGACTGTATGAAACTATCAATTTGGGCCACAAATAAGAGTTGTCCAGTGTTAGGGGTGGTGGTTGAAACAGAGCTTTACTGCTGAGTAGTTAATTTAGGAAGCCGTTTTAGTCAACTATTTTTGGGAGAGAAAATGCATGTCAGGAGTGGGTATGTGTGTGTGAAGGGGAAGGGGAGTAAGCTGTTTACTGAGGAAGTCATGCCTTGCGTCTAATCAGAAAGAATCAAAATTACTTTTCACAACTTTATCTATATCCTTTCTTAGAGAACAAATTTCTGGAAGTGAGATTTTTCTTCAGAAAATGGCAACATTTTCCAGCTCTTGCAGATATTAGGAGAGAGAGGTTCGTGGGAAGATTCTTCCAATAAATGCCAAACAAATGTGTTTTTAGGGATAAACATCTTCAGATACAATTTTTGGAGAAATGGCCATTCAATCACAGCATTTTGTTTCAAACATGAGGTTATCAAATGATCTAGGCTGCATGTTGTGTTTGATGTATTTGGATTCAGGTTAGACGGATTTCAAGTTATCTATTTAAATTCAATCAAATTAATCATGAGAAGACTTAGCCAAGGATTTGAAATCTATGGTTTTCATATATTATGCAAAACCAATCAATGATATGAGATGATTCCCATTGGAGTGATTACCAACCCAACAAATTACCGAAATAGTTAACTAACTTGCCCAACCATTAAGAATGCCTCAAAACCATCCCAACAATAGCATTCTCTCTCTTACGCATTGTTATATTTGAACCAAATTGATCCAGATGTCTTTTGTAATTTTTAACAAACAATGCTTCAGCATTAATGCTTGTTATCTGAATAACTGTCTGTATATATCATTTTCAACATTTTCGTTGTTTTTTTTCCATTGCTTAGGAAACTGGCGACGCAGTTAGTTGATCCTTCAAGGCCTGGGGATTTCAACCAGGCTGTCATGGAACAGTGCGACACTATGCAGTCTAGCAGCTCCCAGCTGCTCCACGTGTCCTATATCCCATCAGTGTCAAGCACTATCTCTCTCCATGAATGATGAATCAGTTCAAGTCACGGACTATCCAATGAAGGTTCCCAAGGCCAAACAAAGACACGATTTCTCTGCTGTTAGTGTCGTGGAGATAGTTGAGGAGGGGTCTCAATCTGATAGCAGATATCTTCTTGTGAAGAGACCAGATGAGGGTTGCTTGCTGGACTCTGGGAATTTCCATCTGTTCTATTAGAGGAGAAGCTGACTTGGCCTATCGACGAAAGGCAGTCGATAGGTTTTGAAACAATCATTTGGTTTAGACATGAAAAAGTCCTGTAAAGTAGTTTTAAGAGAAGAAGTGGGGGTATATGTTCATGTATTCTCTCACGTACGTCTCAAGATGTACATCGAGTTGTTGATTTTGCACTTGCCAGGTCTTTTCACTAGTCACCCTCTCCCCCTTCCTCTCGTACCCAAACTCACGTATGAAATAAGTGAGATAGAAATCACTCAAAACATTATTTCACTTTAATTAGTTTTCTTTCTAAATTGACGTGCATTTAGACTCTATTTGAAGGTGGGATGAATTTTCTACAAAAGAAGCAAGAGACCACAACTATGAAGTGGAAGTGTGTCGACAATAAGGTCCTTTCAACTCTGGGTTTGACATCTGGCGTAAGGAAGGTATTTCTATTTGTCACGTTCAACATTGAATTCTACCCTGCTGATCTCATGCTCGTTCAATTTCTAATTTCAAATAGATTGTTGAGTACTTGTTAGAGATTATGTTTATCCCACATCACCTATTTACTGGGCTGTTATTATGTATAAATGTGGGTTGGGCACCCTCTCCCTTTGAGCTAGCTTTTGGGGATGAGTTCTACCCAAGCCCATTTAACATGGTATCGAGCACCCAGGTTTGGTTTGGAGGCGATGGTGGGGTGGACCCCGACCCATTTGGTTTGCACGCTCGGCGTGAGGGCGGGTGTTAGAGATTGTGTTTATCCCACATCGCCTATTTACTGGGCTGTTATTATGTATAAATGTGGGTTGGGCACCCTCTCCCTTTGAGCTAGCTTTTGGGGATGAGTTCTACCCAAGCCCATTTAACAGTACTCATGCCACAATTCATTATCTTAGAACATAGGTTAAAAGACAGAAATATGTTTTCTATTTAGCAAAACTTGTTTTAGATTTTGATATTCACGGAATTGACAAATCAAGAATTTGAGTTTCAGCCGCTGGGCTCTAAAATATAAGTTGTTTTTGTTCACCTGCTGCTATGTTTTTCTAGGATCAGTTGGAATGAGCCAAGTAAAATTTGTTTGAAGACTGAAGTGCATTAGTTACCATTCAATTGCTAATCTTTGGAGCTTGTTTGATTGGCATTTTTTTTGCTCTCCATAATCATTCTTTGAAGAGCGTAAAAATATATGAAAAAATGCTGCTAAAGCAGGCTTCTCAAATATAATTATATGGTTATCGGAGCAAGTTTTGATCGAAGAAGTCATCTAACTATAAATATATTTTTGTAAAACTTAAATTTTTATCTGACTGATCAAATTTGATATTGGCTAATGAGTATCATCCAACTAATGATTGATGAAATTTGATATGTGGATTAGGAAATAGAGGGGGAGAAGACTGTTTACCCTTTGTACTTGTGATTTCTCCTTTGGTAGTGTCAGCTTGAAATGTGGATGGTACGTAAAATAATGTCAGTCTCAGTTAGAGCTCATGTGCAAATGAAATACTTGTTCCGTGTTTCCCTTCTTAGACTATATATTGTTTGTTGAACTTGGTTGTGGATATAGGATTGTAAACCCTTTGGGTACGTTTGTTTAGTGATTGGAGGTGATTGGGGAAGTATTTGGGGTGATTGGGGGAAGGGGAGTTTGATATGATGTCTTGGGAAATGTGTGTATTAGTAGAGAAATGCACGGGAAATGTAGTGTGATGTTTGGCTGGTCATTGGGGAAGGAAATGGGAAGGTTGGTTTCTGGGGAAGCCAACCAACAATTCCCATATACTTAGTTCTTCCTTCCAGCATAACAATTATCCGACACCTCTAATGAGTCTTTTGTTAGTCAAAGATAAATGTATTTGCATTCAATTAATTGGGGATCATGATTATTGTATTGAGACAAAGCTTTTGAACCATGCCTCTCCTAGTGGTGTCATTGAATCTATTTCTTGATATCAACTAGAATGAGTAATCATTATATGAAGTATCAAAATTCTTGAGCATAATTTCATAAAATTCAGTGGTGTTTTACTATTTTGCACTTTCATTAACTTTGTAATGCAGGTCTACACCATGATTGAGAAATTCAAGCAGAGTGGGCATAATTCAGTCCCTGTAAAGACAAGAAAGAAGAAAAGAGGACAAAATTAAAGCAAGCTGTGGTGATCTGAAGTACCGAAATTAAACTTTTGTTGCAAAAATGCTTCATCATGAGGAAGATGGGCTTCATTTTGTAGGAAACCAATAACAGTAAGGATGTGCATTTCAAACATCTGCTCCACAGCTAGCTTTTCACTATTATGATTACATTTTTGCTACTAAGGTAACATTAGTATCAAAAGTACCTCCATTACATATACCATGTTTTATCCAGTTTTTAACTAACTCATCGATGGGGATTTATCCATTTTTGTGCCTCACAGGAAGTATTCACTCATTCATCTCTGGATTGACGAATTAACATCGTTCATCAATTCATTAATGAGTTTTATGCCAGCCATTGTGCTATTATTGCCCGTTTGGTCACCCATTTATAACGTAATCGATCTACTATTCGGTTGTAATTGTGGAGCTTTACATATTATTAACTTGAAACTTGTGAAGATCAGTAGCTCATCAACTAACTTATTTTATTTGGCTGGAGGAAGTTGTAGAAATGTGATGAAACTGTAAGCTTATTTCTCCAGTTGTACTGGTTGGCCTTCATCACTAATCGAGATGTTTTTGCAGTGAATTACATTTGTTGAAATGACTAAGGGCTATTGTACTAAAGAATATTTCTGGATTGGAGGAAAGATTCAACTTCTTAAAACACTGATCACTCTATTAAATACTTGTAAGTTGTTGTTTTGTTGGGAAAGAAAAAAGAGTTAATTCATATGAAAATTTATTAATATGTAAGATTTAGAAAAGAGGACAAAGTAGGGCCTCAGTCAGGTCGATTATTGTGACGGATTTAATAACAGAAAAATTAATCCATGGAATTAAGTGAGATTTGTATATGTGATATCATTAAGTGGGCCTGATGACCATCCAATAGAGTAGCAACCGTGGCCCAACTTAGGCCCCAAATTAACTTATCACAACCTCAGTCCGAACTTCAGCCTGTGGACCTTTATAAAACTCCAAAATAGGAAAAATGGTCAATATTGAAAAATCAGTGGCAAGCATGCACTGAAGCAATGTGTGGATGATAGAGCTTCTTCCTCTTCCTTCATGTTGGCAGTTTAGCAGTATCTAACTACCTCTCTACTTGGAAAAAATAAAATAAAATATCTTAAAAATGCTTTAATTGATTAAAAAAAAGTTGAAGAGAGTTAGTTAAAAGCACTTCTTCTTTTTACTAATAGAAATGGCAGCCACTGGAGGATCCATAGCTGTTTTAAGCTGCCCATCTTCTTATTTCAGCCAGAAAGCCAGACCTACAACATCATCATCATCATTATCACTGGTATTATAAAATCAATATTTTTGTTGAGTGTGTGTGTGTGTGTTTTAATTACTATAAATTGTTTTTGGCCTTTAACATGTTTATTTTTACAGGTTGTTAATGTAACAGTGAACCAACGGCGAAACACATGCTGCTTAGCAGTTCAAGAATCATCTACATCCACTGGTAATCTTCACATAAATCATACTTTTCTATAGTTATGAAATACATTCTTGAATTATGGGACATAATAGAGTTTTAGTGTCTTCCTATATACATTATTATATAATGATTGTTAAAACCAGTTGCTGCTGAAACAAAGGAGAAAAAGGCAGAGGAACAAGGCAATGAGGCTGTTGCTGCTGCTAAGCCAAAAAGCAGCAGCAAAAGCTCCTATAAAACCTCTGCCACAGTTGATGGAAGAAGATGTCATCCCTTCACTCAAACAAACTCTACTAGCTCAACAAGATATCTCCGACCTCGACCTTTCTTTCGACGAAAATAAGGTTAGCTATTATTATTAGTCTTGACTATGAAATAATAATCTCACTGGATTTTTCAGGCTAACAAATTGATGACAGAAGCAAATTGACTTAGATGATGAGACTGTGATTTTTTCTTTTTTTGAATGGCAGTTGGAAGGCTCATTTCTGAAGAATGGCATTCCTTATTCATTTTGGGCATTCTTCCCTGATGGTATCAATGGTATGTCTTATTTTTACTGAGGGATAATTACTGAGGTTTAGACTAATTACAAAAAGCTCCAATTATTTTTTGCAATTACAAACATTCATTGAGGTTTGTAGTTACCTAATAAACACCTCCCTCTTTTTCTTTTGACAAAAAAAATAAAATATCCCCATTTTCCTCTTGAGAGTGCAATTGTAAGAAAGAAACAAATGTCAAGGGAACATTCGTGATTAAGAAAGACAATGGGTTTTTTGTATTTAGGCTAAACTCATTTTTCTAAATAAAATTTTGGATGTGATCTCCCTGTCCCAAGGGAATATCAATTAGTTGGTAGCATATTATCTTTTTTTTTTTTTTTTGGGGGTGGTTGTGTGTGTGCGCGGAAAATGGTTTATTTCTTAGGGTGTTCATTTTTCGAATTGAATGTATTCAAATGCAATTCGATTTGAATTAGAATTTTCAATTTTCAAATCGAATCCAAATCAACTCAATTCGAATATTAATGTTCAAATTTATAACAAATTGAGGGATTTTTTTTTTCCTGATTTGGACGTGAAAATCCTAATATGAGGCGAATTTCAAGTCGAATATTCATGTGTATTTGTTGTCATGGTTGTTTTTGTAGATACGATAAACTAATGCGATTTGAGCAGTAATACTAATGCGACTCGAACAACCCTATTTATTTTCCCCTAGTTTATGATACTTCTTCAATTTTTATCCTAATAATCGCATTGGCTAATGAACTGTTTGTTAACAATGATTTACATGTGTTCTACAGGTTGTACCACGCCGCTGAAGTGGGTATGTACCAAATTGGGTGCATCACCATTGAATCAACACGTGTTGATCCACTAATGTGTGTGTTGATTCAATGGTGATGCACCGTTGGATACATGACCACTTGGGTGGCATGGAATTGACCGTGTTTAACTATTTGAGTGAATTTGAAAAAAATATATTATTTTTGATTAGTTAGTGAATAATGTGTTAAACCAATATATTTTTGACAGGGGCAAAGGGTTTCTCTATATCCTCATATGGTTCAGGAGTGAGCACTGTGGAGCCATTTTTGGTTGATGAGAAGAAACCTACAGCAAAACATGTTGTATTCTGGGTTGAGAAGCGTTTGGCTGCTCAAGGAGTAATCCCTGTTTGGAGGGACTGATTGTACAGTCTGCAAATCTAATCCAGAACCAAGTTTTTCTGTGATTTCTCGTCTTCGCTTCCTGTAAATGAAATTATTACTTGTTAATATGACTCACCATCGTTTATCATTTTTCTTCCACACCAAATTTTTGATTTAGAGATGGAACACCCATGTTGTTCTGCAATTCTGTTGGAATCTTCTCAAAACATCCCAAAATTATGATATATTCCTTCGTATAAATCTTAGTAGAGATATATGGTGGAGGGACTTGTAGAGTCACTTCCGATGAATGTTTTTATGCTTGTTGCCCCTCCCAATCATCATCATCATGACCCGTGTTTGCAAAAACTTCTACTTTTAAAAGAAGTGAATTATTATAGCAAAAATCAAAAATTGACAATATTTACAAATAGAATCAGAAGTTGAGAATCCTAAGTTGAGAACGGTTGGTGAAAAAATGGTAAAAGTGATTATTTATTTGTAAAAGTCAAATCAGAAGCATAATCAGAAATCTAAAGCACCCATCTCCCATGTTAAATTCTGATTAAATGAAGCAGAATCAGAAACAGAAATTCACATTTGCAAACACTAAAAAATGATTTTTTTTTGACCAAAAGCTGAGAAACACTTTTCTTTAGTGATTGCAAACACTCCATTGATAATAATAATAATAATAATAATAATATATCTGTCAATTATCGATTTTTAGACCAGACCAATCACAAGTACTACTTACCAAGACGGTCTCCATTCTCATGCAAGGTAAAATGTAGTCCTTTTAACATGTTTTTGTAAACAACGTGCCTAATAATCACACACAAGCACACGATACGGAGAGTCATCTTTGGGATCTTGTGCCTGGCAGATAAATTACATTGGAAACAAGCGGATCCCGAATCCACGAAAACAAGTTTACTGCATTTAAGTGATGAGAACCAGTTCAAACATTGGGACCAGAATATGCGTTGTGCATAGCCTGTTGGAGTTCACTCAAGAAATCTCTCTGCAAACCAGTAGCAGCACCCCCAGTAGGTTGAATCAGCTGAAGGCAAGAAGCAAACTCAATACTAATGAGACTTAAAAAATAATAATAATAATAATAATAATAATAATAATAATAATAATAATAATAATAAAAAAGGGATAATTACAAAAACTACCCCCGAGGTTTGGGTTATTTATAAAAAAACCCACAGGTTTCTAAAAATTACAAAAAAAATCCCATGATATTTGATTCTGTATTTCACTTTACCCCCTTCATAAGCAAAAACATTTCAAACAACCCCTTGCATTTGTAAAAATATTACAATTATCCCTT
Organism: Rehmannia glutinosa; assembly: GCA_016081115.2. Lineage (NCBI taxonomy): Eukaryota > Viridiplantae > Streptophyta > Magnoliopsida > Lamiales > Orobanchaceae > Rehmannia > Rehmannia glutinosa. The sequence goes on along the minus strand of CM071924.1, from coordinate 51,885,182 downwards.
TACATTTAACACAAAAATCAAACCTCAAGGTTTTTTTTTGTAATTTTCAAATATCTCGGTTTTTTTTTGTAATTAACCTAAACCTCAGGGGTAATTTCTGTAATTACCCCTAATAATTAATAATAATAGTAATAATTTTTTTGTCTTATAATTTCTTCTTTTCTAGTTTTTCGTGTTCTATTGGAGTATGATGGGTAGTGTTATCGGGAAACTGCAAGAAAACATCTTATCGTACCAGGTGTGGAAGAATTGCTTGACCCCAGGCTGTGGTACTCTTCCTGGTGTACATGACTGGCCTTTCTGGAGAACACAAGAAAGTAAATAAATCCCATCGAGTTAGACCAAGTCATAGATTTGCAGACATTGATAAATTGCTTTGTTTGTTATCTCACATCCAGAACGTCTAAATTTGTGCACTTCAAGACTGACACTTATCCGGATTTACAACACTTCAAATTGTCAAAACAGGTTAAAAATGGTGTTCAGGATGTTGAACAACTATTTAAACAATGAGACTTGAGGGAAATTTGTAGCAAGATGGTATATGTTGCAATTCTTTAGAAATTGGAACTAAAATTCCAAAAGTATAACACTCCAATGAGAGAAATAGAAGCCAAGTTAGAATAAACGGAGTAAGCAGTAATTAGATACATTCAAGGGATTAGAATCTCAACCCTTTATGATTCAGTATAAGTTTAGCTGCTTTTAAATTGGACTCCTTTTTTAATACTTGTTGATTTTGCAACATAATAACCTCCAGAGCTATGTACTTTTACCGTATTACAAGCTAATAAGGAAACTTCAAATTGTTAATTTAGAAGTTCCCAAGAAAAAGCTTATGCTTAACCTTTTCAAACTAACTGCAAATTTCCCTTGGCTTAGGTGGTTACTGCCTACTGGTAATAGAAAGATAACTTTATACCCCCACCAACATTGAGAACGGTCATCTTTGGCTACTAGTTTCTGGTCAGAAACAAACTCTTATCTACCATTCATCAAAAGTATAACTGGAAGTAAAAATGCGAATTCCATCACATGCACAGGTTAATCAACGTTGACTAGCTACAATGTTAAATCTCTAACCATTAGAGAAACTAAAAATTCTCAGAAAAACTTATAATAGATGATTGGAACATGACCAATTAACTAAATTTGATTGACAACTCAAACAGACAGAATTTCACATCATACTTTCATCTGTAACTTTCTTCAACATGGTTGAACACTCTTAGATAGTTCAAATGATTACACAGATATTCAGAATTGCCTGATTCAGCTCTACTTATGATGGGAACAGAATGTCGAGTTATAAGGTGGAATAGCCACAGTTTCATGTAACAGGAAGTCATACTACGTTTGAGTATAAACTCACTTCAGAAGGACCAAATAAATCTTTGTGGTGCAGATGCTTACATGTCAAAGACATCCAAGGCACAAACAACCTCACCATACATTCCACATAATAATTGTCTAACTAAAAGTTCAGAGACGACCCAACATTTGAAGTAACCAAAGATTCGAAATATTCAACAGCCTTACACTTACCGGCCGAATCTTCTGGCAAACTGTTGTATGCATTCATGGCAGCCGTCCAACCTGCAAAAAGTCACAGGTAAAATGCTAAAACCCAGTAACTTTTTAAACATTTAGGCATGTGGCAATGGAACAAAATTTTAAGGATAAAAAACAAAATGGAATATAATTGATATGCAACTTTAATACTCCATGTACAACAGGAATTCTCTGAACAGAAAATGCTGAAGCAACTTTGATATACAATGACACTGTTTATTATCAACTTTGTTTTAAGGTAATGGAGTAAAAATTGTTCACTATAGCACCACCTCCCCCAATATATGTCAAAATTAAAGTCTAATTTCAGCTTTTTAGTTTATCATACTTGCACAGACAGGGTTTATTTTAATATCACTTCAATAAGCAACAGGTACACATCGATGGTGGAAATGATATAATCATATAAGAACCAATGCTTTAGATCTTCAATATAAGATGGGTAAGTTTGGAAGTTTGCTCATGATTCAGCAAACCGAGGCTTATTTCCAGGCCCTCCAGGGCCTGGTGGTCACCATTGTTGTTTCTTCCTAACAGCAAAGGCTTAACTCATCACAGGACTAGAGGGAAAGTCTACAGACATACATTGCATCAATCTTAACTCTTACCTTGAAGGGGCAAGGGCGGGGTGGGGGTGGTTGGTTTATCAATGAATCTCTTTCAGAGATCTCAATTTTTAAGGAACGAGGTATTAAAGCAGCAATAAATCTCAAAGAAAGGCAAAGTAGAGGAAGCATACGGTTGCTCAGAAGCTGAGAAGCTTCACTGTTGCAACACCGTGTAAAGGTATTAACTTCCCACGACCACTTTCAATGGCGCGATTGTTGTAGGTAGAATCCACATCCGCTATAGGACCACTTTTGGTGGCAGCAAGGGGTTCCTATCTCCATCATTCACATAACTATTTGCCCGTTCTAGTCGATCTGCACAATCAAGTCATAAAAAATAAAAGAAAAACAAGAATGAAGGCAACACCAGTAAAAGCGTTGACCTACTAGATTCTCGGAGTATTTTAAATCAGATGAATTTCCCAAACGTGGGTACACGTACATGATACAGAAAGGCTACACCAAGTTCTTCAAATTTATTCATCATGCATGGAAAACATAAAACAATCCATATCATATTTATTTAGTCATTAAAAAAGCCCCACCTATCGCATACTCTAAAATGAAAAATATGTTTTGTGGAACACACTCAAAATACATGAATCTTTTCTAATCCACTATTTCTTTTATGGGACAAAGATCAGCATTGTAGAGTCAATTTCCAGATTATTTTAGATTCCTCCACCATGGTCCTTTATCATGTGCAGTTTGTCAAAGCGTAATAATATGTTTTACTTTGGTTTTCTGGTACCATTTTCAGTTTAAACTACCAGAGAGGCGGCTCCGTCAGCTAAAGCAATAATCAAACACTAGATTTTCTTTCCCACCACATTTACATTTTCCTGCTTTCTTTCCTTCAATTTCGTCATCTGACTTCAATCCACTCCAGCAGATTAGTTGGACTTCTCTCTTCTCTAATCCCAGTTCTCTTGTAGGCAGCAAGCATCCTTTTGGATGCACTTGTTTGCTTGTCCCGAAGAAGATAAGAAAATAGAAAAGCCAATCTGTTTTATGAATTCCAGAAGGCAGTCTTTGTTTCTTGTATGCATGTTGTCATTCTGGTGTTTAAAACTTCTTACTAATTTTACATTCTGGTGAATACAAATGTTGGAGCATGATCTATTTACCAAATGCAGTCAAGTTCTACTACAAAGTCAATCTTAATCAGATTTGAGTTTCATATTTTATTTGCTATCTTAATCTTATCTGAACAAACAAACAAGGACAAAATTGAAGTGTTTAATGGAACACAAATTCAGCTCAAGAAAGTTGAAACTGTGGAAGAGCAAAGCTCAAGCTGCCATGTTTTAGGCTGGTAAAAATGCAAGTTAAGGAGAATTTGAGCCAAGAAGACCCAAACAATCTTGAGATCCGCTTAGGTACTTATCAAAAGCCCTAAAAGAATTTTTTTCTACTTGGCCTACTGCACTTAGTGTACATGCACAATGGGACAAACGTCAACTGATAAATAAAGACAAAAATAGTAATTAAGGATACCTGAGAGATAACCATAAATCTATCTCAATTTCCCAGTTTCCATTCTATTTTATCTATCCCAATACTCTTGAATTTGGAACACGAATCAGAGTCAGAGTCAATCAAACTTCAATGAACTAAAGATATAATGCCACTGCTACAATTTTTCAGTAATTTCTACATTTCCCTATTTGAAATTTATTTCAGAACATTCCCAAGTAAAATCCATGACGATCAATTAACAAATGGCCAAAATAAGAAACTTTGCATTTAAATATCTTACAAATAAGCAGTACATACATCAGATTGGAAGTAGAATGGGACTCGAGCAAAATTACTAAACATACCATACAATTCTAATAACTGCAACCAAACCATGAGAGTAACGAACTAATCAAAAAACTAAATCAAAAGCACGTACTTGCTTCAAGTCAAAAAGTAGGAAAATTGCACGCAAATTTCGCAACCCTAAATTTGCATTAAATAATCTTACCTCCTCCAGACTTACGCCGACCGAGTGATCGATTCCTGCACGCAATCAATCAAATCCCCCACATTATCCCTAAGTTTCTCAGAAACCCCAAAAAAAAAAAAGAAAAAGGTATGAGAAAATTTGCACGGACAGAGAGATATAACTTATAAGTAGAAAGTACCGTTGATTTGGAGGAGCGTATCGCTTGACGTTGGCGATGCTGGCGGCGGAAGCTAGTGAATCCGAGCTAGGGTTTTCCAGCATTGTGAATTGAATTTCTTCTACTTCACCGCCACCGCCACCGCCACCAGTTCCACCAACAAAATCACCACGGCGGTAGTTGAACTCTAAAGTATAAATTGATGTTTTCCCTCAAAAGTTTATATAGAACTTTGATTGCTTGGCTCCGGTAATGCACAATCCAACTCAGATGAAGCTGAACGAAAAAGATCGGTTGACTTCTACGGCTGCTTTCCCTGGCCAAGCTGGAGAGAGAGAGAGAACGAGGGTTTCGATTAACCAATTTGGTACGCAGATTGTATACTCTCTCTCTCCTTCATTTAAAAAATTTAAATTCTCTGAATAAGATACTTTATCCAGAAAATAGTGATCTTTTGAGTAATAAATATGATCTTTTAAGGTGACATTGATATTTTAATTTTTACATATTCAAAAATAAGATTTTTGATATACTAATTCTAGTCTCATATCTAATGTTTTTACATTGAAAAACCGATACTTATCTTTGGAAATAGTGATACATTTGATATTAAATATGATACTTTTTACGATGACAATGACATTTTAAAATTTTAAATTCTCTGAATAAAAAGTAATACTTTATCCGAAAATAGTGATACTTTTGAGTAAGAAATATGATACTTTTAAGGTGAACATTATTCAAAAAATAAATTTTTTTGATGTACTCATTCTAGTCTCATAGCTAATGTTTTTTACCATTGAAAAACTAATACTTGTGCTGGAAATAGTGATACTTTTGATGTTAAATATGATACATTTGTGATACTTCAATCTAATGATTTTCTAATATGTGATTGTATTAAAAAAAACATGATACTTTATCTCAAAAAATGGATATTTTTACTCATAAAAGTGGTACTTTTAACTCTGTCATATTTATTTTTCTTTTTTCACTGTACTGAATTCATACTTCATGATTTATTTACAAAAACATGATACTTTATCTCAAAAAATGTATACTTTTACTCATAAAAGTGTTACTTTAGCTCTGTCTTATTTATTTTTCCTTCGTGATTTAAGTATCATGTTTTTTTAATATAGTCACAAATTAGAAATGAAGGAAAGAAGAAAAAATAAAAAATAAATATGATATAGTTAAAGTAACACTTTTATAAGTAAAAGTATCCGTTTGTTGAGATAAAGTATCATATTTCTTAATACAGTTACAAACTAGGAACAAAAAAAGAGGAAAAATAAAAAATAAATATGATGTAGTTAAAGTAACACTTTTATAAGTATCCATTTATTGGGATAATGTATCAAGATTTTTTAATAGACTTGGGTTCGATTCTTAGCCTTTACATTTATAGGCATTTTTAATTTTTTTTAATTACCAGGTGTATTTATGAATGACATTATATAAATTATTATACTAAAATTACACAATAAGTACTAGTGGTGTAGTGGTAGAACACCACCTTGAATCTATTAAGTTCGCGAGTTCAATTCCGCTCTGGAGCAGATTTTTTTTTTTTAAATAAGAGGTGCGGCTGGTGGGCTGGGCTGGGCATGGCGGGGGCGTGCGTTGGGTGGGATGGGCGCGCGGTCGCGGGTTGGGCTGGGGGATCCATCTTACAGAATAGGATCCGTAAGACGGTCCTACAGGAGACCTACTCTTAGAGTTATGATAATCCCCTATTATATGCAATATATTAAAGCAAGATGAAATCTACTCTATTTGGCAATCTACTATCTACTATCTACTATCTACTATCTACTACTACCATAAAAGGATGAATGTTTTTGCAAAAATATTGATGGACTAAAATATCCCTACACTCTACATATTAACCTGGTTAAATTGTAAATATCCCAAAAGGCACTACTTAGAAAATTAATTAATCTCATGGCACTCAAAAAAAGTCAATCAATTAATTAAGTAAATATCCCAAAAGGCACTTTGTTTAGAAAATTCATCTCATGACACTCATAAGGCATAAATTGATGAAGTTTCATCCCAAAAGGCACAATGTGAAAACTCATCTCACGACACTCAAAGTCGAAATCGATTAAGGGATTCGGAAGAATACAAACATAAGAGAACAAACATGAGCGGTGACAACACTCATACACAAATTCTAATCTCTTTTGTGTCAATTCGAATTACCACGGGTTAGTTCCACCATTACATTCTTCAACGACAAAATTTAGTTCGAAAATATTAGAAATGTATTTTTCGATTTGGAAATAAATTGGGATTTAATTTTCTTTCAACATCTTAATTTGCTCCAGTTATTCTTCTTCTAAAGCTCATGCGTTTCTAATTTTTGGTTATTTTGCGAGAAATTGCCTAGAATTTTGTTTGTTTGAATCGCAATGGATGAGGTCTTTTTCATTATCCGAAGAATCACTTTTTGTGGGTGAGAGTCTTCCATTTTCTTTCTCAGGTATGATTATTTTCTTTATTCATTGTTTTTGTATTCACGTTTACTCAATAGATGAAAAACAAAAGGAACTTTATCACGGTGTGATAGTTAACAAGTTCATGTAACTCAAAACTATGGAAGTGTTGTATTTGTTATTTATTTGTGACAGAATCATAACATATAAATGAGTTAATTATTTTGATTGTATGTAATACCAATCGTGAACTATTTAAGGATATGGTGGGGCAAAGTTTGGTGGGAGTTTGTTTTTTCAGCATAATTTGTTTTAATCCCCTTTTCTCATTTCTTGGTTTCTTGGGCGTGTTGTCGGAGAGGCTTCAAGTGGTTGCTTCCAATAAAGACGAGAATGTAAATGACTTATTATATTTTTTGACAAAAAGGGTGAGGAAGAAGACTAACTGTACAGATTGATCTCAGGGTCCCCTTTTGCTCTGCTCAACTTTTTCAGGACCATTTCGAGGTTTAATTTATATTGCTTGTTTTATCCACCTTCTGGAATTGCAAAGACTTCCTACTTATATGACTTAGTATTTTGGTTAATTTGATGTTTTAGATGTTTCCTATTTTATAAAAGCGATATGATAGTTAAAAAAATAAAGAAGAAAATGGACTCAAATGTCGGAAGATCTAAAAGCAGAATACCAATATGAGAGAAGAAGATATTGGATGGAAGGAGACTCGGATGCATAACTTAATTCACCTATTAGTCAAGACAAGTCCATATTAGAAGAAGGTTTTTACGCAATTTTGTCAATTTGAGGCGGCGGATAATGAAGTTAAGTTATTATTTTCTTTGTATATTCTCGGAACACGAAAAGCTTGTGCTTTTATGAATATATATTTGACGTTTGTTTTGAAAACCGGATGATACAAGTTTACGCAATCTTTCTTGGATATTAATCTAATATTTGGTTCATTGAAAAATTTATGTTAGAAGTGATATGGAATTTAGGCTTAGAGGAAACTACACATTGGATAATATTTTCATGACAATCCACATTTATATTTTATTTATTAGTTCTATTAGTTTTATGAAACTAATTTGATGCTTGATTTTAGTCATTCTCTATGTTCATGATCTTTGTTCGGTTATATATTGATCTTCTCTTTGTAGGCTACCTTCCATGTATTGGTTAAATTTATGGGCGTCTTTGAATAATCAATACTTATGTCGACTTATTTAGTGGCTATTGTGATTGGTTTGTTTGACCATGTTGACGGCATAACAATTGATGGTATTCACAGAATCAAAGGATATAAAGAATACATTGATGTTTGCCTATCAGCTGTGAATTTCTTACTGTCATATGTTCATGCAGGAATCAAAGTTTGTGTATATTGTCCAGTTGTTAGAAGTGAGATGGGGAAGTATTCTTTAAATATTACAGTGAACACATTTGATTTCTTTTTAAATGTGAGGTTGAGAAGACCCAAGAATAAGATGATGGCAGGGACCAAAGACCATTCTCGGGATAGTGGCCAAAGACCACAATATCCATGATTGGTTAACCTCTACCGTCACATTACTTAGGAAAAGGATTATTATCAACCTTTTAGCCACATTTTTTATGACGGAAACCCATGAGCCGCTACTCTTAAAGTGCGCTTGGATAAACCCTCGGGCTGGGCGTACTAGCCGCAAACTACGCCAACCAGGTAAACCACACTAGGCAAGCCCCGTGTGACGAGGCTCAACCAAGAAAGTGTTGGTAGGGGAATCGAACTCGTGACCTTTCGGTCCCCAAAATCGGATGGGGATTAAGATCACATACCCGACCTATTTATTACATATAGAAATTACAAGAGATAGAAGTTTATACGCGAATTAGTGTCTTCTAACAACTATAAATGATGGCAAACCTAATTGATCTATCCTAGCTATACCTTTTACATCATGGGATAGATTAATACTAATAATTGAGAAAATGGACTTTTTAATAAGTGATCTTTCAAAAAGGGCAAAATTATATTTTTAGTCTTCTTAGTTGGCTTAAGTACACTTTTAGTCCTCTATATTTTGGGGATGGCGTTTGGCAATCACTAACTTTAAAAGATTGCACATTTGGTCATATTCTTCAATTTTTGGGGTATCATATTCCAAAAATGCCAAGTAACAAGATTAATGCCTATGTGAATAGAATTTGGTGACATGGTGCATACTTAGCAACATACCTGGCATAAAATTTGGAAAATGATTTATTTTGTAAACAATAATAAAATAGTCTACATGTTCTAAAAAATCTTAATATATTATTAAAAAAATTATATAACAACTAGAGATAAATAAATGTAATACTTTAGGAATTTCATACTTAAAAGAGAAAAAGGTATTTATAATTAGTCATGATAAAATAAAATAGTTTACATCATATATATTATTAGTATTTTAAGAATATAATTTTGCCTTTCCAAAAGCCTTCAATTATGACTTCGTATAATGGACTTTTGTGAAGAGTGGTTTATTCAAAAGTTCATTTTAAATTAACCACCATTATGATGGAAATGAACTTTTAGGTTAAAAAATCCATGTCAAAAGTGCTCTCAAACAAGCATTATATATTTGGATTGTATAATGTGAATTATGAAAACTTTTGTCATATTAATTTTCTTATACTCAAGAGTATGAATAATTTAGGATAGTGAAAATATGGGATAAATTCACTTTTGGTACCCAAAGCATTAGCAGTTTTCAGTTTCGGTACTCGCTTATTTGGGCATATCATTATCGGTACCAAATGTTTCAAATTTGATCATTGTTGGCACATTACATTAGTTAGTTGTTAAAAACTAACGGGTGACCTCTTGTAGTAGTGGCCGGGCCAATGTCGGAGCACTTGTTGGACGAAGGTGGGGCAAGCTGACTAGAAATTTTAGTTTGAGCAACTTTGTCTTCTTGGCCGGAGGCCAATTCGGCTGGCAACATGGAGAAATGGGCGCTAAAGTCGAAGAATCGATTTTAAGATCCCCTTTTGTGCATTTTTGGTTCGAGGGAAAATCTGACCAATTGAGGAGTGGACTTTGTGCACATTGAGATAAAGAAGATGATGGTATGGTCAATTTTGGATTTGGAGAAGTATCTTGGATAGAATTTGGATTTGAATGAGACTTTGGGTTTTTGAATTATCGTCAATTGGCACTTGAGACGAACTCAAAACACGAAATTGACCCATGAACATTATAAGACTTGTGGATACATTCAAAATGTGTGGTGGCACGACACTTGGTGTCATTTGCTGGAATCGACGTTGGATACGTCGTGAAGTGTGCGCCATCGCACACGCGTGATTTTGCCTTTTCTCCACCATTTTTGGTGCAAATTCGGCGTCATTTCCGGGGCAGGGTGGGTCTTGGTCGCCTGGGTTGGGGCTTCATTTTGGTGTAGGTATCCGGCGGTGGTTTGGCTAGAATCCGACATGTCGTCAATTTTAACCGGAAATTAGTTTTTTTTACTTGAAAACCTGCTACTCCAGGTCCAACCATTAGTCTTTAACAACTAACTAACAGAATGTGCCAAAAATGAGTGAATTTTAAAATGTCAGCTACTTATAATGATATGCCCAAAAACGCGGGTACCAAAAGTGAAAACCGCTAATACATTGGGTACCAAAAGTGCAATTAACCCGTGAAAATATTATCCGAAATGCCCCATTAAAAATCTTAAGAAATTCACAATTGGGTATCTCTCAAGAAAGCGCAGAGTTTAATTTTAGAATATATCTTAAATGATTTATATCCATAGTTTTTAACTAGCTAATTCACCTCCTAAATCGCGTGATTTGTTGGATAAATCAAAATTTAAAAAATATTTGAGTTAGAACTATATCTCCAAAACAATACTTACAAAATGTTTTATGATGTGCTTAAAAATGAGATAATATGATATAAAGTATCTTTATCGAGAATTTCTTCAATCATTTATATAATATAATATGAATTTTTATTTCAGTTTGAATTTAAATTATTGATTGTTTCCAATTTTAATTGATTAGCATATTATATATTTATTTCTGAAATATTAAAAATTGATTTAACTAAGGAGAACATGAACAAATTAATATAGAGTGTCAAACTTACAAGTATAAATGGAATTTCATTTTCTTACCGCTCTAAATAAAAATGTACAAGCTATATATGTGATAGGTTGTATATTGTTATTTAAGTGATTCAAACGATAGAGTCCATTTTGGAGAGGATAAAAAGAGGATGTCTAATACATCAACCGATCGACTCTGGCTAAGAATGCATTTGAAATGAAATAGGTATGACGAAAACAAACAAAGATCAACAGAAAAGAAGCACATGGAATATGACATCTTAATTTCAAGTGGTAATGAAAATACCATACAAAGTTTCAAAATTAAATATGCAAAAAAAGTCTTAGAGTCGAATATGAAGAAGATGGTGACAGTTAAAAAAATAAAACAAGAGAAGGACTAATACAAAATGATTTAAGAAAAAAAAATTCTTAATTATTTGTATTACTCTTTAGTTTGTTTCTCCATTTTATTAAGTTTAACGATAATGTCATTTAAGTTCCTTAATTTTGGGTTCAAAATGTCTTAAACATGCATGTTTCACCTACTAGGATCAAATATATAGAATATATAAGTTTCATTTTAATCTAGCAAATTTTATTTCTTAAAGCGCATGTTTCACCTACTAGGATCAAATATATAAATATATAAGTTTTATTTTAATCTTGCAAATTTTATTTCAAGATCAAAACATATTACCAACATTCGCAATAAATACAAAATAATTTAATCAATAATAATTCTGACTAATAATGATTTTGGTTTTAATTAAATTAGTAAAATTATTTGGATCATGTGCAACGACGTGTACCTTACTAGTAAATATAAAAGGGTGAAAAAAAAAGGAGACCAAGAAAAAGTTAGAACAAGATTTGAGAATTAAAATCCGTAACCCATCTCCATTCCACAGTCAAGTATATATACAAAAAAAAAAAAAATTCCTATCAAAAGGATGAACACCATCCCTGAAGACTCCATTGCCCCCCTGGTGAGCTTCGTGGACAAGGTGAATCGCGGGATATGCCTCAATGAGTTAGGGTCTAAGCTACTTTAGACTGAGTCACCACACAAGAAATCCTCCTCCAACTCGTTACCAGGCCAACGCGAATCTCCACATTGTGGGTGCCATCGAAGCGTACATCACACCGCCCAATTATTTTGCACCAGTTGAGCTATATCCCGGGGGAAAATCATCCCTATCCTCCTTACATTTGCACACTTACGCACTAAATTTGATTCTTCACGTATAATAATTCCTTGGAAATTAAGGATTTGTCCTCGTGTGTGTGCAAGTCCAAATATTGGACATGTAGTATAACACCCCCCTTGGACGTACTACACATGCATATGCAACCTCATTAAGAACTTTAAGCTGGAAAAACTCAATGAGATAAAAAACTAGACAAAAGAGAAAAAAAGAGTATAACATATTGTATGTGACTTCGCTCCCCCGAGAAAAGAAAAGGTAAGTTGTTGAATTGAACTATCAGTCTTGCTTCATATTAACTCTTCTCATTCCAATGTCATATACCAATTTCTCAAATGTAGATGTCGGTAATGACTTTGTAAATAAATCGACAAGATTGTGACTGGAGCAAATCTACTGAACATCTATCTCACTGTTTTTCTGGAGTTCATGTGTGTAGAGAAATTTTGGTGAAATGTGCTTGGTCTTATCGCCTTTTATGTATCCACCTTTCACTTTCGCTATGCATGCTGCATTATCCTCATAAATAATGATGAGATTATTCGTTATTGGCTTCAATTTATAAGTATCTCACACATGAGCTGTAACTGATCTTAACCAAACAGACTCTCTATTAGCTTCATAAAGAGCAATTATCTTAAAGCAGTTAGATGATGTAGCCACGAATGATTATTTCGTAGAATGTCGTGATATTGTAGTTCCGTTGTAGCAAAATAAGTAACTGATTTGTGAGCGAGCTTTGTGTGGGTCTGATTTATACCCCACATCAGCATAACCAACTAATCATGTGTTAGTGACTTCCTTTGAATAAAATAATCCCAAGTTTGTAGTACCATATATTGAGATAATAGAAAATGTATTTGACTCCATTCTAGTGTCTCGGAGTAGTTGAATCGTATCCTGTGAGCAAATTTACCTCAAAAATGATACATGGTCTAGTGCATTGTGTTAAATACATCAATGCTCTAATAGCATTTAGATAAGGTCATCAGGTTCCTTTGGCGGAAGGATTTTTCGGGATCTAAAGCGTGCACGACCATCGACCATCGGGGTGCTGAATGGATGAGTCGTGTCCACATTAAATCTTTTGAGCAACCTCTTGGTATTAGGGTGATCACGGTGCAATTTTGCTTTCTTTTTAGAAAAATTCAAACCAAATTGCCTAATGCGGATTTCCTAAAGAATAATTTCAAAACGCAGTTTTATTAAGTAAAATAAATGATGCAGTTGCGGGTGGTTTGGCGGATTTTTATAAACAAAAATATTATAAGATTGATAAAATAATATATCTCCTTTAGAAAAATATAAAACATCGAAATTTTAATTTATTTTAAACAATATAATTTTGCAAATAGAATGCACCTTGTATTATCTTTTAATTCAACTACATTCCAAACATAATGCATTTTAATAGTATGTTACTTTGAATGCAAAACATAATGTTTATTTATAACATTAAAGAAGGAAAATTAAATGCATTTTGTTTAGGATTTAAAATGTAAACCTAAATTTATTCTTCACCAAATAATTTTTTGATACATTGGTTGTAACGACCCATATTTTTATGTCTTAATAAGTATTTTATTAATTATGTTATTAGTTTATTTTATTTAATAATAATGGAGAATTGTGAATTTATTAATGATTTTACTTGATAGTTAATTTGTTAAATTACGGATAATAAAAGTGTCTTTTAATTAGCCGAGGATTCATTTAATTTGGGCCTTATAATAAATAATTGGACTTTTAATTAGTTTTGAGTATTAAATCAAGTTCATATTGTTAGTAAGTTAATAATAAGCCCATGTACTCTAAACCTAGCCCAATTAGAAGCAGGTTAAAACACAAATATTAGACATGTAAAACACACACATTGAGAACACAGAAAATACATAATACATGATTAGAAAAAGAAGAGAGAACGCAGAGAGGAGAAACAGTGCAGAAAGAAGAAATGAAAAGAAAAAAAACAGAAGAGAGAAAAAGAAGAAAGAAAAGTGATTTCCCCAACAGGTTGATTCGATAGAGGCCTGAGAAGAATTTTATTATCCATAAGTTAGTCGGGCAAGTAATCTCCGGCCACGTAGATTTATATTTGGATTATTGTTATGCATGTGATTTTCATTATGATGATCTCAATGCTTGTGATCTTGTCCCCTTACCATGTTTGACTATGTTGTGATGTGAACCGCAACAATAATTGTGCATACGACCCAACAACAATATGTTGTTAACCCAAGATCTTCACTAGTTCGGTTAAAGATGGTGAAAACCTCGATTTGTTGCTTAGAAAGCAGGAACCTTGGTATGCGTAGACGCCACAAATAAATGCGAAAGTTTGTTTGATAATTCAAAATTCGCAACAAGATGAACAATCTTGAAGCTCTTCGAAAAACCCAAAGGGTTGGAGAGAATAATCTCAATTCAATATTCAATATCAAAGTTTTTTATGAAAAAATAAAAAAGTGTTTGCCTTATATAGGCGACTCAAAGCAAACCCTAAACAAACTAGAAAGGAAAAGAAGTCCAAACCCAAAAAGGAAACTCAATCGCAGTCAATATTCACGTGTGGCGAAAATACGCATCCGAGATTTTCAAATCTATTCCTGGAGTCTTCATAAAAGTTGTAGCCCTTTCTCTTAGCTTTCCATAGCAACTTGAACAGCCCAATACCAATTTTGTAGAGAAATTTATGGCCCAAATACTAAACCCTGCCAGTGCTAACCCGTACAAATGCACGGGCTGCCCGTGCGTCAAGTCGAAAGCCCTATTTTCGTTCACCAAGGCGCACGGGTCATGCGTCTAGGCACGGGCTGCCTATGCGTCAAGTCGAAACTCGACTTTATCTTCGACTTTGACCCCTGCTCGTCTCAAAATCGAAATATAAACTTAAGACGCGGCCTTAAAGGTTTATTTGGCCTTCAAAACATCAAAACAACTCAAAACAACGAAAATAAGCACTAATCTATGATAAACAAATACAAGAACTCAAGAACTCAATTACATAGTCTTCAAGAACTCGAGATAACTTGCATTTGGTGTTGCCCAGATCCTTCGTAGATGGATTCTCATCATTCCCCTCCTCTTGAAAGGGATTCTTCCTCGAATCCTAACGTTGGACCCCCAAAGGTTGAACAATTATATCAATCCACCCAGATCAAATGTTAAACGGCACGCACATTCATCCGGTTGCCCAAATCCCTGCACATAGGAAACAATAGAACTAGGCAAAATATTATTAGATGTGTTAGCATTCAAACACTCACGCCTAAGGTCTCTCATTTTAATCATAAGTACAAATTTTCTCTCTTGTTTTACCTCATTGGCCTTTCCCCCATATTTTTGGCCCACTCAAAATTTGTACTCTGCTTTTTCTTGGCCATCTCTCGAATCTCACAACTACTCTTGGCCAAACTCTCAAGCTCTCTATTTTTATTTTCACTCAAGCTCTCATTTTTCTCAGCTTTTATTTCATTCTTTTTGCTCACTTGCCGAACACTCTTTTTCTTTTGACTCACAAAATCGCATACTCACATGATCATTATTGATTTTGTAGGTGTAAGAGATGAAAGTATGAACTTTCCCCGCTCATACTCAACAATATAGCAATTTGTGTATCCATCACGCAAAACTCGCCTATCAAACCGCCCATGGTCTACCCAACAAAATATGACAAGCCCGCATTGGCACTAAATCACACAATATATCATCCTTATAACCCCAATTTGAAAAGACACTAACACTCTTTTATCAACTCGCGCCCGCCACAATCATTGAACCATTGTAGGGTATACGACTCGGATGTTCAAGTGTAGGAATCTCCAACTTCTCCACCAATTTCGCACTAGCCACGTTTGTACAACTACCTCCATCAATGATCATACTACACACTTTATCCTTAACTAAGTATCTAGTGTGAAAAATATTTTCTCCGCTCATGATCAACTAACTTTGGCTCAATATTCAAAATTCTACATGACACTAGTGATAACACATTGCCTTTCACTGGCTTAACTACCTCCGGAACCTCCTCCAACTCTGGCATATCACTATAATCCGGCTCATCCTCACATTCGGACTCTACATCACCATTAGCCTGAATCACCATCACTCTTCTATTCAGACATTCATTAGCTCTATGACCCCTCCCATGATATTTATAACACTCAATATCTCTAGTGCGTGAAGTAGAAGGATCAAATTTACCTGATGGTTTTGCCTTGTCCGAATCTGTCTTGTTCTCCACAACTTTGGGTTGTTGTGAAAAACGCACGTCATCCATCGTAGGAGTATGCGAACCCCAAGTACTGGTGCTAGTGTTGGGATTTTGTCATGTAAAACCCCTCCTCTTGAGATTTTTGCTCAATTTTGACCGCCATGTGCACCATCTCCTCAAGATCGACACAATGATGTAAGTCGACATCATCGCTATAGGAGTATTGATCCCGCAATGAACCTTGCCATCGTAACCTCCCGATCCTCCTCTATATTAACCCACGCCATTAACATCTCCATCTCCTTACGGTAATCCTCCATGCTTTTAGACCACTTGCGTCAACCTCGCAACCTTTGATAGATGCCTCTGTAATAATGATTTGGTACAAAACGACGTCACATCAAACTACTCATCTCCTCCCATGTGGAATCGGGCCGCTTGCCGATTCTCCTCCTTGAGACCATTAATTGATCCCACCACACACTTGCGTATTCTAAGAACTCGGTTGATACCAATTTCACCCTTTTCAATATGGAATAATTTTGGCAATCAAACACATTCTCGATTTTTCTTTTCCAATCCAAATAGGCGTCAGGATCACTATTTCCCTGGAATGAGGGGATTTGCATTTTGATGTTACTCAAATGGTCATCCTCACGCCCCCTATCACCCCTATTTCCGCGACCGACCTATGCCCGTGATTGCAATATTGCTCCCTTTCGTAATCAAAATCATCCATCTCATCCGTCCATTCCTCCAATTTGAACCTCCTAGGCCTCCGCGCCCTCGTAACAGCTCCTCTATTCTCGGTGCCTCTCTAGATCCCCGCGTCTCAATCATTATTTTCTTTTACGAGGTTTGCAATTCCTTCCATATCTAATTTATTACCTAAATCTATTGGTTATCGGTTTTCCTCGGACATGTTTGATTCACTCCCTCACGTGTATACGCTCGTGTATCACTCAACTCACAATCTCCAAGTACCAAGACTTGTCACGATTATAAACCGGTCAATCAATCGCAAGTGACGTCTCAACAACCAAGACAATCGCCAAGCAAACAACGAATCTTGATAAGATGAAATTTGAAGACTAGGGTTTGTAATTCCCAATTTTCGAAATTTTGAATTTTTTTTTTTTGTGCACGCGAATTATGATTTTTTACCCGCTAATTTTTTTCGTGCAAATTTTGACTTTTTTTGAATTCGAATTTTTTTGTAACCCTTGAAGAACTAGGGTTTATAGATAAAAAGAAAAATGGAAAAACAAAAGATAAAAGGAAACAAGGATAGATTTAACCTTGCTAGATGGCTCGATACCAACCGATGTGAGCCGCAACAACAATGTGCATACGACCCAACAACAATATGTTGTTAACCCAAGATCTTCACTAGTTCGGTTAAAGATGGTGGAAACCTCGACCTGTTGCTTAGCAAAGTAGGAACCTCGGTATGCGTAGACGCCACAAACAAATGCGAAAGTTTGTTTGATAAGTTAGAATTCGCAACAAGATGAACAATCTTGAAGCTCTTGAAAAACCCAAAGGGTTGGAGAGAATAATCTCAATTCAATATTCAATATCAAAGTTTTTATGAAAAAATAAAAAGTGTTTGCCTTATATAGAGCGACTCAAAGCAAACCCTAAAACAAACTAGAAAGGAAAAGAAGTCCAAACCCAAAAAGGAAACTTAATCGCGATCAATATTCAAGTGTGGGCAAAAATACGCGTCCAGGGATTTTCGAACTGCTGTTCATGGAGTCTTCATAAAAGTTGTAGCCCTTTCTCTTAGATTTCCATAGCAACTTTAATCATCCCAATACCAATTTCTTAAAGAAAGTTATGGCCCAAATACTAAACCCTATCGTTGTAACCGTACGGATGCACGTGCCGTGCGTGTAGGCATGGGCTGCCGTGCGTCAAGTCGAAAGCCCTATTTTCGTTCACCAAGGCACACGGGCCGTGCGTATAGGCATGGGCTGCCCGTGCGTCAAGTCGAAACTCGACTTTGTCTTCGACTTTGACCCCTACTCATCCCAAACTCGAAATATAAACTTAAGACGCGACTTTAAAGGTTTATTTGGCCTCCATAACATCAAAACGACTCAAAACAACGAAAATAAGAACTAATCTATGATAAACATATACAAGAACTCAAGAACTCAATTACATAGTTTTCAAAAACTCGAGATAACTTGCATTTGGTGTTGCCCGGATCCTTCGTAGATGGATTCTCATCATGTTGTGTATGTGATTTTCATTATGCTATCTCAAGGCTTGTTTCATGTTTGACCATAAGGCTAGCTTGTCGCCTTAAATGTTATAGAATTTCATGTATTGGGCTTGCCGCCAACTATGTATGATTTGAGTGCATGCTTTACTTTGAATGTATGTATTTTCCTAATTAACTGAATGTTGGGTTAATCTAATTGGATATATCTTTTTGCCCTAACTAACTGAATGTAGAATTTCTCATAACTAATTGGATATTAGGTTTTCCTATTAACTAACTGAATGCAGAGCTTTCTCCTAAATAGTTTTGAATAGCTGTCCCTTAATTAGTTGAATGAAGGTTTCCCTTAACTAGTTGATTGAGGGGTTTTCCTTAACTAATTGGATGTAGTTATTTTCATAAATAATTGAATGTAGGGTTTTTCCTTAACTGAATGTATGGATTTTCCCTAGATAAGTTTGACTAATTGAATATAGGGTTATCCCTAACTAATTGGATATAAAGTTTTTCCCTAACTAATTGAATGTAGAATTTTCCCTAAAGAGGTTTGAGTAATTGAATATAGGGTTTTCCCTTAATTAAATGAATGTAGTTTATTCCCCTAACTAAGTCAACGTATGACTTTCCCCAAGTATAATTGAATCTAGACTCCAGAGTTCACCTGATTAATTGAATATAGGGTTTTCTTCTGACTATTTGAATGTAGGGTTTTCCTTTGACTTAATGAATGTGAAGTTTTGCCCTTAAGTAACTGAATATAAGATTTTCCTCTAACTAATTGAATGTGGAGTTTACCCTAAATAGCTTGAATCATTGAATATAAGATTTCCCTTAATTAGTTGAATGGAGGGTTTCGAATTGTTTCAGTTAATATGATTTAGTTATTATGATATGCACTTACGCTTATTCTCGTATTTAATGATACATTGCATCTCTTAGGTTCATGCATCATGTTAATGTATGTATATATCATTTTAAGAGTAAGTTAAGTCAAGTTTTAAGGTTTATATTAACTAGTGTTTTACCCGTGCGATGCATGGGTGTATATTTGTGAGGCCTCCGTTTTATACTGTGACGTGTGCATTTTCCTAATAATTCTACAAATTATATCTCATGCATTATAATAATTTTGATATAGTATCAAATAATAGACATGAAATATTATTTAATATTTTTATTGATGAAGTAAAAAAAAAAGTATCATACTTCATAATTATAAATAATACATTCAAGGTTGTGTATTTGTGTTCCATCTTTGAAAAGTGATTTTTCATAGAACCGCACATGTGTACCTATATCGCCTATTGCGTTTTAGTCATGTCTAGATTTTTAATAAGTGTGAAAATTGGTGTTACACTTTTTTTCAAGGTTATAGTAGTAAATTTGGATGAAAATTTATTTTCCAAAGTTGTTTGTATATGTAAATTGGTGGCAAAGCTTTTTGCAAAAGCTCATTGTAAGATAAATAAAAAGTTAACACGTGTATATAAGATAATAGGAGAACTAAATACAATAATTAATGAAATAGTAGTCAACAAAACATAGTTTTGACAATATTATTGTTTTTATTAGATTTATTTTTGGAGATATTTTTCATTTTTGCCGATTTTACCATGTATTTTATTTATTCATGTTATTAAGTCAACTTTTAATTTTTTTTTGAAATTTAGTTGTGGAGATTTGTATTGTACTATTTGGATTTTCTATTTATTATGTTCTATTCGAGTTCTCATATTTGGTATTTTTTAGGATGGGCGATTGACGAATTGTATTTGTAAAAACATAATTTGTAGTGATTGCAAATTTTTCAGAATTTCAATAAATAATTAAAATAGAAATTAATTATTTTGATTATAAATCATACAGTTAAACAATATAAAAATAAATCATTATATTAAAAACCTTCTTTATGGACAATAAATTTGGTTGATAATACATTTTGTGAATGTGAATTGTATCTATTTATTGAACATGTTTATCTATAAGAAAGTAACAATTTGAAAAAAAAATACAATTTCCCAATGCTAAATATTAATGTATTTTATTTTCAATACAATCAACAAATAAAATTATTTCAAATTCTAACATCTTTCAGGGTTTAAAAAGTTGAATAATTGTTAGAATTATTAAAGGAATTAAACAAAAATCTTGTTTCATATTGAGCAACATAGTTTTAGGGAAAATAAAACATTTCAAAAAATAAAAACTATTCTATTTTTATATATGTACATATATCAAAAAAAATATCTAACAAACAACTTCATTCTAATTGTCAAAATGTACAACTTTAAAAGTTGAATATCAAAATACATTGATAAATATTTAAAAAATCTATTAAACATGAAAAGTATGTTACTAAATATAAGAAGTAATTTTCTATATACATTATTATAAATATAATTTCATATTAAATAAAATTTTGTTTCTTCTTACAGGAATATATATAATTATAATGCTATGTATGGATATATATAATATATATATAAATAATATCTGGATACATATTTTGAGATATTTTCTTCAATTAAAATAAATATTTTTTTGATTGAATTTAATTAATTTAAATACAATTCTATATAATTATGAAAAAATGAGATAAGCTCAAATATAAACTATACATGTATTATAGATGCATGGACGAAGCCATGTGGGGGTCACTCAAATTTTGAAAAAAAGTAGGGGTACTTTGGTCATTTTACATTTTAATTTAAAAACAAAATAAAAAAATAGAAAAATGGGAATTTCAATTATATTGCATTCCTCTTTCCTACTTTCATTTTTTAATCTTGAAAAATATGAGTCTTGATCATTTTTCCCTTTTTTTAAACTTTTGTACATTATTTAAGCTCCACCATAAACATTAACTTGAATTGTTGCATTATTCTCTTGTGCTTCTATTTGTCCTTTTTGGTATATTGATATAATTGTATTTTGTTATTTATTGTTGAATATTAAGATATGATTGAATTAATACAATGACTTAATCAAAACTTCACTTACTTTAAATTTAATGTATTGTTTTTTATTTTTATATGTGGTAGTGGACAATTGTCCACTTATGTTTTGTAAAAATAAAAAATAGTCATATTTTTGGAAAACATGTTTTTTAGTCATTTTGACACGGTCATACCCTTCTTCTGTTCTCAGATGAGGTACTTAACTATATTTCAAAAACCGATGCGATACATTTTCTGGTACCGAGTCATGGACCGGTCCCTAGAAATGAAAAAAAGACAAAGGGAAATTTTGAACTCAAAAATAGCTAAAAAAACATGGTTAAAACTATTTTTATTATGTAGAAGTGGCCAAAAATTCGATTGACTCTTTTTATATTAATATTAGTTGGGCCCCCTACCCAAACTTCCTGGCTTCGTCACTGTATAGATATATAGTCAAAATACGTGAATATACAAATTGAAGTCCAGTAGCTCAAATGCATAATTTTTAAAGCCCATTATAAAATATGAGTAAATGTATCATATGTTTTCTTTATTTATTATGTTTATTTTTTATTTTATATATTCAATATAGGTGTCATACTGAAGACTGTAAAAAGATGATTAATTGGATATATTATACGTCAAAAATAGATATAAAACGGAAAAAATATTAAAGTTTAAATAAAAAAGACAAATATAATAATTAATGCAGTACACACACAGATTTTGAAAGCTTATATAACTCTATCTTTTATATAACTTTAAAAATTGATTTATCTAAAGAACATTGACCACCAAAAGTAACAAAAATCTCATTTTATTAGTTAAATCCAAAAAACAAAAAGGATTATTATTTTTAGAAACTGAAAAATAGGCGGGAAAAGTAAGAGTTACTATTCTAAGAATAGTCTCTTATTATATATATGTAGATAATATTTTTCAAAAAGAAATGGATGCACATTGTTCTATGATCTTTGGAGTGAGTGGGAAATGGGCGTAGGGACCGACATTAGATAATGTGCGCTTGCGGCTAATATTAATGTTCAAGGAAAAGGGCCTTCGGGCAAAACAAATGGAAATGGGCCTTCGGGCAAAACGAATGAAAATGGGCCTTGGGCAAAATATTCACGGGTTCCAAATAATAAGGCCCATGCGACCCTAATTAGAACAATGTGTTACCAAGTGAGCTCGCGTCCTAAGAATGTTTCATGCAACGAAAGTCGAGTTTTTATGCAAAAGAAAGTTTTAAGCAATGAAAGGAAGGTTTTAAGCAAGAAAAACATAAAGTCTTTTTAAGTTAAAGTTAAGATATTGCATTAGACATGCATTCATGCATGAGATTATTTGTTGAGCTTCTTTAAGCTCATTCCACGAATGTTGAATATTTTTTGGATGAGAATGCGAAGAGAAATGAGATGGTGGGTGATGACTCGGGGAACCCATGTCAATGAAATTCTTTTTATTTTCAAAGTTTGATTTTTTTAGTTCATTAAACGTTGAATGTCATTGTGTTTTCAGTACAAATGTTTTGGACTAGTAACTATTAGTATTTATTCCGCTGCAAATTTTTGAGGAAGTAAGATTTTTATTATTACGTACTTTTAAGCATTCTATTAAAGTATTTCTTTTATTTTAATTGCTATTTTTGCATTAAAATTCAAGTAAGCAAGAAAGGTCGCTACATTGGTTGCCTAATTATTCAACTAAAAGAGGAAGAAAAATCTTTTATTTTACCCTTAGAATTGTATAAAAGCGGTGCATTTTTATTCCAAAATCACGATCGAACCAACATGTGGGTGCAATTTTCTTTAAATATTCTAAATCACGGTTTAAATAAAAGATCATCGAAAATGGTGCGGTGTGGTGTTGTTTGGGCGATTTTTGAAAATTTATGATCGCCCCTACTTGGTATAATCAGATTGATGGACAAGTATTTCATGATCTTTATGTTCTAATTAAGACTAAGACAGAGTTTGGTTCTTTTAAGATCTTTAACCTCAAATTCTTTCTTTAGATATTCATTGACATTTGGCTGAGTGCCAATCAAATTCATGTCATCAACATATACTCCAACGACATCAAATCCAGAATATGATCTCTTAATAAAAACACATAGGTAAATGAGATTATTTTTGTAATAATCCTTAATAAAGAACTCATTCAATCTGTGATACCACATACATCCAGATTGTTTTAATCCATACAATGATCTCTGTAATTTGTTTGAGTATAGCTCACGAGAAGTGTCTAACCTCGGCATTTTAAATTCATGAAGATATTCATACAAATATTAGAATCAAGTGAACCATATATGTAAGTCATTACTATATCCATTAGACGCATGTTTAGACTTCGTGGACAATCATACTAATAAGAAAACAAAAAGTAATTGTATCCATCACAAGTGAATACATTTGATCATAATCAATCCTAAACCTTTGGGAGAATTTTTGGGCTACAAGTTGTGCTTTATACCTCACGATTTTATTTTTCTCATTCTCTCCCAAACAAAAATGTACTTATATCTAATGCGCTTTATATTATCTGGTGTTCGAGTAATTGGCCCGAATACATTCCATCTCTCGAGAGAAGCTAACTCATACTTTATTGTTTTCTCACAAAGAGGCCAGTCATGATCTGGCGAAATTCTATTATTGAACATGGTTCACCGTCATAATCATTATTCATGATTTCTTGAGCAACCGAGAAAACAAAGATATCATTAATGATCATATCATTTTGATCCCATATTTCATTACAATGGCTCATGGGATTCTCGATATTCTTTAACTTGTAATTTTTGCATTTTCTGCATATCAGACTCTACATATTCATTTGGAGCACGTTCACTAAGACCAACTTAATTTGTTGATCCATTATTTCTCCCCCCTCATTTTCGAGGAACAATGTCATTCGATTCAATAGGTCTACTGCATTTTAGGCGTGGGACATTATCATCTATTTCGTATGTTCACCAGGAACATTGATCCTAGCTGGAGCATTCACAACTAAAATATGAGACTTCGTGACTTTACTTGCATTATTAAATACAAGAAGTTTATTAGCAATATTTTATAATTGTTGATTTTATTCACCTCATTTTCATATTCAGAGGTAGGCGAGTCTAAATAAGATAGGCTTTTCCCATTCCAAGAAATATTCTCGTTTGCCTTTTGTTTATCATTAATAGTCATTGTCAGTTGATGGAAACACTGTCTCGTCAAAATGACAATCCTCAAATTGAGCGGTAAATGTATCACTCGTCGTTGGTTATAAATACTGAATAGTTAATATGGAATCAAACCTAACGTATATGCCAAGTTGATGTAGGGAACCCATTTTATCCGCTCAGGAGGTGGAATCGGCACCTGGATAGCATAGCTAAATGTGCGTAGGCGAGATATATTTGTTTCAAAATCAGTGGTTAATTGTATTGGGGAGTGCATATGATAAGCAATGGCACAATCTAATAAGTGATGATGCATTTAATACTGCATGACCCCATGTTGCATTAGTGAGTTTAGACCTCATCAATAACGTACGATTAATGGTTTGAACTAGTTTAATCAAGGTCTCTGCCAATCCATTTGGAGTGTGAACATATGCAACTAGGTGCACAATATTAATTCCTAATGATACACAATATTCATCAAAATATTTTGATGTAAATTTTTCGACATTATCCAATCTGATATTCTTGATGGGATGATCAGGAAACTTAATAATTTGTGCTAACAAACATGCAAAAGCAACATTCCATGCGAATAATAAGCATACATGAGACCATCTACTTGATGCATCAACTAAGACCATGAAATATCGAAATAATTCACTTGTAGGGTATATTGCTCCACAAATATCAACATGAATACCGTTGCACGAATGGTGGTAATTCATAACCAACTTTTTCCATAGAAGGTTTAGTAATGAGTTATCCTTGTGAAAATGATTCACGAAATAACGGATGGCTAGTAAGCTACTCTAAAAGCCCAAACAAGTACACCTATCGTTTATAGCTTAGCTAAGCAAGTATCGAGTGTCAATCCCATGAAGCCTATGAGTACTAGTAATTACCGCCTTTTTTATTTAAACCATAGATTTACCAAGAGTTGAGTGAACAATAGAAATAAAAGAACAAGAGACTTAGAAACTAATTACTACGCGGGTTAGAAGTAAACTCGAGTAGGTAATCAATGGTGAAAACATGTTCGAATGTGAATCCCCTTAGAACGTCTTTGTGATTTTAACAAAACAAATTCAACCTTAACCTATTAAGTTCTAACCATCTGTTTAACATAATTTTATGCTTCATGAACCATATGAATTCCTAAATTAAGTTAAACTCTTTCTCAAGATGAATAACTCTTAATCTTAAGTTGATTAAGCTGAAATCTCTTTTTAGTTAAAAACTCCTAAGATTGCATTAACGATTTATGAAATCCCATATTATGTTTGACCTAACTGTCGAAAGATTTATGTCATCCTATCTCTAAGATTACATGCAACTCCTTTAACTTATGTTGATTCTACCCCACCGTGAATCTCTCGATTACCATGTATGAAAATCAACTTCAAACCAATATAGCAGAAATATCAATTCAAATAAACACGCATATCATAAGTAAATCGAATCGAAGCATGAAAATTATAATGAAAACATTCAAATTCTAATCAGAAATTAGTTCTACAGTTCATCACACCCAAACACCAGTGATCTAGCTCGTCATGGAATCAAAAATACAAACAACGATTAAACATGAAATCTCTAAAGAAAAATACTATGTCTATGAATGAAGACCACGATAAATTTTCCCTAATGAATTCACTAACGATGATGTTCTTCTTCTTCTTCAACGTTTCTTCAATGTTCAAGTCCCAGGGCTCGTTCCTAGTTGTGTTGAGAGAGAAATGTAAAATTTGATGTCAAGATGCTTAAATTCAACCTAGGACGTCCCTTATATAGCCTCCACATGATGTTGCCGAAAATACCCCTCCAAAACCGCGACTGGAATAAAAGATCCCAAATAGTTCATAACACATGATATGCATCATGGTCGTGCTAGATAACACGTCTAGGCCGTGTTCACAAAGTTTCTAACAAACACGGCCAAGCCGTATTTTGTACGACGTGGAATCTTCAAAGTTGTACACAAGTGTGTTGTAGAACACGACCAGACCATGATCCATACGACTTTTCTTGGCTTCCAATATTCGACATGGTTGTGTTCCCACTGGGGGTGTGTTTAGTATGAAAAACTTAAATTCGACTAATTTTTGTGCGATTTTCGATCATGTTTGCATCCATCTACCTCGATCTATGTAATGAGCCTTTGCCACTCAACACCAATCCAACACCAATCCAAAACTACTCCAAATCCTTGACCTACACCATTTAGAGCACCCCACAATGATATTGAACAAAACTCATGCAACACTCTATGAAAATGAAAACAAAATGTCCTAAAAATAACTAAAAAGACCAAGAAAAATGAATACAAATGGACACTTATTAAACCACCTACAACTTAGAATTTTACTTGTCCTCAAGTAAAGCATGCAACCATACGGTGGAATCGAAAACATAATGGAAGATCTATTTCTCAACAAATTAGCCAGATTCAGTAACTTTCTAGCCTTCTTAACCCCAATTCAACCAATCAACATATATAACACATTTTTCACAACAATTAATATCAAGCAAGGATAACATTATCAACATGTATCATTTGAACTCAACATCATCACTCCACCGATACCGATAGCTATGCTCAATTTCAATACAATAGCGCTATGAAAATAGAGACCTCGATCAATTTTTGCAGTTAGTTTACAAATCAGGTAACCTAGCTTCTTGAACTTTATTGATCCGAGAATATATTTCCCCTCTTTTTTTCTTGATTTTTGTTTTCAATTTTTTTTTTGTTTTTTTCCCGCTAGGATGCTTGAGGTAAGCTTCCACTAGGTTTAATTTTTGAATTTCCTTTTGAAAGCTCATAGGGTGATTTCCTATACTCATATTCGTGTTGCCATTTTACGTAAAAGACAAACATGGGGCTTATGATGCTCCTAGTTACTAAGCAACACAAACAGGGAGTATAACCTCAAATAGTCCATTTTTTCATTCATTGGCTTGGTTTAATGACTAGCTAATCACTACTAAATCAAGAATTATTTGACGTTCATAGCACTAAGTATCATCCTAAAGCATTGAGAAATCAAGTACCATGGTGTTAGAAGTCTCGTCCAAATCCAACCCACTTCTATGCCAATCAATTCAAGACATTCAATTACTTTGCTTTTTCATATGACAACATAAGCTTGACTCGGGTTTAATCAGGTCAAATCATCAACTGACAAACCATCAATTTGTTTCATAGAAATATCATTTTCTCCCAACAACTGACTCAAAAATGAAAACATACAACAACTACATGCAAAGACTCCTAACCCACATGCAAACCTAACAATCTCCAACTTAAAGATTCACATTGTCCCCAATGTGAAAGAAGGAGACAAAACACTAGACACAAAAAACATGAAAAGAGAAATAAAAAGAAAAATATGACCTTACTGCGGGGGTGGAAAATGCCCCTGTAAAATGTGCCACTGCTAAAAACAATCAAGGATAGCATAATGCAGTTGGAGCTGCTCATGGTGTTGCTGGAGTAGTTCGTACTGTTTCTACATAACCCTTACTATCGATCAAGCATCCCTTACTGCTGATGGAACATCTTGCGCCGCTTCTTCTTCGGGCCGCCGCCGAGTGGATGGCACGGCGCGAACCGATTGTCCACATATTCAGGGAGGCTGTCGGGGGGCGAGTAGAAGAATGATGAGTCATCCATATCATCGGTGGCCGATGGTGGAAGAGGTAACTGGTTAGTGCCGCCATGGGAATACAACATCTTCCAGTTGCCTTATCAAGGATGGAGGTGCGCACTAGATCTAGTAGGCGGTAAACCAAATCAGTTCCCTTGAAGAGGAAGACATAACCATCACCCTCCATCCGAATCACTGTATGAGCAATTGAAGATTCTAAGTCAACCCGGTTTGGTCCCCGGGCTTGCTGGAGCCATGTCAAATCGTAGTTGAAATATGCGGATATAGGTGTAAATCAAGTCGCTAATTAGGATTTTTCTTTTTTTATTGGTTTTGATCTTAGGGAAATGATGGGAAAGATATAAGCATGTGTCAACAGGGAAGGCATGCATCATGGCCCACATAAAAAAGAGCTCATCCATCCAGACAACTCTATCACTATCACCATGGCCAAACCGAGCGTTGACCATCACCTGGTGTACGTATCAGAAACAGGGGTTGATCATGCTGGTGGCTTTAGCGGATGACGGTACATAGTAGATCTCATGAGTGATGTATTGCTAGAATAATTTACTCTTGAAATTGATTGGGTGAATGCATGAGCTTCCAACCGGTATACCATATATGTTGTTGAATTCCTCCAGAGTAAACTGGTGGTCTCAATTGAAAAGGCGAAATATGATGCGCCCCTCTTACGTGCTTACCCGAGGT
The DNA here is from genome assembly GCA_016081115.2 of Rehmannia glutinosa. Taxonomy (NCBI): domain Eukaryota; kingdom Viridiplantae; phylum Streptophyta; class Magnoliopsida; order Lamiales; family Orobanchaceae; genus Rehmannia; species Rehmannia glutinosa. Next base: position 51,856,250 of record CM071924.1, on the reverse strand, counting down.
GATTTCAGCGTCGAATGAGCTAAGGAACTCAAGTGTGTTGCGCACATAAATGGGCATGTTGAGGCTCATGAAATGGTCCCAACTGTTAGATAAATGTTTTTATCGTAATTTTGATGATTTCATTTGTTTTTCACCAAAAAATGTTAAATGTTGTCCAAATACTCCTAATTGATTTAAATGTTTTTTTTTACTAATTTTGGAGTATTTCTTGATGTTTATTTTTGACAAAAATTGGAGAACACTTTTGTTTTGAGGCCAACCGATTGCCCTAGAGGACAACCCATGCTGAAGATTTAATTTCTGAAATAGAAATGAAACGAAAGAAAAAAATAGGCAGGTGGTCGACCAGTTCCTGGGAATGTTTAAACTTGTTAATTCATCTCTATCTCATGAAATTGGCTTGTTCAACCGGTCCACAAGGGGGTCGATCGGTCGAAGGCCCTGTCGACCAGTCCACCCCCCTATTGGACCGGTCTAAGCCCTTATTTTCATGTTATAATTCGAAATCTCATATTTGAGGTCAACAGGTCGACCTAAGGTTTTATCAGCAAACTATCCATTGCATAGCATACAACTTTGCATGATTTTAAGGGATTGATTTCTATCAGCTATATTCTCCATATGATTTGCAATTTTTTTAGAGATTTCAATCTCCAAGGAGGAGCCTATGGCTGTAATTCAAATACAAGACATCTCCTATAAAAAGATGAAGGATTGAAGCAACAAGATACAACAACACAAACAATACAAACATAAGCAAACTTCTTGTTATTCACTTTCATATTCTTGTTGTATTTAGCCTAAGTCTTTCACTTGCACATCTTGAGTGCTAGGCTTGATTCTCAATTAAACTTGCACTTCAAAATTGTATACTTCATTTGAGTTGTAATCTTGAATTATTTTCAATCATCCAAAACAAGACATCCTTGTTAGTGTTCTTATGGTAAGAGCACACTTGGGTGATTTTAGGTATTGAAGAGTGTGGTACTCTTCATTGGTGTAAGAAGATTGTGGTAGTTTGGTATTGTAAGAAGAGTGAGGTGCTCTTCAAGGTAAATATTGTAATAGTTTGGTATCTATTAATAAATCTTTTTCCTTTTTGAAATCCATTCCGACATAGGTGTGGTATAAGATTAGGCCCTAGGTGGGTTGAACTTTTATAAATCATTGTGTGTTGTTTAAATTTCCGCACTTTCATTTTGGTCATCATTCTCATATTCAAAAAAGAGGGCGAAAATCGGAAAATTGGGATAATCTATTCACCCCCCTCTAGATTATCGTAGCCACTTGGACTAACAAGTGGTATCAGAGCTAAACTATTTGGCAAGCTCGTTCTTCATTGCGAGTAAAAGAGGAGATCCATGGCTACGAAAAAAACTACCTCACCACCATCACCTCCACCAACAAGCCACCACTATTCGATTCCAACAACTTTGCTTTTGGAAAGATCGAAACTATGGTGCAAGTTCGATATTTGGAATGTGGTTATTGAAGGAATAACTCAACCAACCAAGAAATTGGAGTCTGGCACCTTGGTCCTCAAGAGCCTCAAAGAATTTGACGAAAATGACAAGAAGTCATTTTCTCTAAACGGTAAGGCCTTGAATATTTTGCATTGTTCTCTTACCGCCCCTGAGTATAATCGTATTAGAGGAATAAGGTCCACACATAACGTATGGGAAAAATTGGAAACCATCTATGAGGGCACAAATAAAGTAAAACAAGCAAGAAAAAACATGCTTGTTAAAGATTTTGAAACCTTCATTATGCTTGAGGGTGAAGACATTTCAAAAATGGTGGAAAGGCTTGACAACATAGTCAATCCTCTTGTGGCACTTGGGAAAGTCATCTCCAAAGAAGACAAGGTAACAAAGGTCTTAAATGCTCTTCCCGGTTCTTGGTCCGAAAAGGTAACGGCGATACGGAAGCTCAAAATGTTGAAACTCTCAAGTTTGACGAGCTCATTGGAAATCTTCTCATCTACGAAGTATATCTCAAGGAGAGGAAAAATTCCAAACCATCCACCTCTCAAGCGGGTATGCAATCTATTCCTAAAGGCTTAGCATCTTCTTCTAATAATACATATTATGCTAGCGATGAAGATGATGATGAGACAACCACCCTTGTCCAGAAATTTGCCAAATTTGTAAATAAGAATAAGCTAGAAAGTTTAGAGATAACTCGTGTTTCAAATGCAGGAAACCCAGACACTACATAGCCAATTTCCGAAATTAGCAGAGGGAGGAGCAAAAGAAGAAAAAGCCTTTTTCCAAGAAGAAAGCTCTAAATGCGGAAGCAAAAATATGGGATGAACTCCTTGCCACATCTGACAAAGAAGAAGAAGCCGAACATGGTCTCATGGCCATAGACGATGAAAACAACGAGGTACGCTCTAACTCTTCATCTTCTTCTTTAATTGATGAATTACAATGTGATTATGATGAGTTACAAAATGAATTTTGAGATATTATTTGCAAGTACAAACTTTTGAAAAAAGAGTATAAAAAGCTTAAGTTAGAAAATGATAAATTATTTTTCTTATGAATCTTTTGATCATGCTCATGCTATTACTCTTGCAAAAGTTCATACTCTCGATTCCGAAAAACAAATGCTCACAAAAGAAATTGAAAATTTGAAAAAGGATATGCAACGTTTAATTTGAGTACGGATAAAATTACAAAAATTCTTGGTGCACAAAGAAGTGAGAATTCCAAACTAGGGCTTGGTTATAAACTTTTCAAACCATTTCTAAGAAAATGACCAAGCTCGACTTTCATATGTGCTAGTAGTCGTAATATTAGTACTTGCTTTTATTGTGGTAAAAATGGACATTATGCAAATGATTGTAAATTAAAAAATAGCTTTAGTCTTTTTTGGAGACCCAAAGGTCTTAAGACTAACTCCCATGGACCCCAAAATTATAGGGTACCTAAAAATGATATATTTGTAAGTGCTAGGGGCTATAATAATAATTAGGAAGATTCAAAATAGCTCGTGGACAAAGTGGGTGTTCATGCCATATGATGGAAGGAGAGAACATTTTACCAACATCAAGCTCCAAGAAGAAGGCATGGTCATGTTCAGGAATGGCAAAGGACGAATTCTTGAAAATGGAGAAATTGGTAACTCTTATTTCTCTCTTAGTAATGTTTTATTAGTTGAAGGGCTTAAGTTCAATTTAATAAGTGTTAGCCAACTTTGTGATTCTAATTATGATGTTATTTTTAATAAAGGAAAATGCCTTATTCTCAATAATGATAAAATTATTTGCAAAGCAAGCGAGAAAAGACAATCTTTACAAAATTTGAAAAAGTGATTTGGTTAGTCAAAATGTTTCTTGTCTTGTCACCAATAATGATTTAACAAGTTTATGGCATAGGCGACTTGGACATGTTGGATATAAAAATTTGCAAAAGATTTACAAAAACCAACATGTAAAAGGACTACCCAAATTGAATTTTGAAAATCTTGGCTTATGTGACACTTGTCAAAAGAACAAATTAGTTAAAAGTAACCCAAAAATGAAATTTTCACAACCAAGCCTTTACAATTACTTCATCTTGATTTGTATGGGGATATTGGCACCGGAAGTTTAAGTGGAAAACATTACTCATTTGTTATAGTTGATGATTTTTCTAAATACACTTGGGATATTTTTCTTGCAAATAATAGTGATGCCGCTAATGAGTTTGCTAAGTTGTGTAGACTTATAGAAAATGAAAAAGAAGATACGATTAAGTCTATAAGGAGTGATCAATGAGGAGAATTTGATGGTGACTTTAGAATTTTGTGTGAAACCAAGGGGTATGCACATAATTTTTCGGCTCCGAGAACTCCACAACAAAATGGTGTTGCCGAAAGGAAAAATTGAACTCTTCAAGAAATGTGCCGGTTCATGCTAAATGAATTTTCACTTCCAAAATATTTTTGGGCCAAAGCCATCAACACCGCTTGCTATGTCATTAATCGGATATATCTTCGTCCTAAGTTAAATAAAACACCTTATGAGCTTTGGAAAGGAAGAAATCCAAATATTAGTTATTTCAAAATATTTGGTTGCAAGTGTTTTATTTTGAATACCAAGGATCAATTAGACAAACTTGATCCTAAGGTCGATGAAGGAATTTTTATGGGGTATTTGACAAAGAGTAAGGCCTATTGAGTGTATAACAAAATGAGCATGGTGGTCGAGGATTCTATTCACGTCAAATTCAATGAAGCCTCAGGTGTTGAAAGGATACCCAATGACAAAAGTGATGAATAAGATGAAACTGAACCAATTGTTCCAAATGATGCTCAAAGTGATCAACCTTCCACATCAAATGATCAACCTTCAACTTTCAATGTTCCACAAGAAGATAAATGTGATAATTTAGATCTTCCCGTTGCATTAAAATTCAAAGGAGATCATCCAAAAGATCTCATTATTGGGGACCCTCTAGACAAAGTCATGACTAGAAGAAAATTTGCTGAGAAAGCTCTTATTTCTCAGAAAGAGCCAAAAAATATAAAGGAAGCAATTGAAGATGAAGATTGGTTTCTAGAAATGCAAGAAGAGTTGAACCAATTTGAAAGGAATGATGTTTGGGAATTGGTACCTTGTCTTCCATCACAAATAATTATTGGTACAAAATGGGTGTTCCGAAACATACTCGATGACCAAGGCAACATCGTTCAAAACAAGGCAAGGTTAGTAGCTCAAGGATATTGTCAAGAAGAAGGTATTGACTTTGATGAAATATTTGCACCCGTAGAACATTTAGAACCAATTCAAATTTTACTTGTCTATTCTTGTTTTAAAAATTTCAAGCTTTACCAAATGGATGTTAAATCCACCTTTTAAATGGTTTTATTCAAGAAGAAGTCTATGTAAAACAACCTCCGGGGTTTGAAAATTTTTCGAGGCCAAATGATGTTTACAAACTTAAAAAGGTCTTATATCATTTAAAACAAGCACCCCGAGCATGGTATGATAGATTTAGTTATTTTCTTTTACAAAATGGATTTTCAAGAGGTAAAGTTGATACTACTCTCTTTGTTTTTGAAAAAGGGCAAGATTGTCTATTGGTACAAATTTATGTTGATGATATTATATTTGGTGCTACTAATGAGTCTCTTTGTAAGAAATTTTCTAAGCTCATGCAAGGTGAATTTGAGATGAGCATGATGGGAGCGCTCAACTTCTTTCTTAGACTTCAAATAAAACAATGCCAAGAAGGCATTTATATATCCCAATCCAAGTATACAAAAGAGCTTCAAAAGAAGTTCGGTATTGAAGAAGGAAAGACCATTGCTACTCCAATGGCAACCAAAGCTTGACAAAGATGAAAAAGGCAAGTCGGTTGATGAATCAAAATATCGAGGTATGATTGGTAGTTTACTTTACTTAACCGCAAGTAGACCCGATATTCTTCATACTGTATGCCTATGTGCTCGATTTCAAAGCAATCACAAAGAATCTCATATGAGTGCCATTAAAAGAATTTTTCGATATTTGAAAGGCACTATTTCATATGGCTTGTTTTATCCAAAGGATGAAAATTTTTCTCTTAAAGGATATAGTGATTCGGACTATGCGGGAAATATTAATGATCACAAAAGTACTTTCGGATCATGTAAATTTTTAGGCGATTGCCTATTATCTTGGTTTTCGAAGAAGCAAAATTGTGTATCCTTATCAACGGCCGAGGCCGAATATATTTCCGTGGCTTTTTGTTGTACTCAACTTCTTTATATGAAACAAACCTTAGCGGATTACAAATGTTCTTTTGAAAATATTCCTATTTTTTGTGACAATACATCTGCTATAAACATTGCTCAAAATCCGGTTCATCATAACCAAACAAAACATATTGAGGTTCAACACCATTTTCTAAGGGACTGTGTTGCCATAAGAAAATTGAGATGTGCTTTGTTCCGTCTCAAGATCAACTCGCGAATATTTTCACAAAACCTTTAGCCGCCGAGTCTTTTACTTCAATTCAAGCCCGTTTAGGCATGATGCATATTGAATAAGGTCTATGATTGCATTTTGTACGTTCTTAAAACTTAGGGGTGAAAAATCACTTTTTTAACCAAAAATTCGGACAGAAACTGAACTAAAGCACATGTACCAGTCGACCAGGGTGGTCGACTGGTCGGACAGGTCTTGGACCGGTCGAACCTCTGGTCAACCGGTCGCCCGTGCCCATTTCAGAGATAAAATTGGTTATGTCCAAACGTTTTGTCATTTCGTTCTATTTCGCCTATTTTCGCACCCCTTCGCTCATTTCACACACAATTCTCTCAAAATGATTTTTTTCTTGCAAATTCTATATTATTGGACTTATATAATGCGTATACCTTCCATATTATTCATCTTCTCCGATCAATTGGTAAGTTTAATTCGCTCTTTAATCTCAATTGGGTTGAACCTTTGAGAATGTGCTTCTACTTGATGAATTGATGAAATTTTTGTATAATTGTGTTTGAAATTATGAATGTTGATGAATTGTGATTGTAGAATTGTGTTTGGTGATGAATTATTGGGCATGATTATATTTACAAATATTATATACAACTTCGATTTTATTCTACACATGCCAAGTGTTCGATAAAATGTCTCAGTGAAATTTCATCCTTTACATGAATCTATTGATTTCAAATGTCTTATATGTTTATAGAGATCATGTTTTATACATCAAATGAGCTTCTACAAACTTTCTTCTCAAAATTTCCCTTACTATTTGGAATTTTAAGTTTTATATTCAAAAGCATGATAATTCGATTCAATGCGCACTTTGATATGTTTTTATCATGCTAATAGTCTTTTTGATGATTCCAAAGGGAGAGAAAAATGGAATAAGCTCATAAGCTTATGTTTAGATCAAAGAAGCTAGAAAAAGCTCGCGAAAAAAGCTATAAGCTGTGGATGAAAAAGCCACAAACTGAGGATGAAACTTAGTCCAATGGATGTATAATGGACTTTTACATATGACTAATGATTTCTTTTGACAGTGGAACTTTTAAGCTCTTGAAATTCAAGCTAAAATTGTAAAATCTGAGCGTTTAGATTTTAGTTGTTTGTTTCTATGCCTACTCTTGTTTTGCATGTTGATAGGGGAGCTTTTATAAAATATTTTGAAAAATCTTTGCTCCTATCCTTATGATTCTTAATTATGAAAAGTGTTGCCCATAATGGATAGTTGTTTTTGACCGAAAAAACTTGTTTCGTTTTCAAAATTGACCTCCTAAAATTATTTTGGTTTGTAATCATAAAAAAGGCGGAGTTTGTTAGATAAATATTTTTATCGTAATTTGGATGATTTCATTTAACTAAGTTTTTCACCAAAACAATGTCCCTAAATATTGTCCAAATACTCCTACTCGATTTAAATGTTTTTTTACTAATTTTTGGAGTATTTCTTGAAGTTTATTTTTGACAAAAATTGGACAACACTTCTGTTTCGAGGCCAACCGATCGCCCTAGAGGGCAACCCATGCCTGAAGATTTTATTTCTGAAATAGAAACGAGATGGAAGAAAAAAATAGATAGGTCGACCGGTGCCTAGGAATGTTTAAACTTGCTAATTCTTCTCTGTCTCATGAAATGGGCTTGTTCAACCGGTCCACAAGGGGGTCGACCGATCGAAGGCCCTATCGACCGGTCCAACCCTCTATTAGACCCGTCCAAGCCCTTATTTTAATGTTATAATTCGAAAGTTTCTATTTGAGGTTAACCGGTCGACCTAAGTTTTTATCAGTAAATTATCCATTGCACATCAGACAACTTTTCATGATTTTAAGGGATTAATTTCTAACAGCTATATTCTCCATTTGATTTACAATTTTTTACAGATTTCAATCTCCAAGGAGGAGCCTATGGCTGGAATTCAAATACAAGACCTCTCCTATAAATAGATGAAGGATTGAAGCAACAAGATACAACAAACAAGCAATACAAACACAATCAAACTTCTTGTTCTTCATTTTCATATTCTCGTTGTTTTTGCTTTAAGTCTTTCACTTGCACATCTTGAGTACTAGGCTTGATTCTTGATTACACTTGTACTTCAAAGTTGTATACTTCATTTGAGTTGTAATCTTGAATTGTTTTCAATCATCCAAAACAAAACATCCTTGTTAGTGTTCTTGTGGTAAGAGAACACTTGGGTGATTTTAGGTGTTGAAGAGTGTGGTACTCTTCATTGGTGTAAGAAGATTGTGGTAATATTCATAGGTGGTGTTGTAAGAAGAGTGAGGTGCTCTTCAAGGTAAAGGTTGTAATAGTTTGGTATCGATTAATAAATCTTTTTCCTTTTTGAAATCCATTAGGACATACCAGGGGTGGTAGAAGATTAGGCCCTAGGTCGGTTGAACTTCTATAAATCATCGTGTGTTGTTTATATTTCCGCACTTCATTTTGGTCATCATTCTCGATTCGAAAAAGAGGGCGAAAATTAGAAAATAGGATAATCTATTCACCCCTCTAGATTATCGTAGCCACTGGACTAACACCAACCAACCCAATGGAACATCCACTCGACATTCTCCCGTAGTCCTAAGGTGTCAAGTGCAAGAATGTTAACGATCGACTATTTAACAAAGCTCGTTGGGTTAGCTTTGTTGTAGTTGGCTTCCTACTCGCGTCATAGAATATAATGTCATGTGAATTTGCGGGAGTTCGAGGATTTGGGCAAGGGCCCATCGACCACCATTAGAAGGTGCCAGAGCCAAAGAAGATGATGCACTTGTGGCACGACATTATCCTATGAAACAAAACTCAAAGGAACAATAAGTAGCAAGCCATGAACAATAGGAGACAATCAAGCATGCATAACTAAGTGCTACCGCGCTCAAACATCAAGTGGCCATGAAACATATAGAGTAATCATTTTTCGATGAAAACTAAAGACGAGAAGCAAACAATGCAAATAAACCCCATAAGGAACATGAGAGACAACCAACCAACGGTGCAAGAAAATAATCACAAGTGGGATTTTACCGATTAAAATTCATTCACGATTATAGCAACTTCTCACAAGTAACAACATTAATCCAAATTCGAGAATCAAGGTATAAGCTAAAGGTGAAAGAAATCTTTGGGAAATAATAAGGAAGCCATAGCCATAATTACCTAAATCGAGCCAAAAGTTTACCAAAAATTAAACAAGACTACATACGATTGATAAAAACAATCAAACTCACATGAATATTGTTAGCAAATATGGGTCGAAACTTAAATCACATATTTGCACATATAAGGTGGATCGAGTATACCTATTTGCAGCGGGCTGTCGATCTACATAGCCGTGGTTAAGCCCGTCTACAAGCCTCCGTTTGATCCATGATTAAGCCATCTACAAGCCTCTTCTTGATTGAATCGCGAGCAATGAACAAACCCCATAGATTGGTTGAACCACGAACAGAATCACGAACCACCTTTCTCGTTGGTGTAAATAATTACTAGAATTATTTACTTGGATGTGCACACCTTAAATCCTTGGAGACTTTGGTGATACTCCAAGAAGAAAACCGTAGAGAGAAATTTTAGGAGAGAGATTATTCATGTAGGGGAACGATATTTTAAATTGTATGCGATATTATAGGGAGAGATATCAATATATATCTCAATCCCATATCTCAGTTAGAGTCCTAATGGGAGAGGTTTCTAGATAAACCTCATCTAAATAGGACTCCATATTATCTCAAATATGGATACAACCTAATTGCACCCAATATCTCCCACTCATACATATTTGACTCGACTCATTCGAATCACATCCTCATAGTTCTCATCTCACATCTCTTCTTTCATACAGGGAATAAGACGTGCGACCAAGCGAGAAAGTAAAGGTGAGGAGAGTTATATTAAGTTATCACCAAACTAACATAACCCTACAACTCAATAACTCGCTATGTACCCCAAACCAAGCGGTCGCACCCAGTCAAGCATCTCTAGATCCCTCAATGAAATAAATAGAGCATGCTCGACTCACTCAAATATGTTTCTAGATTCATGACTAGTCAAACACATTTCGACATAGTTTCCCGGGCTATGAATCATAGAACATAAGTGCGTTACCAACTTAATTCTTCCTCGACCCCACATGCCAATTAGCTTGGTCTTGACAACTTTCCTAGACATGCTCCGACAAACTGATTCACACATGGCCATTGGATACATGCTAAAGTAGCGTCATCAAGCTTACACCTCATGACATGGTCCAAAGTCCCAAAGGGTACAAAAAAAATGATACGGGCTCACAGTGACGGCGGGGACCCATTCAAATCACTTTTCCCATAGGCGGTCCCCTCGAAGCACATGTAGTATGAATACATGCTATGATGGAGCTCCCACTCAATTTAGGCATGTGGGCTCTAGACATCATACAAATCTTAGTCCGATCGCTATTCAAGCGCCCGACCTGCGTACTACTCATAGTCACTCCCAAAGTGTCATATGATAGTTCGCACATTCGGCTACAAACAAGCTTTTATGAAGTTTGGACATACTTCATAATCGATCAACTCGGATCTCATCTTAACCTCTAGTTAAGGCGACTGTTAATTATACTTAATAACCTTCCTCACTTCTCTAGCGCGAAGGCGATCATTCGCAAACCTCCTTATGCGACACAATCTTTTAAGTCTCATCCTGCTCGCTTTCTTAGCGCCAGGGCGATTGCCCGTGTGAGAGGGCCAATCAAATCCTGGTGACAACTCACAAGTTCAGTACCAAACACATAATGAGAATCCAACATATCTCATTAATCACAATATGTTCTCAAAGGCCACATAATCAATTTTACTTAATCCCTAATGACTCACATGCCTTTGGAGCATATCTCCAAACAAAGGCTCGTAAAAGGGATGAGCGCCCACACCGCTCGTAGTATGCCTGAGAATAATATTAACTATGCGCAAAAACTCTTAAGTGAAGTAAATCCTCGAGTAAATATGTTTGGTCTATCATCCATGTTTGGCGCCCAAACCATACACCAAAGCAGTTTTACTATCACAAGACAACAAAATACATCATGAATGTGCGCGCAATGCGCATCATTTCATGATGCCAAATTTGCTTCTAGCAAATCATAGACCAATCTTTTAAGATATCTAAGTATCCACATGTCGGCATCACAATAGCGCATGGATCACTTCGATATCCACTCACCAATCACACTTTGCTAAGTACATGACTTCATCGAGTACGCACATAGCGCACATCAAACATTCAAAGTGTTTACATAAACTAGCTAGCATTTCTTTTCATCTTCCGAAGATATCGTTTCTTGACTAAGAATATGATCTTTGACCATGGAGTGTAAAGACAACCAACACTGAGTGGTGATAACTCCATGTTCTTTCCAATCATCACATTTTTGCCATATACAGTGAGATACAACTCTTGACATATGTTCAGTGAATTAATTGACCATCGTAGGCCTATCAAAATGATAGCTCGATGAAATCAATGATGACCCAAGTCACAGATGGAGCTTCTTGATCAGCAATCAATGCGCTCTTACTCCACTTCTTGAATTCATCTGGTGATCCACATAGATTATTCAACTTTCACTTAACTATGTCAACGTCAATCATCCAGGACAAACCTAGACGAAAGTGGCAATAATAGATAACATATCAGGCGAACTGAGGCAATCTCACCACTTAGGGAGAACATCTCAGAAAATTTACGCTCTTCTAATAGGCGTAAACTTTTCGCCCTTAGTCGAGCTACACACATGTTAATCAACCCATCTATATTGCACTTGACCTTCCGAAACCACATGTTTCAAATGGTTTTGCATCTAGACAGAGGATTGACAAGCTCTTAGATTTTATTCTTAGTCATTCGACTTATCTTTTCCTTCGCAACAACTATCCACTTAGGCCATCAAGTGAAATCACATGTTCTATCGACTCATCAACACCCACAAAAGTAATTGTGCAGGATACCCACTCAACCTCATATAGATGATGGGGAATATTTCATATTCACTCCTTTTACTCGTGGAATTTGAGAATCCTTTGCGTGTGAGACACTAGCTCCCATCGACTTAGTGTCGCTCCCACTACCCCGATCCGTAGATGAGTACAAAATACAACATCCTCGCTAGAGAAACGAGCGCCTCTAAGGATCTTGCAACTCGCATAGTTTCAAGATTTCTTATGACTTCACATGTGCTCATGAACTCCCTTTGAAGGGAAACCTAAATCATGCGACTTGATTCTCCACTTGAGAACACATATTCTCGAACTTACATAGGCACAAACCCACTAATTTGAGCTTGTTACCAAACTAAAGCTCATACGGGGTTGAAGAATCATTTGGAAATACATATTTTATGATGTGGCGGCAACAAAACACACAAATCAATTTGCGCCATCATAAATCTAACCATTTTGAAGTGATTGTCCCTTCTTCGCGAGCTCATATAGCCGCAAAGTGTTTAGAACCATCATTCAACTTGCAACTTTATTTCTCCAATGTGTGTCCAAACTAATTAGACACACTATTTTTGCTCCCTATTAGCACATCTCCATCTGTTAAGAATCGCTCAAAGCAATTTGGCGCTTCTAAGCGATGAGAGTGAGAATGTACTAACTTATAGCATAAATAACAATGAAAGAAAATATAATGCGTTAATTTGTGCCTCCCACTCATAAGTCTGCACTCAATTTAGTGGACTTAGCTTTATAGGAAAAGTAGTCATCTTACATTCTTCGGCAGGCTTATCCCGCTTGAAAAAAAAATTATGCAGAGGAGATTGACTTTAGCGAGTTAGACAATAAAGCCTCCTCGAGCTAATACAGTCGTTCTCCTAACCTCACGTACCACGATATCATTAGAAGATCTAAAAGAAATACTATCTAAAGCACAAAGAAAAGATAGACAAGTGTCCTCACTCAAAAATATCTTACAAGTGCATTTATCCGAGTAAGACTACATCGACATATCAAGTTGCTCACACCAACTATTTAACTAGAGGTGACTCTTTTTAGCCTCATCTTGTGCGCTCTATAGCTGCACAACCCGATAATAGTCATACACATTTGCTCAATCTCAAAACTATATGCTAAGTCAACCAATATCTACAATCCACCCATGGAGAGATTTGGAAATATTAGCGAAAAAATAAGAGAGCAACTAAATAGTCAAACTTCATCTCAGTACAATTACGAGCGAAGTTAACAATTTCATAAGTGCACTCAATATTTGTTGATACTTAATTGCCTCATTTAATAAGGTGACATGTCTTGTCACTTTATGGATCAATTTATTCTTCTAGTTTAAGCTTTTGCTCTCATCAAGCTACATTATGCTTGTTCCAACATTCACCTGAGTTGGTTTATGTCGGTCAACATAAGCGACAAGTGCACTTGTGTATTTCTCAACTTTTATAATCAGCCTCTAGATAGGCGATTTTCATTAATAATAAACACAAGTTAGTAATATCCTTAATTCAACTCAAGTAGCGAATTCGGATAACTAGAGTATTTACTTGGGAGTAAGCTCATATTCCAAAAATAGAGCTTAAACTCTTTTATTAAATTTGCAGCTTAAACAAATTAAAGCGCAAAATTAATTCTTGATCCATAAGTATATCATCGGCATCTTAACTGCGATTATTTCGGGCAATTAAGTTCTTATATTTGCGGCTTAAACAAATAAAGCGCAAATACTTTCTTTAATCCATAAAAATATTGTCCGCGTCTAAGCCGCGACAATACTGGATACTTTGTCTATTCTCATGCTAAATTGGCTAAACTAAAGTAGGTGAGTTTGGTCTAAAAAATACATTTCAATAATTTGCGCAAACAATTAGGTACTGATCTAAAATTTATGACTACTAGCCTTGGTGGCCAATTTCCGATCTAATTGAATTGAAGAAAATAATAATATTTTATTCTGGATCCAAGTAATATTTATTATTTTCTTCAATTCAATGAGATTTAAAAATTTGCCACCAAGGCTAGTAATCATCTCCCACCGAATTGAAGATCACAATAAAAATTATCGATCCATGAATAAAATTATCAAAGTCCATAAATACTTCATGCATGCATCCATGCGATATAAGTAATTACAAAACAATATAGCCCCCATGGGCGACATTGATTCCCAACACATGATAATTCATATCGTATCAACAAAATTAATTGCAACACAAAATAAATTGCATACTTAAGCAATTAATAAAGCATGCAACTCATAAATAAAAAAACACCATAGAATATTTTTGCTTGCAACTCAATGCGCAAAATATAATTTTTTTTTTTACGCACCTTATGCGAAAAATATTTTCGATGCACCAATGTGCAAAAATAATTTTCCCATGCATCACAATGCACAAAAAAAAAAAAAAATTAATTTGTTGCAAACATCTTAATGCGCAAAAATAATTTTTCTTTCATGCAACTAATGCGAAAGAAAAATATCATTGCTACATATGTGCAATAAACAATTATTCATGCAATATATTGCACAATAATAATTTTCCAAGCATTCTCATGCGGAAAAATAAATTTTGCAAGCACTAAATTGCGCAAAATATTTTTACATGCATTAATATTATAACAAAAAAATGCACAAAATATAATTTTGCAAACTTCCCAATGCCCAAAAAAAATAATGTGCCACCAATAATAACAAAAAAATATGTGGCATATTGGGAAAATAACATAGCAACTAAAAGGTTAAAGGTTCAAACTCATTTTAAACCAACCACCCTACAATTTTCATTAAATGAATGACTGCCCACATGCGCCAGTCATCCGTCACGTGGCAGCCAATATGCCCGCGTGGCATTTAGTTGGCGCCACATCAGCCCTCGACTAGATGGCAATTTTTTTTAATAAAAATCAGTAGGCGTGCACAGCACCGTCGCTGAACCGAAATATAACGCACGCACAAAACACATTTGACATCGAGCGCCCACGCGCTGAACAAGAAATTTGACCTTGGCGCTATTTGAAAACGGTTCCGTGTAGGCGTGAAAAAGTTTCCAAAATTTGGCAGAAAAAAAAGAAAGAGCAAACAATGAGGCTATTTATATGGCACGCAATCCAATGCAGAATTTTTGTTTTTCTCCAAAAACTTTGAATCGCAATAACTTCTTCGTTTCAAATCCATTTTGCATGCATAATGTATCAAATTAATCGTATTTTTGAGATCTACAATTTGACACCAATATTGCATGCATAAAACAGAAAGCACAAATTCGGATTTTTTTAAATAATAAAAAAATCAAATCACATGAATCATTAAACTCAAGCATATCACATAGGTGAGATCGAGCCCTAATGGCTCTGATACCACTGTTAGCAAATATGGGTCGAAACTTAAATCACATATTTGCACATATAAGGTGGATCGAGTATACCTATTTGCAGCGGAACTGTCGATCCACATAGCCAGGGTTAAGCCCGTCTACAAGCCTCCGTTTGATCCATGATTAAGCCATCCACAAGCCTCCTCTTGATTGAATCGCGAGCAACGAACAAACCCCATAGATTGGTTGAACCACGAACAGAATCACGAACTGCCTTTCTCGTTGGTGTAAATAATTACTAGAATTATTTACTTGGATGTGCACACCTTAAACCCTTGGAGACTTTGGTGATACTCCAAAAAGAAAACCGTAGAGAGAAATTTTAGGAGAGAGATTATTCATGTAGGGGACGATATTTTAAATTATGCGATAATAGAGAGAGATATTGTAGAGAGATATCCTAATGGGAGAGGTTTCTAGATAAACCTTATCTAAATAGGACTCCATATTATCTCAAATATGGATGCAACCTAATTGCACCCAATAAATATAAACCCAACCACATGAGAAAAATACGAGTTTACCCAGCTCTTCACATCTTAAGAACATTGTGCAAATTTCACAAGTGAATCACAACAAAATTTAATCAAACCACATGATGTATACTACATTGACTAAGAAGTGAGAGAACTCATGCCAGGACTAAGAGAAAACACAAGGGAAGTAGAGGAAACATACCTTGGTGGTGTAGTAGATAAGAATCCTCAATATTCTACACAAAAAGAGACCCAAGAACTTCAAGAACCTCAAATAATGGTGCTAGTGGTGATGTGTGTGGGTATGAGTGGTGTGAGTTAGAGAGTTGGGGAGGATTGGGGACGAGTTTGGGGGGAGGGGGAGGATTAGGGATTTGGGTGAGAGATTGGGGAAAAACGGGTTAGGGGGTTTAAATTTGCATAATGGGCCGAGCACAGTCGTGCTACACACCACGACCAAGCCGCGCTTTGTACGACCTTGTGAACCAGTTCCCTTGCTCCTCAAACACGGATGTGTGGCCCAACATAGCCAGCTCATGTTTTAATATTTTATTTTATTAATTTATTTTTATTTTTAATAAAATAAAATAGAAAATAGAGGAAATGGAAGCACGACTTCAAGACCGGAGGGTTTCGCTTATCCTCTCTCTTTGCTTTGTCTATCATTCGACTTCTTGAAAGGGGATTTTCAAGACCGAACACAACGGTCAAGCATTGTGCTTTTAAACACGACCACACCATATTTTGATGAAATATGAAGGTGTGAATGAGGATACGAGCATGGATGTTCTTTGAAGCACAACCCGCCTGTGTTTTGTACAACTTTAGCCCCAAAGCAATCCGGACTCAATTTTAATACCTAAAATGCACAAGGGTCGAGAAACAACCAAAAAGGATCTCTATTATGGACCCAAAGATCACCCTAACGACCTATGACTGAAAAGAAAATAGACAATGGACACAAAACATCGGGTTGCCTCCCGATCAACACTTCTTTATAGCCCTATAGTTGGACTACTTCACCTCAAAGTCGAGATTGATCGGTAGGGGCCTTGAGATTGTAATTGTCCCTTTGGCTTTCATCAATGCGATTGCCCAAATAGAGCTTCAAGCGATGCCCATTGACTTTGAAGCTCCCATTTTCTTTATGTGTGACCTTGACAGTTCCACATGGGAAGACTTGTGTGATGGTAAAAAGTGTGGACCATCGAGATTTTAGCTTTCCTGGGAATGGACAAAGTCGAGAGTTGAAAAGAAACACCAAGTCCATGGGTTGAAATTCTCTTGCTTGCTTTATGTCGATCATGCCACCACTTTGTGCATTCCCTATATATTTTGGAATTTTCATAAACCACATTCCACCACTCCTCAAGCTCATTTAACTGCAATAAGCGTCCATCACCTACACTTGTCAAATCAAAATTAAGTGCTTTAACAACCCAAAAAGCTTTATTTTCGAGTTCCACCAAAAATCTTTATTTTCGAGTTCCACAGGGAAATGACATGATTTACCATAGACAAGCCTGTAGATGGTGGTTCCTATTGGGTCTTGTAGGCCGTCTATAAGCCCAAATGGCGCCATCGAGCTTAATGACCAATCTTTACGTGATTGGCCTATAGTTTTCTCTAAAATACATTTTAATTCCCGATTGGAGACCTCAACTTGACCACTAGTTTGGGGTGATATGCTGTAGCAACTCGATGTGTGACACCATAATGTTTGAGCACTTTTTTAAATTAGGCATTACAAAAATGTGTGCCTCGTATCACTAATAATAGCCTTGATTGTACCGAAATGAGTAAACAATTATTTAAGAAAATTCACTACCTCAACATCATTCCCTGGTAGAGCTTGAGCTTCTATGCATTTGAACATGTAGTCAACGACCACTATGATATATTTATTACCAAACGACGTAGGCTATTATTTAATAGATTTACAATTTTTCTGATTTCAATCTCCAAGGAGGAGCCTATGGCCGAATTCAAATACAAGACCTCTCCTATAAATAGATGAAGGATTGAAGCAACAAGATACAACAAACAAGCAATACAAACACAATCAAACTTCTTGTTCTTCATTTTCATATTCTCGTTGTATTTAGCCTAAGTCTTTCACTTGCACATCTTGAGTACTAGGCTTGATTCTTGATTACACTTGTACTTCAAAGTTGTATACTTCATTTGAGTTGTAATCTTGAATTGTTTTCAATCATCCAAAACAAAACATCCTTGTTAGTGTTCTTGTGGTAAGAGAACACTTGGGTGATTTTAGGTGTTGAAGAGTGTGGTACTCTTCATTGGTGTAAGAAGATTGTGGTAATATTCATAGGTGGTGTTGTAAGAAGAGTGAGGTGCTCTTCAAGGTAAAGGTTGTAATAGTTTGGTATCGATTAATAAATCTTTTTCCTTTTTCGAAATCCATTCCGGACATACCGGGGTGGTAGATGATTAGGCCCTAGGTCGGTTGAACTTCTATAAATCATCATGTGTTGTTTATATTTCCGCACTTCATTTTGGTCATCATTCTCAGATTCGAAAAAGAGGGCGAAAATTAGAAAATCAGGATAATCTATTCACCCCCTCTAGATTATCGTAGCCACTTGGACTAACACCAACCAACCCAATGGAACATCCACTCGACATTCTCCTGTAGTCCTAAGGTGTCAAGTGCAAGAATGTTAACGTATCGACTATTTAACAAAGCTCGTTGGGTTAGCCTGTTGTAGTTGGCTTCCTACTCCGCGTCATAGAATATAATGTCTTGTGAATTTGCGGGAGTTCGAGGATTTGGGCAAGGGGCCCATTGACCACCATTAGAAGGTGCCAGAGCCAAAGAAGATGATGCACTTGTGGCACAACATTATCCTACTCAAAGGAACAATAAGTAGCAAGCCATGAACAATAGGAGACAATCAAGCATGCATAACTAAGTGCTACCGCGCTCAAACATCAAGTGGCCATGAAACATATAGAGTAATCATTTTCTGATGAAAACTAAAGACAGAAGCAAGCAATGCAAATAAACCCCATAAGGAACATGAGAGACAACCAACCAACGGTGCAAGAAAATAATCACAAGTGGGATTTTACCGATTAAAATTCATTCACGATTATAGCAACTTCTCACAAGTAACAACATTAATCCAAATTCGAGAATCAAGGTATAAGCTAAAGGTGAAAGAAATCTTTGGGAAATAATAAGGAAGCCATAGCCATAATTACCTAAATCGAGCCAAAAGTTTACCAAAAATTAAACAAGACTACATACGATTGATAAAAACAATCAAACTCACATGAATATTGTTAGCAAATATGGGTCGAAACTTAAATCACATATTTGCACATATAAGGTGGATCGAGTATACCTATTTGCAGCGGAACTGTCGATCTACATAGCCAGGGTTAAGCCCGTCTACAAGCCTCCGTTTGATCCATGATTAAGCCATCTACAAGCCTCCTCTTGATTGAATCGCGAGCAATGAACAAACCCCATAGATTGGTTGAACCACGAACAGAATCACGAACCGCCTTTCTCGTTGGTGTAAATAATTACTAGAATTATTTACTTGGATGTGCACACCTTAAATCCTTGGAGACTTTGGTGATACTCCAAGAAGAAAACCGTAGAGAGAAATTTTAGGAGAGAGATTATTCATGTAGGGGACGATATTTTAAATTGTACTGATATTATAGGGAGAGTCCCATATCTCAGTTAGAGTCCTAATGGGAGAGGTTTCTAGATAAACCTCATCTAAATAGGACTCCATATTATCTCAAATATGGATACAACCTAATTGCACCCAATATCTCCCACTCATACATATTTGACTCGACTCATTCGAATCACATCCGCATAGTTCTCATCTCACATCTCTTCTTTCATACAGGGAATAAGACGTGCGACCAAGCGAGAAAGTAAAGGTGAGGAGAGTTATATTAAGTTATCACCAAACTAACATAACCCTACAACTCAATAACTCGCTATGTACCCCAAACCAAGCGGTCGCACCCAGTCAAGCATCTCTAGATCCCTCAATGAAATAAATAGAGCATGCTCGACTCACTCAAATATGTTTCTAGATTCATGACTAGTCAAACACATTTCGACATAGTTTCCCGGGCTATGAATCATAGAACATAAGTGCGTTACCAACTCAATTCTTCCTCGACCCCACATGCCAATTAGCTTGGTCTTGACAGCTTTCCTAGACATGCTCCGACAAACTGATTCACACATGGCCATTGGATACATGCTAAAGTAGCGTCATCAAGCTTACACCTCATGACATGGTCCAAAGTCCCAAAGGGTACAAAAAAAATGATACGGGCTCACACAGTGACGAAGCAGGGACCCATTCAGTCACTTTCCCATAGGCGGTCCCCTCGAAGCACATGTAGTATGAATACATGCTATGATGGAGCTCCCACTCAATTTAGGCATGTCAGGCTCTAGACATCATACAAATCTTAGTCCAGTCGCTATTCAAGCGCCCGACCTGCGTACTACTCATAGTCACTCCCAAAGTGTCATATGATAGTTCGCACATTCGGCTACAAACAGGCTTTTATGAAGTTTGGACATACTTCATAATCGATCAACTCGGATCTCATCTTAACCTCTAGTTAAGGCGACTGTTAATTATACTTAATAACCTTCCTCACTTCTCTAGCGCGAAGGCGATCATTCGCAAACCTCCTTATGCGACACAATCTTTTAAGTCTCATCCTGCTCGCTTTCTTAGCGCCAGGGCGATTGCCCGTGTGAGAGGGCCAATCAAATCCTGGTGACAACTCACAAGTTCAGTACCAAACACATAATGAGAATCCAACATATCTCATTAATCACAATATGTTCTCAAAGGCCACATAATCAATTTTACTTAATCCCTAATGACTCACATGCCTTTGGAGCATATCTCCAAACAAAGGCTCGTAAAAGGGATGAGCGCCACACCGCTCGTAGTATGCCCGAGAATAATATTAACTATGCTTAAAAACTCTTAAGTGAAGTAAATCCTCGAGTAAATATGTTTGGTCTATCATCCATGTTTGGCGCCCAAACCATACACCAAAGCAGTTTTACTATCACAAGACAACAAAATACATCATGAATGTGCGCGCAATGCGCATCATTTCATGATGCCAAATTTGCTTCTAGCAAATCATAGACCAATCTTTTAAGATATCTAAGTATCCACATGTCGGCATCACAATAGCGCATGGATCACTTCGATATCCACTCACCAATCACACTGCTAAGTACATGACTTACTGAGTACGCACATAGCGCACATCAAACATTCAACAGTGTTTACATAAACTAGCTAGCATTTCTTTTCATCTTCCGAAGATATCGTTTCTTGACTAAGAATATGATCTTTGACCATGGAGTGTAAAGACAACCAACACTGAGTGGTGATAACTCCATGTTCTTTCCAATCATCACATTTTTGCCATATACAGTGAGATACAACTCTTGACATATGTTCAGTGAATTAATTGACCATCGTAGGCCTATCAAAATGATAGCTCGATGAAATCAATGATGACCCAAGTCACAGATGGAGCTTCTTGATCAGCAATCAATGCGCTCTTACTCCACTTCTTGAATTCATCTGGTGATCCACATAGATTATTCAACTTTCACTGAACTATGTCAACGTCAATCATCCAGGACAAACCTAGACGAAAGTGGCAATAATAGATAACATATCAGGCGAACTGAGGCAATCTCACCACTTAGGGAGAACATCTCAGAAAATTTACGCTCTTCTAATAGGCGTAAACTTTTCGCCCTTAGTCGAGCTACACACATGTTAATCAACCCATCTATATTGCACTTGACCTTCCGAAACCACATGTTTCAAATGGTTTTGCATCTAGACAGAGGATTGACAAGCTATTAGACTTTATTCTTAGTCATTCGACTTATCTTTTCCTTCGCAACAACTATCCACTTAGGCCATCAAGTGAAATCACATGTTCTATCGACTCATCAACACCCACAAAAGTAATTGTGCAGGATACCCACTCAACCTCATATAGATGATGGTAAATATTTCATATTCACTCCTTTTACTCGTGGAATTTGAGAATCCTTTGCGTGTGAGACACTAGCTCCCACTGACTTAGTGTCGCTCCCACTACCCCGGCGATCCGTAGATGAGTACAAAATACAACATCCTCGCTAGAGAAACGAGCGCCTCCTAAGGATCTTGCAACTCGCATAGTTTCAAGATTTCTTATGACTTCACATGTGCTCATGAACTCCCTTTGAAGGGAAACCTAAATCGTGCGACTTGATTCTCCACTTGAGAACACATATTCTCGAACTTACATAGGCACAAACCCACTAATTTGAGCTTGTTACCAAACTAAAGCTCATACAGGGTTGAAGAATCATTTGGAGATACATATTTTATGATGTAGGCAGCAACAAAACACACAAATCAATTTGCGCCATCATAAATCTAACCATTTTGAAGTGATTGTCCCTTCTTCGCGAGCTCATATAGCTGCAAAGTGTTTAGAACCATCATTCAACTTGCAACTTTATTTCCTTCAACTGTGTGTCCAAACTAATTAGACACACTATTTTCGCTCCCTATTAGCACATCTCCATCTGTTAAGAATCGCTCAAAGCAATTTGGCGCTTCTAACTGATGAGAGTGAGAATGTACTAACTTATAGCATAAATAGCAATGAAAGAAAATATAATGCGTTAATTTGTGCCTCCCACTCATAAGTCTGCACTCAATTTAGTGGACTTAGCTTTATAGGAAAAGTAGTCATCTTACATTCTTCCAAACAGGCTTATCCCGCTTGAAAAAAAAAAAAAATTATACAGAGGAGATTGACTTTAGCGAGTTAGACAATAAAGCCTCCTCGAGCTAATACAAATCGTTCTCTCCTAACCTCACGTACCACGATATCATTAGAAGATCTAAAAGAAATACTATCTAAAGCACAAAGAAAAGATAGACAAGTGTCCTCACTCAAAAAATATCTTACAAGTGCATTTATCCGAGTAAGACTACATCGACATATCAAGTTGCTCACACCAACTATTTAACTAGAGGTGACTCTTTTTAGCCTCATCTTGTGTGCTCTATAGCCGCACAACCCGATAATAGTCATACACATTTGCTCAATCTCAAAACTATATGCTAAGTCAACCAATATCTACAATCCACCCATGGAGAGATTTGGAAATATTAGCGAAAAAATAAGAGAGCAACTAAATAGTCAAACTTCATCTCAAGACAATTACGAGCTTAAGTTAACAATTTCATAAGTGCACTCAATATTTGTTGATACTTAATTGCCTCATTTAATAAGGTGACATGTCTTGTCACTTTATGGATCAATTTATTCTTCTAGTTTAAGCTTTTGCTCGTCAAGCTACATTATGCTTGTTCCAACATTCACACGAGTTGGTTTATGTCGGTCAACATAAGCGACAAGTGCACTTGTGTATTTCTCAACTTTTATAATCAGCCTCTAGATAGGCGATTTTCATTAATAATAACACAAGTTAGTAATATTCTTAATTCAACTCAAGTAGCAAATTCGGATAACTAGAGTATTTACTTGGGAGTAAGCTCATATTCCAAAAATAGAGCTTAAACTCTTTTATTAAATTTGCACTTAAACAAATTAAAGCGCAAAATTAATTCTTGATCCATAAGTATATCATCGGCATCTTAACTGCAATTATTTCGGGCAATTAAGTTCTTATATTTGCGGCTTAAACAAATAAAGCGCAAATACTTTCTTTAATCCATAAAAATATTGTCCGCGTCTAAGCCGCGACAATACTGGATACTTTGTCTATTCTCATGCTAAATTGGCTAAACTAAAGTAGGTGAGTTTGGTCTAAAAATACATTTCAATAATTTGCGCAAACAATTAGGTACCGATCTAAAATTTATGACTACTAGCCTTGGTGGCCAATTTCCGATCTAATTGAATTGAAGAAAATAATAATATTTTATTTCGATCCAAGTAATATTTATTATTTTCTTCAATTCAATGAGATTTAAAAATTTGCCACCAAGGCTAGTAATCATCTCCCACCGAATTGAAGATCACAATAAAAATTACTGATCCATGAATAAAATTATCAAAGTCCATAAATACTTCATGCATGCATCCATGCGATATAAGTAATTACAAAAAAATATAGCCCCCATGGGCGACATTGATTCCCAACACATGATAATTCATATCGCATCAACAAAATTAATTGCAACACAAAATAAATTGCATACGTAAGCAATTAATAAAGCATGCAACTCATAAATAAAAAAAACACCATAGAATATTTTTGCTTGCAACTCAATGCGCAAAAATATAATTTTTTTTACGCACCTTATGCGAAAAAATATTTTCGATGCACCAATGTGCAAAAATAATTTTCCCATGCATCACAATGCACAAAAAAAAAAATTAATTTGTTGCAAACATCTTAATGCGCAAAAATAATTTTTCTTTCATGCAACTAATGCGAAAGAAAAAATATCATTGCTACATATGTGCAATAAACAATTATTCATGCAATATATTGCACAATAATAATTTTCCAAGCATTCTCATGCGCAAAAATAAATTTTGCAAGCACTAAATTGCGCAAAATATTTTTACATGCATTAATATTATAACAAAAAAATGCACAAAATATAATTTTGCAAACTTCCCAATGCCCAAAAAAAATAATGTGCCACCAATAATAACAAAACAATATGTGGCATATTGGGAAAATAACATAGCAACTAAAAGGTTAAAGGTTCAAACTCATTTTAAACCAACCACCCTACAATTTTCATTAAATGAATGACTGCCCACATGCGCCAGTCATCCGTCACGTGGCAGCCAATATGCCCGCGTGGCATTTAGTTGGCGCCACATCAGCCCTCGACTAGATGGCAATTTTTTTTAATAAAAATCAGTGGCGTGCCGCACAAGACCGTTTGCCGCAACCGAAATATAACGCACGCACAAAACACATTTGACATCGAGCGCCCACGCGTTGAACAAGAAATTTGACCTTGGCGCTATTTGAAAACGGTTCCCGTGTAGGCGTGAAAAAGTTTCCAAAATTTGGCAGAAAAAAAAAAAAAGAGCAAACAATGAGGCTATTTATATGGCACGCAATCCAATGCGTAATTTTTGTTTTTCTCCAAAAACTTTGAATCGCAATAACTTCTTCGTTTCAAATCCATTTTGCATGCATAATGTATCAAATTAATCGTATTTTTGAGATCTACAATTTGACACAAATATTGCATGCATAAAACAGAAAGCACAAATTCGGATTTTTTTAAATAAAAAAAAACAAATCACATGAATCATTAAACTCAAGCATATCACATAGGTGAGATCGAGCCCTAATGTCTCTCGATACCCTTTGTTAGCAAATATGGGTCGAAACTTAAATCACATATTTGCACATATAAGGTGGATCAGTATACCTATTTGCAGTGGAACTATCGATCCACATAGCCAGGGTTAAGCCCGTCTACAAGCCTCCGTTTGATCCATGATTAAGCCATCCACAAGCCTCCTCTTGATTGAATCGCGAGCAAACGAACAAACCTCATAGATTGGTTGAACCACGAACAGAATCACGAATGCCTTTTCGTTGGTGTAAATAATTACTAGAATTATTTACTTGGATGTGCACACCTTAAACCCTTGGAGACTTTGGTGATACTCCAAAAAGAAAACCGTAGAGAGAAATTTTAGGAGAGAGATTATTCATGTAGGGGACGATATTTTAAATTGTACTTGATATTGTAGAGAGAGATATCTAATGGGAGAGGTTTCTAGATAAACCTTATCTAAATAGGACTCCATATTATCTCAAATATGGATGCAACCTAATTGCACCAATAAATAAAACCCAACCACATGAGAAAAATACGAGTTTACCTGACTCTTCACATCTTAAGAACATTGTGCAAATTTCACAAGTGAATCACAACAAAATTTAATCAAACCACATGATGTATACTACATTGACTAAGAAGTGAGAGAACTCATGCCAGGACTAAGAGAAAACACAAGGGAAGTAGAGGAAACATACCTTGGTGGTGTAGTAGATAAGAATCCTCAATATTCTACACAAAAAGAGACCCAAGAACTTCAAGAACCTCAAATAATGGTGCTAGTGGTGATGTGTGTGGGTATGAGTGGTGTGAGTTAGAGAGTTGGGGAGGATTGGGGACGAGTTTGGGGGGAGGGGGAGGATTAGGGATTTGGGTGAGAGATTGGGGAAAAACGGGTTAGGGGGTTTAAATTTGCATAATGGGCCGAGCACAGTCGTGCTACACACCACGACCAAGCCGCGCTTTGTACGACCTTGTGAACCAGTTCCCTTGCTCCTCAAACACGGATGTGTGGCCCAACATAGCCAGCTCATGTTTTAATATTTTATTTTATTAATTTATTTTTATTTTTTAATAAAATAAAATAGAAAATAGAGGAAATGGAAGCACGACTTCACTGTGCTTTGTACGACTTCTTAAGGGGATTTTCAAGACCGAACACAACTGTGCTTTTAAACACGACCACGCCATATTTTGATGAAATATGAAGGTGTGAATGAGGATACGAGCATGGATGTTCTTTGAAGCACAACCTGCCTGTGTTTTGTACAACTTTGGCCCCAAAGCGATCCAGACTCAATTTTAATACCTAAAATGCACAAGGGTCCAGAAACAACCAAAAAGGATCTCTATTATGGACCCAAAGATCACCCTAACGACCTATGACTGAAAAGAAAATAGACAATGGACACAAAACATCGGGTTGCCTCCCGATCAACACTTCTTTATAGCCCTATAGTTGGACTACTTCACCTCAAAGTCGAGATTGATCGGTAGGGGCCTTGAGATTGTAATTGTCCCTTTGGCTTTCATCAATGCGATTGCCCAAATAGAGCTTCAAGCGATGCCCATTGACTTTGAAGCTCCCATTTTCTTTATGTGTGACCTTGACAGTTCCACATGGGAAGACTTGTGTGATGGTAAAAAGTGTGGACCATCGAGATTTTAGCTTTCCTGGGAATGGACAAAGTCGAGAGTTGAAAAAAAACACCAAGTCCATGGGTTGAAATTCTCTTGCTTGCTTTATGTACTGATCATGCCACCACTTTGTGCATTCCCTGTATATTTTGGAATTTTCATAAACCACATTCCACCACTCCTCAAGCTCATTTAACTGCAATAAGCGTCCATCACCTACACTTGTCAAATCAAAATTAAGTGCTTTAACAACCCAAAAAGCTTTATTTTCGAGTTCCACCAAAAATCTTTATTTTCGAGTTCCACAGGGAAATGACATGATTTACCATAGACAAACCTGTAGATGGTGGTTCCTATTGGGTCTTGTAGGCCGTCCTATAAGCCCAAATGGCGCCATCGAGCTTAACAGACCAATCTTTATGTGATTGGCCTATAGTTTTCTCTAAAATACATTTTAATTCCCGATTGGAGACCTCAACTTGACCACTAGTTTGGGGTGATATGCTGTAGCAACTCGATGTGTGACACCATAATGTTTGAGCACTTTTTTAAATTAGGCATTACAAAAATGTGTGCCTGTATCACTAATAATAGCCTTCGGTGTACCGAAATGAGTAAACAATTATTTAAGAAAATTCACTACCTCAACATCATTCCCTGGTAGAGCTTGAGCTTCTATGCATTTGAACATGTAGTCAACGACCACTATGATATATTTATTACCAAACGACGTAGGAAAAGGTCTTATAAAATTAATACCCCAAACATAAAAAATCTCGCATATCATAATACTATTTTGAGGCATTTCGTCTCTGCGAGAAATATTACCTATTCGTTGGCAACTATCACAATTTTCAACATACCATTTGACATCTTTGAACATAGTTGGCCAGTATAAGCCGGATTCAAGAACTTTTTGGGCTGTGTTATTAGCCTGGTAGTGCCCACCGATAGTTCCTTTGGGGCAATGGTCCATCACAGATAGTGCTTTGGGAAGAGTTATACATCATCGGATAATTTAGTCGGTGCATTTGCAGAAAAGGCACGGATCATCCCAAAGGTAGTACTTCAGATCGGAAAAGAATTTCTTCTTTTGCTGATGAGGCATCCCTTTAGGTAGAACTTGTCTTGCAAGATAGTTAGCGAGATTCGCAAACCAAGAAATATCAATTGAAATTGCACATCCAAGAATCAGTCATTGATATATTGTTCATGTCGATTGTCCATGTCGGAGTGTTTTAGGCAAGAAAGGTGGTGGTGCTAGATTCTCGGCACCCTTTTTTCCCTTGATTTCTACATCAAACTCCTGTAGTAATAGTACCCAATAGATTAATCTCAGCTTGATGTCATGTTTATCGAGCAATTAGCACAAAGAAGAATGGTTCATGTAGACAATGACTTTTGACAAGATAAAATAAGATCAAAACTTGTCAATGGCAAAGACCACAACAACCAATTCATGCTCAGTAATTTTATAATTTGATTGGGCATCAGATAAGGTCTTGTTTGTATAATATATGGAGCAAAATGTTTATCCTTGTGTTGTTTGAGTACTGCCCCCACTGCAAAGTCTCTAGCATCACACATAAGCTCAAAAGGTAAAGAGCAATCCGGAGCCATCATAATAGGAGAGGTTGTGAGCTTATCCTTCAGTAAGTTGAATGCTTCAAGGCACTCATCAGTAAAGTTGACTTCAGAGATCCTTCTCCTGGGGATGAAATCCAGAGGGTCATAAGATTTCTTGGCTGAATTGGGATAAAATTTGTTTTACGCCTAAAGATAGTGGAGGTCTTTCAGTCAGAAACATTGATATTTTTAACAAAACTCTCCTCACAAAATGGGTATGGAGATTTCTTGTTGAAAAAATTCAATTATGGGTGAAAGTTTTAGTATCTAAGTATGGGGAAAAAGGGTGGCTCGACAGGGAGAACGCCAAGTTGAGCAAAATCAACATATCCTCAAAATGGTGGAAAGACATTTGGAAAATCTTAGAAAAAAATAATGGAAGCAACAATTTTCGGCATGCTTGAAAAGGAGGTTGGAAATAGTGGTGATATGTCATTTTGGCATGATCCTTGGGTGGATGGCTAGTCCTTAAACACAGATTTGAGAGGTTATCAACATTAGACATACACAATGAGGTGAAAATTATAGAGAGGTGTAACTGGGACGAGGGTAACTGGAATTGGAATGGCAGTGGAGACGAGAACTGTTTGATTGGGAAAATATTCTTCTTCAAGAACTTACATCTTTTTTGGACAAATACAAACTGCATATTAGCAAATAAGATGTCTGGAGATGGAAAAGTAATTCTAGGGGTGTGTTCTCAGTGCAAGAGGCCTACAAAATTCTCGAACAAATTCGATGCAAAGAAGAAGAGGACTCTAGTGCCCTCAATATGGCATGGAACATGATAGCCCTTGTTAGATAAATGTTTTTATCATGATTTTGATGATTTTGTTTTTACACCAAAACAATGTTTCTAAATGTTGTCCAAATACTTCTAAATGATTTAAAATGTTTTTACTAATTTTTCGGAGTATTTCTTCAAGATTTTTTTCGACAAAAAATTGGACAAGACTTTTGATGATTTTGTGTTAATGTAAAAACTGTGTTTCTAAATGTTGTCCAAATACTCCCGATCGATTTAAAATGTTTTTACTAATTTTTTGGAGTATTTCTTGAAGTTTATTTTCAACAAAAATTGGACAACACTTCTGTCTCGTGTGCAACCAATCGCCATATAGGGTAATTTGTTTCTGAAAAATGATTTCCAAAACAGAAACGAGACATTATGAAAAACCCTGGAGGTCGACCGGTCGCGCAAAGGGCGACCGGTACCTGAAGAGATTACAAAATGGACTTAATCTCACAAAGTGTTGAGGGTGACCAGTCCACAAGGGGGCCGAACGGTCGCACCCTTGGTCGACCTGTCGAGCACCCCTCTGACTGGTCACCCTATGTGTTTTTGCTGTTTCATTTCCTTTTCTGTATTTGTGTACGACCGGTCGCCCTATCGTTTGACAACAAAATTCTAACCGTTGTGCAGCAGACATAAATTCCTTAAATTGTGGAATTGACTTCTAACATCTATATTCTTCAATTGTCTTGCAATTTTTCTGATTTCAATCTCCTAGGAGGAGCCTATCAAGTTCAAGACATCTCCTATAAATAGATGAAGAATTGAAGCAACACAAAAGAGAGAATACTACAAAACAACAAGATACACTCAAGCAAATACTTGTTCATTCATTATCTATATTCTTGTTGTAATTTGCTTAGCTTATCACTTTCACATCTTGAGGTCTAGGCTTTATTTCTTGATTACACTTGCACTCAAAATTGTATTATTCATTATCGAGTTGTAATCTTGAATTTGTGGTCATCATTCAACACAAGATATCCTTGTGAGTGTTCTTGTGGTAAGAACACACTTGGATGATCTAGGTGATAGGTGCAAGAAGATTGTGGTAATCTTCTTATTGAAGAGTGTGGTGCTCTTTGAGGTGTTGAATAATTTGGTATTCTTCAAGTCGGAAGATTGTGGTAATCTTCACAAGGTGCCGTTGAAGATTGTGGTAATCTTCAAGTGAGATTGTGGTAATCTCCAAAGAGGTGTTGTAAGGTGTTGTTGTATTAATTGCGGTAATTAATAAAATCTTTTTTTCTTTTCGAAATCCATCCCGGAGATACTGGGGTGGTAGAGGATTAGGCTCTAGGTGGGTTGAACCTCTATAAATCGATGCGTGTTATTTACTTCCCGCACCTTTATTCTTGTCTTGGCTTGTTTGATTCGAAAAAGAGGGCATAATCGAGAAATTGAAGATAATCTATTCACCCCTCTAGATTATCGTAGCCGCTTGGACTTACAAGTGGTATCAAAGCCAAACTCTTTGGCAAGCTCGTTTCACATCGCGAGTAAAGAGGAACGATCAATGGCTACGAATAAAGTCTACCGTACCGGTGCCTCCACCAACAAGCCACCTCTATTTGATTCCAAAAATTATACTTTTTGGAAAGAAATAATGGAATGCTATTTACAAAGTTGCAGGTTCGATATTTGGAACACGGTCATGAATGAAGATTCCATCCCGATGAAAGACACATCTCACACCTCCAAAGTCCTCAAGAAGCTCAATGATGAAGAGAAGAAAATCATCTTCTTAAATGGTAAAGCTCTCAATATTATTCATTGTTCACTTACCACTTCGGTTTATGATCATGTTGTAGGAATTCGATCGACACATGAAGTATGGAGAAAACTAGAAGAAGTATATGCAAACAAAAGGAGCTATTCAAAAGCACCTACTTTCAATTGGATACAACATCAAATCCAACTACATGGGATGAGCTTATTGCAACTTCCGATGATGAAGAAGTCGAGCAATGTCTTATGGGCTTCGAATAAGAAAACGAGGAATGCTCTAAACCCTCTACTTCCCATGACAATGAATTACATAATGATTATGGTGATTTGCAAAATGATTTTGATGAACTACAAAATGAATTCCAAAGCTTGCTTGTTAAATACAAAAATTTGAAAAAGGAATTCAATGTCTTGAAAAATGATAAGGATAGTTTATTTACTTCTTATAAATCACTATCATGTGCTCATACTACCACTCTTGATAAGGTTAGAAACATTGAAAAAGAAAATAGTACTCTTGTTGAGGATATTAAGTGCATGAAAAATGAATTATTAAAATTCAACTTGAGTACCGATAAAATGACCAAAATTGTTGATGTTCATAGTTGTGATAAATTGAAACAAGGACTTGATCATAAGCCTAATGTTGTAAATCATATGAAAAAGAGTCAAGTCTCTAAGCATGTTGGTCATTATACTTATAGAATTGTTACTTGCTTTTATTGCGGTAAAAGGGTCATATGGTAAATACTTGTCGGGCTAGAAATAGGTCTAATTATTATTGGAGACCTAAAAGTCTCAAAGCTAATCCCAAAGGACCCAAACACTTGAGGGTACCACAAAACAATGTTATATTAGGTATCCCGAATAACAATCAAAGAAAATTCATACCGCTAAGAAGACATCAAATGACCGTCTCATTTGATCAAAGGAGAAAACAACATCACAATGAATTTCAAGAGAAAGACACTATCAACAATGGGAAGGACACAATCCTTGGAAATGGAGCAATTGGAGAAGCTATCATCAACAAGATGATTCTCAAATATTTATTTTTAAATTAAGGTCTTCAATAAATATTTGTATTTTTAAATCTTTTGAAAAAGTGACCTTATATGGCACCTATAAGCAATTTTGAACTTACATGTTGTATTAAACTCTTGATGATTTTCTTTAAGCATAGTATGTGTTACTTGCTATAGTGTCTATATTATTCAATATTACTATGCTCTTGTGCAAGATATCGTGTTAAGATTTTGCGTGAATTATTTTTGGTATTTTGGAACAAGCTTGATAACCAAGGCAAGGTTAGTAGCTCAATGGTATTGTCAAATAGTAGATATTGATTATGTTGAGACATTTGCACCCATAGCATGTTTTGAAGCTATTCACATTTTACTTGCCCATTCTTATTTTAAGAAAATTTCAAGTTTTACCAAATGGATGTTAAATTCACTTTTCTAAATGTTTTTATTCAAGAAGAAGTCTATGCAAAAAAATTGGGGTTTGAAAATATTTTTGGGCCAAATGATTTTTATAAAAGGCCTTGTATGGTTTAAAACAAGCACCCCGTGCATGGTATGATAGACTTAGCTATTTTCTTTTTCAAAATGGTTTTGCAAGAGGTAAAGTTGATACTACTTTCCTTATTTTTGAAAAAGGGGAAGATTGCTTACTTGTGCAAATTTATATTGATGATATAATTGGTGCTACTAATGAATCTTTGTGCAAGATATTTTCTAAGTTGATGCAAGGTGAATTTAAGATGAGCATGATGGGGGAGCTCAATTTCTTCCTTGGACTTTAAGTTAAACAATGCCAATATGGTAGTTATATTTCACAATCAAAGTATACAAAAGAACCTTTGAAGAAGTTAGGCATTGAAGAAGGAAGAACCATCAAAACCTCTATGGCAACCAATGTAAAGATTGACAAAGGTTGAGGAAGGCATATCGGTTGACAAACAAATTCGAGGTATGTTCATTAACTTTTATTACTCCCATAGACTCGGCAATTTTTTATGTCTTATGTCTATATGCTCGACTTCAAAACAATCCCAACAAATCTCATTAAAATGCCGTTAAAAGAAATTTCCAAATATTTGAAAGGCACTTCTCCTTATGACTTGTTTATCCAAAGTTTAAAACGTTCACATTTTTCGGGATAACAAGTCCGGTGATAATAATTTCTCAAAATATGATTCGTTATAATCGACCTAAAAATATCGAGATTCGATAAGTTGTTCTAAGGGATTGCGGTTCTTTAACAAAAAATTGAGATGTGTTTAATTCCGTCTCAAAGATAACTCGCGGACATTTGTTTTTAATCATTAACCATCGAGTATTTTACCTCATTTCGAGCTTGATTATGACATAATGAATATTGAATAAGGTCTATGATTGCATGTTGCATGTTTTTAAAACTTAGGGGCGAAAAATTGGATTTTTGGTTCAAATTTCGTATTTTGGTAAAATAGATCAACGTGGGCTGACGAGGCTGAGGTCAACCGTCGCCTAGCCCGATCGTCGCCCTCGGCTCCGACCGGTCGCCTAAGTGATTTTTTTGGTTAAAATCGTCTCGTTCTCGGACTTAGCCATTTTGGCTCTCTCAACTCTATTTTCGTCCCCTTTGTCATCTTCACACACAATTCCTTCAAATGAGTTTTGTTGCATAAATTATATATCTTGGGAATTATCTTGCTCGTTTATCATCATTGTTGTTCATCCTCACCGATTAAATGGTAAGAATCCTACTTCTTTATCTCAATTGGGTTGAACCCTTGAGAACTTGGCTTAAATGTTAATTTCTTGATGTTAATTATATATGTTTGTGATGAGCTTATTAATTATGGTTGATTGATTGTTGTATAATTGCATTTTGTGATGAAAAATTTGGCTTGGTTATTTTTACAAGGGCTATATACATCTTCTTTATCATTTGACGCCCGCCAAGTGTTTGATAAAATGTTTCAAAGAAAAATTCATCACCTACATGATTCTCTCATTTTCAAATGTCTTATATATTTATAGAGATCATGTTTTGCAAATCAAATGAGCTTTCATGAGCTTCTACAAGTCATATGATCGATTTTTTCCTCTTATTTGGTTTATAAGCCTTAATGATCAATAGCTCGATAAATCGGTTAAATTGCGCACTTTGATATGGATATATGATGTTTTTATCGTGCTAACATTCTTTTTGATGATTCCAAAGGGGGAGAAACAGGTTATAAGCTCTTTAGCTCATAGAAGCTAAAATAAGCTCACGAAAGAAGCTATAAGCTATGGCTATTAAAAGCCAAGAGTTGTGGATCATACTTAGTCCATTTGTTGTATTATGGACTTATTTACATGTCTAATAATGTTTTGTTGACAGGGGGAGCTTATAAGCTCTTGATACTTCAGTTCAATATGTAAAAGCTGAGTTTTTAGCTTTTGGATGATTGATTCTATATCACTCTTGTTGTGCATGTTGATAGGGGGAGCGTTTGCAAAAATGTTTTTGAAAATCTTTACTCTCATCCTTGTGATTATTATGCATGGAACGTTGTCGCTCTCAACGGATATTTATTTTTAACTTAGGTAAAATTGTTTTGTTTTCAAAATTGACCTTTTTAAATTGTTTTGGTTTGTAATCATCAAAAAGGGGAGTTTGTTAGATAAATATTTTTATCATGATTTTGATGATTTTGTTTTTACACCAAAACAATGTTTCTAAAGTTGTCCAAATACTCCTAAATGATTTAAAATGTTTTTACTAATTTTTGGAGTATTTCTTCAAGATTATTTTCGACAAAAAATTGGACAACACTTTTGATGATTTTGTGTTAATGTGTTGTTACACCAAAAAAAGTGTTTCTAAATGTTGTCCAAATACTCCCGATCGATTTAAAATGTTTTTACAAATTTTTTGGAGTATTTCTTGAAGTTTATTTTCGACAAAAATTGGACAACACTTGTCTCGTGTGCAACCGGTCGCCATATAGGCAACCTCAGTAATGCGAAAGATGATTTCCAAAATAGAAACGAGACATTTTGAAAAACCCACGGAGGTCGACCGGTCGCGCAAAAGGGCGGGCGATCAAGAGATTACAGAACGGACTTAATCTCACAAAGTGTTGAGGGTGACCGGTCCACAAGGGGATCGACGGTCGCACTTTTAGTTGCTGAGTTGATCGGTCGTGCACCCCCGACCGGTCACCCTATGTGTTTTGCTGTTTCATTTCCTTTTCTGTATTTGTGCGCAACCGGTCGCCCTATCGTTTAACAACAACATTCTAACCGTTGTGAAGCAGACATAAATTCCTTAAATTGTGGAATTGATTTCTAACAGCTATATTCTTCAATTGTCTTGCAATTTTTTACAGATTTCAATCTCCTAGGAGGAGCCTATCAAGTTCAAGACATCTCATATAAATAGATGAAGAATTGAAGCAACACAAAAAGAGAGAATACTACAACACAACAAGATACACCCAAGCAAATACTTGTTCTTTCATTGTCTATATTCTTGTTGTAATTTGCCTAGCTTATCACTTTCACATATTGAGGTCTATGCTTTATTTATTTATTACACTTGCACTCAAAATTGTATTATTCATTATCGAGCTGTAATCTTGAATTTGTGGTCATCATTCAACACAAGATATCCTTGTGAGTGTTCTTATGGTAAGAACACACTTGGATGATCTAGGTGATAAAAAGAAGATTGTGGTAATCTTCTTATTGAAGAGTGTGGTGCTCTTTGAGGTGTTGAATAATTTGGTATTCTTCAAGTCGGAAGATTGTGGTAATCTTCACAAGGTGCCGTTGAATATTGTGGTAATCTTCAAGTGAGATTATGGTAATCTCCAAAGAGGTGTTGTAAGGTGTTGTTGTATTAATTGCGGTAATTAATAAAATCATTTTTTCTTTTTGAAATCCATCCAGGAGATACTTGGGGTGGTAGAGGATTAGGCCCCAGGTGGGTTGAACCTCTATAAATCGACGCGTGTTATTTGCTTCCCGCACCTTTATTCTTGTCTTGGCTTGTTTTATTCGAAAAAGAGGGCATAATCGAGAAAATAGAGATAATATATTCACCCCTCTAGATTATCGTAGCCGCTTGGACTTACAGCCCCAACCAAGGTGGTAGCCTTTGTGTGAAAGCTCTTACAAATCCGAATTCTAACTAGAACTAACATGCAGAAGATGGGCATTATCGAATCTGGTGGATGCGTCCTCTGCCCCTTTTTTAACAACGAAGAAGAATATGCTCCCCACCTATTCTTCACTTCTTCACTTGCGACTTTGCTTACCTTGTGTGGATGGAGATTTTACAAATGGTTGGGAGTGCAAACTGCTATTTTCAAAGAAGGTGGTAATAATTTACTCTAGCACGAAGGGCTTTTGTCGAAAAAAGAACTTAAACAAGAATGGGGTTCAATCTGGTTTGGAACGGTTTGGAGCATCTGGACAGCAAGAAACATGTGTAATATCAAATAGGATAACACTAGTGTATCTCATCTCGTGGAGCTCATTAAAGTTAGTGTAGGTCCCAAGGGGTGTGATGTAAGGTTTAGAAGGGGTGGGTGGTGGGGGTTGAATAAACCTTACCAAATTTTCGATTTTAGTCCTCTTAAAGTATTTCAACCGAGTTGACTCAAATCATTTTGTCCTTAGGGACAACTAAGTTGGTTATTGACTAAGTTACCCACTGACAGATAGAGTTGTTGATAGTATAACTCTATTTATTTAAGCCAAATACTTAACTTAGTTGATTTAGTTTTTAACAACGGAAGACTTAACACCCTTTGATTGATTTAAAGCTTATTTTTAACACTTGTTTTAGCACTTAGTTAATTATTAGTTGGATAGCAGATTTACTAACATAAGATATAAAGTAAATATGGAGGAATGTAAATGCTGAAAGTAAATTGACACAAGTATTTTTATAGTGGTTTGAGGATGAGGTAATTCCTCTAGTCCACTCTTCTTTAACTCCTGGAGGAATCCACTAAGTAACAGATCGGGTTACAAAGTAGTTAACAGTCTGGAGACAACCTTGTTCACACAACTGGCTTCTCGTGTGACTTAGCTTCTTCACGAGGCAGTTGCCTTGCTACTTCAGCTCACTTTCAAGTTCTTGGATTTGATCACGTAGCCCTCCAACAAACTTGAAACTTGGTTCGACCTTGAACCTTTCTACAATCCTTTAACTTGGAAAGTAGACCCTTTTTTTTATCTTCAATTGTTTCCTCTTCAACTGGTTGAAGTTCTCTCTCCTTCACAGCTTGTGTTGGATCAAGTTTCTTCAAGTTTTAGGCTTGAGGAATATCTTGAAATGCTTTGAGAATATTTTTAGATTGATTACTTGAATAATGCTTGCTCTTGCTAGGTTTAGGTAATCAAGTTAACCTTTTCTCAAATGCTTGCCCATTGAAGAGATATGCTAGTTTTATAGTGAACATATGAAATTTGCCCATTGAAGAGATATGCTAGTTTTAAATGGCGTCACTTTGTGTTCGTTGGCTTGTCTTTTTCTTGCCAAACACTTTAAGCAACCCTATTTATTAAGACTTGACTTTATTCCAACGGATCTAAGTCGATTGTCTTGACTTGATCACGCCTTTTCCCCAGGTGACTTGAGTCTTCTCCAATCATAAGATTGACTTAACTATCACTTCAACTGATAGAATTGGCTTCTTAAGTTGACTGACACTTCTCACAGCTGTTCCTCAGCTGACTCTCTTTCAGTCGAGTCCTTGACTTCCTTCCTGGCCATACTTAGCTGACACACAACATAGTCTTCATTCCAGTCTGCAGTTGACTTCTTGTAATATTGACTTAGCTGACTTCACTCAGCTCTTCCAGTCCTATCTATTACAATATAGAATTACAAGGAAAATGGGGTGCCAACTTCCTAGTATAAGTTTTACATGGTATCATCAAAATCTAACAAATAAATTTCCTAACAATTTCCCCCTTTTTGATGATGCCAAAACTTAAAAATAACCAAAATAAGTAAACAACAAATACAAGCGGTAGTAAAGTAACAAAGAATGTATGCTTTTGAATAATCATTTTATTGATCATAACATTCTTGTCCTTTACAAAGTCTGTTTACATCAAATGAGCTATACATAATACAACTATTCAACATGTATCTCGGTTAAGTTACATAGAGAATGAACATTACATGGAAATACATAGAGCTAATATAGAAGACTTACATCTATGTATTTACAATAAAGTAAAATACATGAAGGGGTTCGCAACATACTTCAACGCCTTTGTTTTTCCTTCTTCTCTCTTCATCTTTAGCTCTCTTCCTGTCATCTTCTACTCTTCTCCTCTTCATTTCCTCTTCATCTCGCTTCTTCTTCTCATAAGCTCGCCTTTAGCAAGCAGGTCATCCCCTTTGCCTCTCCTCCCATTCGCGAGTAGTTCGGCGTTCTCGACTTCTTGCCTTCTAATTGCTTTGGCATTCTTGCGTGCAACCTCAAGGTTAGCAAGGTGATCGTATCCAAAAGTATATGAGACCCTTCTTTTTTGGATCCACATACTTAACATCCTTTGGTCTTGGCCGCGGTTGAGAACCTCTCCCACTGCCACCATGTCTTCCCCTTCCTGACTCAGCTCCCCTTCCTCTGGGAGTATACTGTATTGGAGTCTTTAACTTTCTAGCTGAGTGACTGCTGAAAGTTGGTTGCTTATCAGCTGATTTACACAAATCCAGTCCCTTCTCCCAATACAAATCCCAGGCTTGAGGCAGAGTCATGCCTTGAAAATAACCTTCTGCTTCTAGAGTTTGAAACTCCTCTAGAGATCTGAGCTCAGATCCAACGTCAGGTATAGAAAATTCACTCGGGGGCTTTATTGGAGCATAGTTCTTTCCGGCTGGAGGACCACCATACTGTTTTCTAATCTCTTGAACACGCGCTGATTGCCTCTCAACCACATTCTCTAATGCAGCTTCAATGGCCTTATTTGATTCTTTCATAGCCATCTGAGCTTTCTTCTCAACGGACAGCTCACTTGGTAGCTTGCTAAGAATGGAAGTAGTGACATCACCTTGCTGCGGGGTTTCAACATACATGAGTTTCAAAGGAAGGTTTTTCGAACTTTCTTCCCCCTCAGCTGTGTCACTTCTCTTCACCTCCTTATCACTCCGCTTCTCCTCTTTCAATCCCTTTAGGGCCTCATCTTCCCCCTTTTTGGCATTATCACCAAAGGGAAGGGCTAGCCTAGGGAACAAACCACTCAGAAGGAAATCAAGTCGGTTGAGTGTTGAATTTTGCTTGGAATCTGCTGTGGAGTGGGATGTTCGGAACTCAGACCGAGTAGCCGTTGACTCAACTGTCACCAATTTGATTTCTACTATTAGAAGACTGAACTTCTGATTCATGCTGTCTTCTAGGCGTGCAATCTCGCTCTGGTGGTGATGCTTAAGCAGCTCCATGTCTGACTTGTGCGCTATTTCCATTCTAACCTTGTACTCCTTCATTCTCTGCTGATACATTGATGTATCCGCACTCCACAATAACATCTTTGAAAATAGGGCCTTGAAGTAGCGGACCTGCTCTGAGCGCATGGCAGTCTGCTATGCAACCTATTACCTTATTCGAACAATAATCCCTCTCAAATTAGTAGTGAGGGTTGCATCTCGATTGTCCAAGCAAAGGTCCAGAGATGCCTGGTGGCGTTCCATCTTCTCAATCTCTTCACAGATAGTCTTGAAGGCATTTCGGAACTCAGCTGTCGAAGCCGACTCTGTTGCTGGCCACTCTGCATCAAAGTCAAAATCCATTGGCACAATCGAATCTTTGGGAATGATGGGCTCTTCTTGCATGGTATATTTTTCCTGTTCTCTGGCAGACTCTGCTCTCATGTCTGGCAGTTCAACATTGAAGGGAAACATATCTTCAAAAACATCATCGTGAACAGATGGAATCTCTGAGGGTCCATGCTGGGGAGCCTTCCCTTGTCCTTGATGCATAGTTTCATCTCTCTGTGCCTTGACTACAGCAACGTCATCAGCAGATATCGCAGCTGTGGGAGTCTGTGAGAGAGCTGTTGGAGTCGTTACTTCTGCAGTTGTGGTAGCCTGCGCAACTGACTTTGTTGCAGCTTGAGCAGTTGAAGGTCCCAAGGGGTGTGAGTAAGGTTTAGAAGGGGGGTTGAATAAACCTTACCAACTTTTCGATTTTAGTCCTTTTAAAATTATAATAGAGTTAACTCAAATAGCGGTGTCCTTGAGGGACAACTAAGTTGGTTATTCAGCTATGTTAGCCACTCAACAGACTCAATAGAGCTGTTGATAGAATAACTCGACTGTTTAACCTAAACTTTAACTTGGTTGTATTGGTTTTATCAGTGGAAGACTTAACACCCTTTGAATTGTTTTAAGCTTCTTTTAACACTTGATTTTAGCACTTGGTTATTAAACAGTTGGATAGCAAATATGAGTTTATCAGTAGATATGATGTAAGTATGCAGAAATATAAATGTGCTGAAAGATAAATGACACAGTTAATTTTTATAGAGGTTCGAAGATGGGGTAATTCTTCTAATCCTCTCTTCTCCAACTCCTGAAGGAATCCACTAAGTAACAGATCAGTTTACAAAGTGGTGAACAGTCTAGAGATATCCTTCGTCACACACGGTTGGCTTTTCTTGCGACTCGGCTTCTTCACAGGCGGTTGTCTTGCTACTTACTTGACTCACTTTGTCAAGCTCTTGGATTTGATCACGAAGCCCTCCAATAACTTGATAATGGTTCGACCTTGAACCATCCTACAATCCTCCTTGGAAAGTAGACCCCTTTGGATTCTTCAAAAGTTTTCTCTTCAACCGATTTGAAGTTGTCTTTCCTTCATGACTTGTGTTGGATCGATTTCCTTTGAGTTTCAGACTTGAGGATTTGCTTGAATATACTTGAGAATATTTGCAGGTTAGTTGCTTGAATGTTGCTTGATTTCTCAAGTGTGCAAGGTAACCTTTTCTCAATGAGTTTCCTCAGCCTTTTATAGTCAACTTTCGAAATTTTGCCCGTTCAAGAGATAGGCTAATTTCAAAAGTCACTTGTGTTTGTTGGCTTGTCTTGTTGCAGTCCTTGATGTTGACATTTCCTCGTATTTAATATCTTGCAACATTGCAGTGTTTCTGACACTTGGTGCAGTGCTTCCCATTAATTTGTTCATTTTGCACACAACTTGAACTAACACTTTATCTATGACATCTTTAACATGTTACCATTTTGAGTAACATTCTTGACTTTCATCAACGGATCTCGTTCAATGGTCTTGACTTGACTGCAGTTTTTTATTCCCCAGGTGACTTGAGTTAGGTTCCAATCTTTAGATGACTCATCTATCACTTCAACTTGAGACTTGGCTTCTTGAGTTGACTTGACTGACTCTTCACACAGCTGATTCACAGCTGATACACCTTCAGTCGAGTTCTTGACTTTTCTTTTATGCCATACTCAGCTGTCATGCAGCGGAGTCTTCACTTCAGTCTTCAGTTGACTTCTTGTATTTCTAGGCATAGTTGACTTGACTCAGCTTTTCCAGCCCTATCTATTACAATACAAATTACAAGGAAAATGGGGTGCCAACTTTCTAGTTTAAGTTTTACATGGTATCATCAAAATCTACAAAATAAATTTCCTAACAATTTCCCCCTTTTTGATGATGCCAAAACTTAAAAACATTAAACAAAAAAATAAACAGCAAAGATACATACAGAAAATGCAACAACAAAGAATGTATGCTTGGAATAGATCGTTTTATTGATCATAACATTCTTGTCCTTTACACAGTTGTTTACATCGTGGTATCATAGCATTCTTTATCAAGGCAAAACACATATCTATGCTAAGATACAAGAGTAAATACAAAGTGAAAAATTACAAGGAAAATCACTAAGTATTACAAATGACTTGCAAAAATGTATTTACATAAGTAACATACATGAAGGGGTTCGCAGCAACACTTCAATGCCTTCGCTGCCTCTTTCTTTCTTCTCCAGCTTTTTCGAAGTCATCAGCTCTCTTTCTTTTTCTTTCTTCTTCTCCAGCTCTCTTCTTCTTTTCATAATCTCGCTTAGAGGCATCATCCTTTCGCTTCCTCTCGAGCTATTGCTGAGTTTGCGTTTGGTTCTCCTCTTCTTGTCTTCTTACTGCCTCTGTGTTCTTTCTTGCCACTTCCAGATTGGCCACTTCATCATACCCAGCCCAGTAGATCCTTCCTTTCTTCCCAGGATCTACATATTCAATATTCTTGGGTTTTGGTCGAGGTTGGGAACCCCTTACACTACCACTTCTTCCTCTTCCTCTGGGTGTGTACTGCACGGGAGTCTTTTGCTTACCAACTGAGTGATTGCTCGAAGTCTGCTGCTTTTCAGCTTCTTCACACAATGCAAGACCTTTCTCCTAGTATAGATCCCAGGCTTGGGCTAGTGTCATTCCTTGGAAATAGCCTTCGGATTCGAGCGTTTTGAATTATTCAACTGATCTAGGCTTAGATCCATTATCAGGGTCAGCATCTTGATCCTTCCCTACTGGAATACCACCATACTGTTTCAGCACTTCCTGAATGCGGACATCCTACTTTTTAGAAAACTCCTCAATCCCTGCTTCAATGATTTTTCTTTTCTCCGACATTGGCACATCAGAGTGCTCAATGGGTAGGGTTATGGGGAGTTTACTCAGGATGGAGGCAGTAACTTGACCCTGCTGAGGGG
The DNA here is from genome assembly GCA_016081115.2 of Rehmannia glutinosa. NCBI lineage: Eukaryota > Viridiplantae > Streptophyta > Magnoliopsida > Lamiales > Orobanchaceae > Rehmannia > Rehmannia glutinosa. The sequence goes on along the minus strand of CM071924.1, from coordinate 51,813,560 downwards.
TTTCAACTATCATCAAAGTAAGATCTTCGAACTTTCCCCCTCAGATGCTTTTCCCTTCTTCTCAGCTGCAATCTTCTCAGCTGTAGTTTTCTTCAACTTTTCTTATTTTAATTTCCTTAGGTACTCCTCTTCCCCCTTTTTGGCATCATCAAAGGAAAGAGGGACCCTAGGGAACATGCCTACGAGCATGAAGTCGAGTCTGCTTAGAGCTGAATTTTGTTTGTAGTCAGCTATTGCATAAGCTACTCGAAATTCTGAGCGAGTTGCCTTGGACTCGGCCGTCACCAACTTCATTTTAACCATGAGTAGGCTGAATTTTTCATTCATTGTGTTCTCAAGGCGCATAATTTCTTTTTTCTGGAATTCTTGCAGCAACTCCATTTCAGTGTTGTGAGACTCGTGTAGCCTTTCAATGTAAGCCTGCATCCTTTGTTTGATATCAACGTTGTCAGCCATCCAGATGAGCATTCTACCATATAATGCTTTGAAATAACGAACTTGTTCGAGTCGCAAACTGTTGAGACCATTCCCATATCCGTACTACTATCCCTCTCAAGTCAAATTTGTGAGGGTAGCATCCTTGTTGTCCGATCTTAAGTCGAGTGAGGCCTTGATGTCTCTCAATCTTCTCAATCTCTTGACATATTTTCTTAAAGACCTCATGAATCTCGGTTGTCTCACTTGATTCAAGCAGGCCACTCTTCATCAAAGTCGAAATTGCATTTGGAATAATGGTGTCGGTGGGGATGATTGGATCTTTCTTACAGTGAATCTTCGTTGTTCAACGGTCTCTTCTTCTAACTATGGTAGGATCTTTGTGAAAGGAAACATCTCTCGAAAGGCATCATCGCGCACGTATGGCATGGTTTGCGAGGTTTGTGCCTGCGATGACGGAGCTGGTGTAGTTGTTACTGCTGTAGCTGTGGGAGCCTGCGTAGTTGAATCGGTTTCAGTTGGGGATTTTGGATTGCTTTGCCCAGCTGTCTTCAGCTTCGTCGGTCTCAGTAGATTTTTCCAAATGAAGTACCTGGTCCTTTCTTTGCATCATCGGCGTCATCGGATGATGATGAGACCTGTGGGCTTGGCTCATCATGGAAGTTAAATTTTGTATGAGCCGCTTTTTCACTTAGCTGGCTCTTTGTTTTGAGAACATCCTCAGCTGGGTCCTTAGGATCTGCAACCGGAGTGGACTCAGCTTCATCTTCTGACCCCAAGAATGATACATCAAGGTTCTCCTGGGAGTCATGAAGTGCACTTATCTCCTTTTCTATTTCAGCGCTTTGGCTGGAGGAATGTTCTCGTATCTCTTGACTCTTACCTAGGAAGTCTCAACCTCCCTTAGGCCTTCAATACCTCCATCGACTCAATCATTGCGAGGCCTTGGGGTTCCTTCGACGATCTCAATGTCTTCGACCATGGCATCCATAGGAGTCTCAACTCTTTGGATTGCACTTTCACTGCCCAGAGTGTTAACTCCCAGGGCATCTCCATCATGTGCCTCGACTGTAAGAACAGTGTCATTAGCCTTCAAAGCAGTTGACACTTCAGCTGGGACAGACTCAACTGTCCGAGCTTCATCAATATCACTCTGCTGCGGTTCTTTTTATGTTTCCACTTTGCCTTCTTTCTGCAAGTTTGAGTCTTCCACAACATCCTCCAACCCCGTTGTGGTGGCGAGAGCTTCCCCTCGGGCGCGCACCGGTGAGTGACTAACAATGGGGTCACTCTGCTCGACTCGTGGCCTTTTCCTTTGATCGCCATTGGCAAGGCAGGTGGTAAAACACCTTCTTCAGGGTTGGCTTAACAGGTGCCCAAAATCCCGGTGTTATCGCAGTGCCCTTGGATCCATCCTCCGATTGTACAGGGGACGTGGCTGCAGTGACGACTGAGGCAATGTGCTGTCCCAGAGGATCAGTCTGCAGGAGAGATTGAGATGAAATTGCTGCTCTTGCATTAGCCTGGATTCCCTTAGAGACTGCTGCATATCGACTTTCTCTCTGCAGCAGATGGGATCCTCATCACTTTCAAAGTACACTTCAAGATGTGTAAGGGTATGGTTGTGAGAACCAGTAAACTCACACATCTTGGCTTTCTCAAGTGTTTGTGCTTCCTCGGCTGTTTTTTCTTTTTCTTTCTCCTTGATGATGTAAAGAATATCCATGCAATTTTCTTCATCAAGGGCCTGTAGCATAGTGTCAACGCCAATAAATCGCAGAAATTCCTCTTTTTCTTGATATACTCAGGGTGAGTAAACTGCACCCTTGAGTGATCAAATTTCCATGCCCTCCACTCTCGTAGGCGTCTCTGGATGTCTGGATACAGTGGAGAGTACATGATTATATCTAGTCATCATCCTCATCTTCTTGTCCTCCTTTTTCAGGAATTGAAGGCAAGAGACTCAGCTCTTCCTCGCCTTCAGCAGCATCAGTAGCAGGTGGAGAGACAACCATTTCAACTGTAGGTTCAGTTGTCTCTGCTGCTTTACTTCCATCAGCTGTCTCTCATACAGTTGTGTCTTCGGATGGTATATGGTGCACATCATCAACAGACTTAGTCATTTCATCGATTACTTTAGGGGACTGCTATTCTTGATTTTTGGCAGTCTCTTCTTCCTTTTCCAGCTGAGTGGCAGACTCAACTGTCTTCTCAAGGTCGGATTTCTTGACAAACCTTTGTTTTCTAGATGGGAGCAGTGGAACCTCTGGTTCAACATCCTCAGGTTCCTCAAAGGTGAAGGCTTTCTGAGTTTTTTCAGAGGCAGCTGCCTTTCTCGTGTTGGCAGTCCTTTTCTTCCTTATGGCTGGAGAAGGGATTTGAGGTTCCTTCTCAGCCTCTGCTGCAGGGGCAGGAGTCTTGGCTGCAGGGGCAGGTGACTCGGCTGCACGGGTAGGGGACTCGACTGCAGGGGCAGGTGCATCCTTTTTCTTAGCTGCAGGGGCAGCGTTCTTCTTATGAGCTACAGGGGCAACTTTCTTCTTTGGAGGAGGGGGGTAGCATTTGTGTCTTTGGGGTCGGTGATTCCTCTCACTTGTATCGATCCTCTTGGCATGGGCTCTCTCCGGGCACCGAGAGGTTTGCCCTAAACATCTTTTTGTTCACATGGAAGGGTTTGCCATGATGAAGAGCAATACCCTTCACTTCCAAAGCGAGATGGCCAATCACAAGGCCATATCGAGAGAACATCCAAAGGAACCATATTCCTTGAAGGTCTTGTTCAAAACATTTCGCGAGTCCGTCGTATACGAACTCAAATTGATTAACCTTCTTGCCCGCATGATCGCAGCCATGACGATCAACTTAGTTTTTTTTAGCTCGTTGAAGCTACCAAACTTCATATCTACACATTTGGACACGACATCCATCGCTTATGATGATAGTCGCCCTTCGATTTCTTGTCGGTGTGTAGACTACCTCAACAACACACTCGGGTTTGGCTACTTCTTTCCATGCGCCAACCAAGTCTACATCGACTTCATGTATCTCCTCTAGCCCTTCGAAGGCGATAAGCGTGCTCAACAAGGTCCTTAACACTTATTATGATGTCCTTGCGGTGGAAGAGAAGACTTGATTCCTTCTCCGCACCTCCGCATTGACATAGAACATCGCTACCTCCTCAAGGTAGGTGTGGGAATATTCCATGGTTAGAAAAGCCTTGAGACCTGACTTTTTTAGCATCTCAACGATTTTTAGAACAAGGGTCTCATCAGCACCCTGCTTCACCATTTCGTCAAAGTCAACTGACGATTCTGAGTGGATTTGCTTTGAGAGCTTAACATAGTTGAACTTTGGTGCCATTTTCAGAGAGTTTTACCGATCAAAAAGTGTAGAACGTGCTTGAGAATACTTAGGGTTTTCCAGAGAAAATAGAACTTGCTTTGCCTTTGCTTTGAAGATGAATAGTTTCCATAAATGAGAGAGAAGATTAAAAACCGTATATAAGGGTTATGAAAGGACATGTCTTCGGATTTTGAATTTTTGATCAAGATCAACGGCTCAGATTAGAACGTCAAACCGCATTTAATTCCTCGCATTTAATGTGGCATATGCTTACTGTGTAGCTTTTTATTGTACCCATCATTATTACGCTGACGTCATCCTTAAAAACATTCCCGCTCATTTAAAACGACTGTGTTTTTGTCACTTAGTTCATAAATGACTAAGCTTATATCAAATATGACTTAACTTTGCTTCTCTCATTTCATTAAGTGACTCAAGCTGTCAGCTAACTAGATACAACTGACTTATCGATGTGGCTATTTCACTTGGCTGATGTGTGAAACTTGCTCTTTCCTCATTTTCTCATCGACTATCTTTGCTGATTGAGTCTTCTGAGTGTTAACTCAGCTCAATTAACCCTAGCTCATTCTTTAACTCTTCAAATCTTGATTCACATAGAGGCTTAGTGAATATGTCAGCTAACTGCTTATCAGTTGAGATATATTCCAAAATGATGTCTTTCTTTTCAACATGATCTCTTATAAAATGATATCTGACATCAATGTGCTTTGTTCTTGAATGCAAGACAAGATTCTGAGTGATTGCAATAGCACTAGTGTTATCATACATAATTGGAATCTCTTTTTCTTCAATCTCAAAGTCTCTCAGCTGCTGTCTCATCCATAAGACTTGGGCTGCAATTGTGCCAAATAACTATGCAACTATGTACTGGTTGTGGATGTGGCTATTGAGTTTTGCTTCTTGCTAAACCAGGAAACCAATCTATTTCCAAGCATTTGACATGTACCTGAAGTACTCTTCCTGTCAACTCTACATCCAGCATAGTCTGAGTTTTGAGTAACCAATAAGCTTGAATCCACCTTCCTTTGGATACCATAAGCCAACTTCCTGGCATCCCTTCAAATACCTTAGGATTCTCTTAGCTGCAGTCATGTGGCTCTCCTTTGGTGAAGATTGAAATCTTGCACATACACCTACTGCAAAGGTGAAGTCTGGCCTACTGGCTGTTAAGTAGAGCAATGATCCAATAAGTGCTCTATATCTGGTTTGATCTACAGCCTTGCCATCTGCATCCATGTCCATCTTGACTGATGTGTTCATTGATATTTTCACAGAAGACTTCTATTCCATTCCAAATTTCTTCATTAAATCTCTGGTATATTTTGTTTGACTTATGAAAGTTCCATCCTTCAATTGCTTGACTTGAAGTCCTAGGAAGAAAGTCAACTCTCCCATCATGCTCATCTCAAATTTGCCTTGCTTGAGGTTTGAGAACTTATCACACAACTCTTTATTTGTGGATCCAAAAATGATGTCATCCACATATATTTGAACAAGCAGTATACTTTCTCCATCTTGAATTCTGAAGAGTGTTCTGTCCACTTTACCTTTGGTGAATCCATTGTCAGTTAGAAATTGGGACAATGTATCATACCAAGCTTTTGGTGCTTGTTTCAATCCATATAATGCTTTCTTGAGCTTGTATACCTTATCTCCAATAGTTTTCTGCTCAAAACCTGGAGGTTGTTCAACATAGACTTCTTTCTCTAGCAGTCAATTTAGAAATGCACTCTTCACATCCATTTGATACACAGTGAAGTTCTTATGTCCAACATAGGCAAGAAACATCCTTATTGCTTCCAATCTTGCAACATGAGCAAAGGTTTCATCAAAATCTATACCCTCTTCTTGGCAATAACCTTTGGCTACCAATCTTGCTTTGTTTCTCCCCACAGATCCTTCCTCATTCATCTTGTTCCTGAAAACCCATTTTGTGCCAATAAAATTTTGATGGGTTGGCCTCTGCACCAATTCCCATACCTTGTTTCTTTCAAATTGATTGACTCTTCTTGCATGGCTTGAATCAATGTGTGTCATCCAATGCCCGAGACACATCTTTTGGCTCTATTTGGGAAATAAAACAAGTGAACATTGCTTCATGCTCTGCTCTAGATCTGGTTCTTATGCCATCTCTAACATCTCCAATAACTAGCTCTGGTGGATGATCTCTCAGCCATCTCACATCAGGTTGAAGCAAGCCAGCTGGATTCAGCCATCTTGCAGCTAAGTTGTCTTGAACAGCTCTTTCATCTTCATTCAGCTGTAGACTTTCCAGCTATCTTTGAGATTCAACTATCTCATCTTCATCTGGGTTGATTGCTCTTACTTCAGCTTCAACATAAGGACTCTTCTGCATAGTTAGTTGATTCAGCTTATCAGCTAACTCTTCAATGTCTTCTCCATTCACATTGGGTTCATCAAAAACCACATGGATAGACTCTTCTGTGACCATAGTCCTCTTGTTCAGCACTCTATAGGCTTTGCTCTCAGCTGAGTATCCCAAAAAGATACCTTCATCAGCTTTAGCATCAAAAGCCTTCAAATTATCATTGCCATTGTTATGGATGAAGCATTTGCATCCAAATATCCTGAAGTACCCAACATTTGGCTTTCTCCCTGTCCAAATCTCATAGGGAGTCTTGGTTAGTTGTCTGTTAATCATGCATCTATTTTGAGTATAACATGCTGTGTTGATGGCTTCAGCCCAAAATCTCTTAGGCAATCCGACTTGACTAACATGGTCCTTGCGGCTTTTTGAGAGTTATGTTCCTTCTTTCGGCTACTCCATTCGCTTTGTGATGTTCTTCTCAGAGATAACTCATGAGCAATACCATTTTCAACACAATACTGAGTAATTATTCCATTGACAAACTCAGTTCCTGTATCAGACCTTATCTTTATAATAGTTTGGCTCTTTTCATTGTGAACTCTTTTCATCAGCTGAGGTAACTTCTGCAAAGTTTCCTTCTTTTTGCACATGAAGATTGTCCATGTATATCTTGAATAATCATTTACCACCACTAAGGTGTATTTCTTCCCACTTATGCTGGCTGGTTCAATTAGACCAAATAGATCCATATGCAACAGATGTAATCTCATTGTTGAAGAAGGACTTGGCTTGTCCTTGAATGAAGATTTTATTTGCTTTCCCATCTGACATGCATCACATACACTTTCTTTCTTGTACACTGAGTCTGGAAATCCTTCCACAAGATAACTCCTTTCAAGCTTGTTGATTGTCTTGAAATTCAGATGACTCAACTTCTTGTGCTACAACCAACTTGATTCGGCTGTGCTCTTTGCTAATAGACAAGTGCTTGGTGTAGCAGTAGACCAATCTACCACATACATATTTTTCTGTCTTGATCCTTGCAACACTATTTAATTTGATTCATCATCTTTGATCTGGCACACTCCCATATTGAAACCAACATTGTAGCCCTTGTCACAGAGTTGGCTGATGCTTAACAGGTTGAAGTTGAGGCCTTCAACATAAGCAACATCTGTGATTTCCAATCCATTCTTCTTGATAGATCATGTGCCTCTGATTTCCCTTGGAGCTTCATTTCCTCCAAATATGACTTTTGCACCTCTAATTCCCTTGAATTTTGACAGATTTTTCTTGTTTCTTGTCATATGTCTGGAACAACCACTATCCATGTACCAGGTTCCTTGGCACTCAGTTGTTCCTTGAACCTGCAATCAAGGAAATTAGTTTTTAGGTACCCATACTTGCCTGGGTCCTGAGGGTTTAGTGCTATAAGATGATCCAACCAACCCATAGCTAAAGGACTTGACTCTAAGAGGTTGCCATCTATCAGTGCCATAATCATAGTGCACATTAGCAAATTGCTTGGGGGTTTTAGGTTCATACACCTGTCTCTTTTGTCTGTATGCCTGTGTGTGTTTTAGCAATTGCTTTCTTGGGATAGTTGTGATATTTCTAAGTGTAGTGCCTGGGTACATATGTGTTCTGATAATAGCTCTTTTCCCTTTGGAATGACCTTTGATGAGGTTTAGGTCTTTTCTATTTAGGCTTGTATTCCATTGGGCTTTCCTGATATTTCACATTATTCCAATCAGCTTGGTTTGGATAGTTTCTACCATTCCCATCATATGTATTTCTCTGATGAAATTTCTGGGGTTTCTGGTAGCTCTGTTTGGTTTTCACAGAGTATTTTCTATTTGGAGTTTGCTGAGGAACTCTGCGGATTTCTTCTCAGCTGTCCTTTCAGCATACTCAACTGGCTGTTTTTCCCTTACCTTTGTATCCAAGGCCAGTTTGTTTGTGATTGTGCTTATGAGTGAATATGGGCGCAACATCTGGTGTTTTGGAATTTTGAGATGCTTCATTACTTGAAGATCCTTTTCCAAAATCACTCTTGGAGTTTAAGTGTGCACAAAGGAACTAAATCCTATGCATGTCTTATCTCCACATTCTTTTTGGCTCATGATGAGATCATCCAATGATTTGGATGCCTTTGTAAATGAGTCAACCACATTTTTGAGGTCTTTTTCCCTCTTTTCTATAGCAGCTATCTCTGCTATCATTTTGGCATTCTCAGCCTTCAGCTTTGTGTTCTCATCAGCTATCTGACTTAGAGTACTCAACTCCTTAGTTAGCTGTGAGTTTTGGCTTTTGAGCTGGCTGTTTTCCTCATTTAGAAGTGTGTGAGGATTTAATGTGCTCAAAATCTTTCATCATTTTGCCTAATGAATCATAAAGATCAGTGGGTGATGAAGTGTGTGTATCACAATCACTATCACTTCAATCTGAATGAAATGAGTTAGAGTGTACCTCATCTTCTTGGTCTAGTTGATCTTGTTCTTTAGCCATAAGGCATATCATGGCCTCTTCTTGAGTCACTTGAGTAGTCGCTTCACTACTCTCGAGTCTGCTTTGCTTCTTTAGACTTAACCGTCTCAAGAGTCTCAATGCCAACATGGCTTTCTTCTTTTCTGTCTTCTTTCTTCAAGACTTTTTTTCTTTCTTCTTCATTCCTATATTTGTTGATGGTGGATAGGAGCAATCAATCGCAAAATGTCCTAGTTGTCTACGGTTCCACACCGGTTCTCAGCTCCTTTGATTAGCTCTTTCTGTTCTTGGGTTATCAGCTCTCTGATATTCTACCCTTTGATGCTCAGCTCTCTTGGGTGGCCTATCTTCCCTTGACTTAGAGGGAGCTGAATGTCTCCTGGAGGTTTCACCCTTGTTTCTTTTATAGTTCTTATTGAAGAACTTGTTGAATCTTTTAACCATTAGGGAAATTTCCTCCTGGTCTATGGCTTCCTTTGGTTCAACTCTCTTTCCATCCTTGACTATCAGTGCAGCTGTCATAGGTACAACTGTCTCCTCTTGCTCTTTTCTTCTCAGCTCAAACTCATAGGCTTTGAGGTCTGAGAATAGCTCATGGTTGGATGTTTTTGAGAGGTCCATGGAATGTCTAGAGCCATAGTTTTCATTTCCCATTCAGCTGGGAGGCTTCTTAGTATCTTCATACACATTTCCTTTTGTGTATATTCCTTCCCAAGAGCTAAAAGTTCATTTGTGATTTCAGTGAATCTGGCATCCAGCTGATCCATGGTTTCACCTACAAACATTTTGAAATTTTCAAAATTTTGAACAGCAACAAACAATTTATTTTCTTTAATTTGTTCTGATCCTTCACAAATTAAAGTCAATTTATTCCAGATTTCTTTTGCAGATTTGCAAGATTTAACTTTGTTGAACATTGCTTTGTCCAAAGTTTTGTAAAGTATGTCCTTGGCCACATTGTCCAAGTTGTATCTCTTCCTATCTTCATTTGTCCACTCATTCCTTGGTTTTTCAACCATGGCTGGTCTTGCTTCAGCAGCAGCTTGTTCTCCTTCAGCTGCAGCATCTCTTATTCCAGCTGTGTTCACTTTCAATATTTGCAGTGGCCCATCCTCTATCACAAGCCACATTTCATCGTGTAGAGCAGATAGATGAGCCTGCATACAAATTTTCCAATCATCAAATTCTTTAACAGTGAACATAGGAATGCGTGTCAAATTTGCTTCCAAGATAATAACTTTGCTAAAAATGAAAGATTTTGAAAATGCAATTGTTTAAAACCTTTTTGAAAAGATAAATATCTAGTTCAGTAACCAGTGCGGAAGGCTCAATGAACCAACCGCTCTGATACCACTTGTAGGTCCCAAGGGGTGTGAGTAAGGTTTAGAAGGGGGGGTTGAATAAACCTTACAAACTTTTCGATTGTAGTCCTTTTAAAATTATAACAGAGTTAACTCAAATAGTTGTGTCCTTGAGGGACAACTAAGTTGGTTATTCAGCTAAGTTAGCCACTCAACAAACTCGATAGAGCTGTTGATAGAATAACTCGGTTGTTTAACCTGAACTTTAACTTGGTCGTATTGGTTTTATCGTGAGAAGACTTAACACCCTTTGAATTGTTTTAAGCTTGTTTTAACACTTGATTTTAGCACTTGGTTATTAAACGGTTGGATAGCAAATATGAGTTTATCGTGAGATATGATGTATGCGAGAAATATAAATGTCTTTGAAAGATAAATGACATAGTTAATTTTTATAGAGGTTCGAAGATGGGGTAATTCTTCTAATCCTCTTCTCCAACTCCGGAGGAATCCACTAAATGTGAGAATAAGTTTACAAAGTGGTGAACAATCTAGAGATAGCCTTGGTCACACAGACGGCTTCTCTTGCGACTCAGCTTCTTCACAGGGCAGCTGCCTTGCTACTTCAGCTCACTTTCTCAAGCTCTTGGATTTGATCACGAGGCCCTCCAATAACTTGATACTGGTTCGACCTTGAACCTTCCTACAATCCTCCTTGGAAAGTATACCCCTTTTGATTCTTCAAAAGTTTCATCTTCAACAGATTTGAAGTTGTCTTTCCTTCACAACTTGTGTTGGATCGATTTCCTTCGAGTTTCAGGCTTGAGGATTTGCTTGAATATATTTGAGAATATTTGTAGGTTAGTTGCTTGAATATTGCTTGATTTCTCAGGTTTGCAAGGTAACCTTTTCTCAATGAGTTTCCTTAGCCTTTTATAGTGAACTTACGAAATTTTGCCCGTTGAAGAGATAGGCTAATTTCAAAAGTCACTTGTGTTCGTTGGCTTATCTTGTTGTAGTCCTTGATGTTGACATTTTCTCGTATTTAATGTCTTGTAGCATTGCAGCGTTTTTGACACTTGGTGCAGTGCTTCCCATTTGTTTGTTCCTTTTGCACACAACTGGAACTAACACTTTATCTCTGACAGCTTTAACATGTTACCATTCTGAGTAACATTCTTGACTTTCATCAATGGATCTCGTTCAGTTGTCTTGACTTGACTGCAGTCTTTTATTCCCCATGTGACTTAAGTTAGCTTCCAATCTTTGGATGACTCATCTGTCACTTCAACTTGAGACTTGGCTTATTGAGTTGACTTGACTGACTCTTCACACAGCTGATTCACAGCTGATACACCTTCAGTTGAGTTCTTGACTTTTCTTTTATGCCATACTCAATTTTGTCTTGCGTGAGTCTTCACTTGATCTTGATTGACTTCTTGTATTTCTAGGCATAGCTGACTTGACTAAGCTTTTCAGCCCTATCTATTATAATACAAATTAAAAGGAAAATGGGGTGCCAACTTTCTAGTTTAAGTTTTACATGGTATCATCAAAATCTAAAAAATAAATTTCATAATAGCAGTTGAATGTGTTTGCTCAGCTGACTGAGCCTCAGCTGTCTTAACAGCTTCTTCGGTCTCAGTAGGTTTTTTCATTTGAGTTACCTGGTCCTAAGCTGTCTCATCAGTGTCATCGGAATTTGATGTGGCCTTAGGAGTTGGCTCATCATCAAAATTGAATCTCATGGGAGCTGTCTTATCACTGACATAGCTCCGAGATTTAAGAACATCCTCAGCCTTGTCCATTGAAGAATCTTAAGGATCGATGGACTCGGCTTCATCCTTGGATCCCAGAAATGATGTGTCAATGTTTTCTTGGGAGTCGTGAAGGGCGCTGATCTCCTTTTCCGCAACAGCTCCTTCGACTTGAGGAATATTTTGTTGACCTTGTTCCTTACCTAGGGAAGTCTCAACCACCCTTAGGCCTTCGTTACCTCCAACAGTCTCAACCGCTGTGGGGCCTTCTTCAATCCCTTCGACAGACTCAGCCGTCTTGGGGTCTTCTACTGTGGCATCCTTCAGAGTCTCAACTCCTATGATTGCACTTTCAGGGCCCAGAGTCTCAACTCCCGGGGCCTCTCCATCCTTCGCTTTAGCTGCAGAAGCGGCTTCATTGGTCTGCATAGCAGTGGAAATCTCAGTTGAGACAGACTCAACTGTCCGAACGTCGTTAATTTCACTCTACTTCTCAGTGATATTCTCTCCTTCACCTCCATACTTCTTTGTTTTGTCTCCCACATCATCCTCCAACCCTGCTGTGGTGGAGAGAGTTTCCCCCAATGGTGGGGTTGCTCTGCCCTGAGACACGACTGTAGTTTCCTTTGAGTAGTCAGTCATATGGGCAGGTGTCTCAACACCTTCTTCAGGGTTAGGCTTGGCTTGGGTGCCCAAATTCCCAGCTTCATCGCCATTTCCCTTGGAGCCATCTTCAGACTGCACGGGGGACGTGGTCGCTGCAATAGCAGAAGCAATATTCTGTGCCACTCCCAAAAGGTCAGATCGAGGAGAGACTTTGGAGGATTCTCTGAATATTCTGCTCATGCATGACTCTTGATTCTGTAGTGGCCTACTTTAACTTGGCCTTCTCGACTGCAGCAGATGGATCTATCTCCTCATCGCTGCTGTTAGTGGACTCCACAAGATGTTCATGAGTCCCTGTATGCAAACATATCATGGATTTCTCCAAGGCTCTGGCTCGCTCCTCGACTTTCTCCTTCACATCCTCCTTAATGGCCTAAGATCATTCATGCAAAACTCTCCATTCAAGGCTTCTTGGATGGATACATTTCCAAGAAAGCTAAGAAGCTCCTCTTCTTCATCAATAAACTCAGGGCGAGTGAACTGCTGCCTGGAGTAATCTAACTTCCAATTTCTCTCGGTTCCGAGAGCTCGCAAATGCGGATGTCCGGATAGATCGAGAGTACATTATAAGGTCATCATCACCCTTCTCTCCGGCCTCTTGAATGGTGGTTTATGGAGCTTGCTCCTCCTCTAACTCAACAACATCTGTATGAGGGGGTGAGACAACCTTTTCTTCAATGGTCTTGGTGTCTCAGCTCCTTCTGTTTCCACAGTTGTCTCCCGCACAACTGGGTCTTCAACACCTTGTTGATCAACATCAACAGGCTTCTTGGGCTCATTCGCTTTTTCTTGAGACTGCTCTTCTTGAGCATCAGCGGTCTCGATGGTTTTCTTCAGCTGAGTACTGGACTCGGCTATTTTCTCCAATTCAGATTTCCTGAACAACCGTCTTTCTCTTGGTGGCAACCAATGGAATCTCTGGTTCCGCTCATGTAGGCTCTTCAAAGGTGAATGCCTGTGTTTTAATAGAATCCTTCTTTGTCGCAGCTGCCTTCCTTGACTTGGCAGTGCACTTCTTCTTCACGACTGGAGAAGGAATTTGGGGTTCCTTGTCAGTCTCGGCTGGGGGGGCAGGGGCATCGGCTACTCGGGCAGGTGCTTTGGGTTTGGATGCAAGGGCAGGTACCTTCTTTGATTTGGCTGCTGGGGCAGGGCAGGCTTGGATGTCGAAGATCTCTTCTTAGAGATCGACTTCAGGGAGAGTTGGGGAGGTCTAAGCGGTGTCTTCGGCTGGGTCAGCTAATTCCCCCTCACTTGTATCCGCCTTCCTCACATGGGCCTTCTTCTGCGCACCAGAGAGGTTAGCCTTGAACATCCTCTTGTTTGCATGGAAGGGCTTGCCATGGCGCAATGCAACACCCTTTACCTCCATCAGATGGCCAATGACAAGGCCATAACCCAGAGAATAGCCAAAGGTCCCATCCTCCTTATAGGACCTATTGATCACATTTTGGCACACTCGGCTGAAGACAAACTCAACCCAGTTCACCTTCTTGTCTTGCATTATTGCAGCCATCATCGTCAGCTTTGTCTGAGAAAGCTGATTGAAGCTTCCGAACTTCATATCGATGCATTTGGACACGATGTCCATCAGCTTATGATAATCTTCCTTCAAAAAATCCTTCTTAGTTGTATACACAACTTTAGCAGCATACTCCGGCTTAGCAACTTCCTTCCAAGCTACAACCAAGTTGACACCCTTCTCAGCGATGTCCTTCAAACCTTCAGACGGTAAGAAACAGTGCTCAGGAAGGTCCTTTGCAGTTATTTTGATGGCCTTGCCATGGATGGATGAACGGATTTCATCGTCATGCACCTCGGCGTTCACATAGAACATTGCCACTTCCTCCAGATAAGTATGCGTGAAGTGCATCGATAGAAAGTCCTTCAGATCGGACTTTTCCAACTTTTCAGCTATCTTCTTCACTAGGGCATCATCAATGCCCTGCTTGATCATTCCTATAAAATCCATGGACGCTCCATAGTGGATTTTCTCGGATAGCATCATGAAATCATGATTTGCAGCCATTTTTAGAACTTTTAACTAATTAAAAACACGAAAAACTAAACTTAGAAGATTAGGGGTTCGAACTGTTTACAGAGAGAACTTGATTTCTTGCTGGAGACGAGTAAGTTTGTGTGAGGAGAGAGAAAGTGAATTTCGAATATATAAAGGACGGTTTTTAGAATTTGAAAATGTTGATCAAAATCAACGGTCAAGATTAAGCCTTTAAAACCGCATTAATTTCCCCACATTAAATGCAACAGCATTTATATCCAATCATATGTTTTACTGTGCAACTTTTGTACTGACAGTCATAATTATGCTGACGTCATCCTTAAAAACATTCCCGCTCGAATAAAACGACTGTGTTTTTATAACTTAGCTCATAAATGATTCATCTTTCTTCCAAAGTGACTTAACTTTGCTTCTCTCTTCACATGGAATTACTCAGCTGTCAGCTAACTCGAAACCGCTGACTTCCCGACTAGGCCGTTTCACTTGGCTGAAGTGTGAAACTTGCTTATTTTCCATCCTCTCTTCTTCTATCTCTGCTGATTGAGTATTCTGAGTTTTCTAACTCAGCTCAATTAACCCTAACTCATTCTCGAGTTCTCCAAACCTTGATTTACATAATCGCTATGTGAATATGTCAGCTAACTGCTTATCAGTTGAGATGTATTCCAAAGTGATGTCTTTATTTTCAACATGATCTCTTATAAAATGATATCTGACATCAATGTGCTTTGTGAAACACTGGATTCTTGGTGATTGCAATAACACTAGTGTTATCACACATAATTGGAATCTCTATTTCTTCAATATCATAATCTCTCATTTCTTTGTCTCATCTACAAGACTTGGGCAACAATAGCCTGCCCGCACTATGTACTGTCTTTGTGGATGTAGCTATTGAGTTTTGTTTCTTGCTGAACCAAGAAACCAACCTATTTCCAAGCATTTGACATGTACCAGAAGTACTCTTCCTATCAACTCTACATCCAACATAGTCTGAGTCTGAGTATCCTATCATCTTGAATCCTCCTTCCTTTGGATACCATAAGCCGACTTCCTGACATCCCTTCATATACCTTAGGATTCTCTTAGCTGCAGCCATGTGACTCTCTTTTGGTGCAGATTGAAATCTAGCACATACACCTACTGCAAAGGTGATATCTGGCATGTTGGCTGTTAGATAGAGCAATGATCCAATGAGAGCTCTGTATTTGGTTTGATCAACAACTTTGCCATCTACATCCATGTCCATCTTGACTGATGTATTCATAGGAATCTTCATAGAAGACTTCTCTTCCATACCAAATTTCTTCATTAAATCTCTGGTATACTTGGTTTGACTTATGAAGGTTCCATCCTTCAATTACTTGACTTGCAGTCCTAGGAAGAAAGTCAGCTCTCCCATCATGCTTATCTCAAACTTGCTTTGCATGAGGTTTGAGAACTTATCACACAGCTCTTTGTTTGTGGAACCAAAAATGATGCCATCCATATATATTTTGAACAAGCAATATACTCTCTCCATCTTGAATCCTGAAGAGAGTTCTATCAACCTTGTCTTTAGTGAATCCATTGTCAATTAGAAACTGAGACAATGTATCATACCATGATCTTGGTGGTTGTTTCAAACCATACAGCGCATTCTTGAGCTTGTAGACTTTATCTCCAATAGTTTTCTGCTCAAAACCTGGAGGTTGTTCAACATAGACTTCTTCCTCTAACAGTCCATTTAGAAATGCACTCTTCACATCCATTTGATATACGGTGAAGTTCTTGTGTGCGTGAAGCAAGAAACATTCTATTGTTTCCAATGGCAACAAGGTCAAATGTTTCATCAAAATCTATACCTTCTTCTTAGAAATGCCCTTTGGCTACCAATCTTACTTTGTTTCTTACAACAGATCCTTCCTCATTCATCTTGTTTCGAAAACCCACTTAGTACCAATAACATTTTGGTGGGTTGGCCTTTGCACTAATTCCCATACTTTGTTCCTTTCAAACCGATTCAGCTCTTCTTGCATGTCACGAATCCGGTGTGTATCTTCAATGCTTGAGACACATATTTAGGCTCTATTTGGGAAATAAAACAAGTGAACATAGCTTTATGTTGTGCCTAGATCTGGTTCTTATGCCATCTCTAACATCTCCAATAAGGTTGGAGTGGATGGTCTCTCGGCCATCTCACATGGAGTTAGAGTAAGTCTGTTGGATTCACTGCCGTCTCATGAGATAAGTTGTCTTGAACAACTTCTTCATCTTCATTCATTTGTACACCTTCCAACCGTGTTTGAGATTCAACTATCTCATCATCACCAGGGTTGAGTGCTCTCATATCGACTTCAACATAAGGATCTTCGCATAGTTGGTGATTGACTTATCACTAACTCATCAATGTCTTCTCCATTCACATTAGGTTCATCAAAAACCACATGGATAGACTCTTCTTTGACCATAGTCCTCTTGTTTACCAGTCTATAGGCTTTACTCTCAGCTGAGTATCCCAAAAAGATACTTTCATCAGCTTTAGCATCAAAAGCCTTCAAATTGTCTTTGCCACTATTATGGATGAAGCATTTACATCCAAATATCATGAATTATCCAACATTTGGCTTTCTCCCTGTCCAAATCTCATAGGGAGTCTTGGTCAATTGCCTATTAATCATGCATCTATTTTGAGTGTAGCATGCTGTATTTATAGCTTCAACCTAAAATCTCTTAGGCAATCCAACTTCAGCTAACATTGTTCTTGCAGCTTCCTTGAGAGTTCTGTTCCTTCTTTCAGCTTCTCCATTCTAATGTGGAGTCCATGCTGTTGATAACTCATGAGCAATACCATTTTCAACACAATACTGAGTTATTATCCCATTGACAAACTCAGTTCCCCTGTCAGATCTTATCTTTATAATGGTTTGACTATTCTCATTTTGAACTCTTCTCATCAACTGAGGTAACTTCTGCAAAGTTTCCTTCTTTTTACACATGAAAATTGTCCATGTATATCTTGAATAATCATCCACCACTACTAAGGTGTATTTCTTTCCACTTATGCTAGCTGGCTCAACTGGACCACATAAATCCATATGCAACAGATGTAATATTCTTGTTGAAGAAAGACTTCGCTTATCCTTGAATGAAGACTTGATCTGCTTTCCCATCTGGCATGCATCACATACACTTTCTTTCTTGTACATTGAGTCTGGAAATCCTTCTACAAAATGACTCCTTGCAAGCTTGTTGATTGTCTTGAAATTCAGATGACTCAACTTCTTGTGCCACAGCCAACTTGATTTGGATGTGCTCTTTGCTAACAGACAAGTGCTTGGTGTAGCAATAGACCAATCTACCACATACATATTCTTTTGTCTTGACCCTTGCAGCACTATTTCATTTGATTCAACATCTTTGATCTGGCACACTCCCATGTTGAATCCCACATTATAGCCTTTATCACAGAGTTGGCTGATGCTTCACAGGTTGAAGTTGAGACCTTCAACATAAGCAACATCTGTGATTTCCAATCTATTTTTCTTGATAGATCGTGTGCCTTTGATCTCCCTTGGAGCTTCATTTCCTCCAAATATGACTTTTGCACATCTAATCTCTTTGAATCTTGACAGGTTTCCCTTATTTCCTGTCATATGTCTGGAACAACCACTATCCATGTACCAGGTTCTTTGGCACTCAGCTGTTCCTTGAACCCGCAATCAAAAAAGTCATATTTTAGGTACCCATACCTGTCTGGGTCCTGAGGGGTTAGTGCTGTAAGATGATCCAACCAACTTATAGCCAAATGATTTGACTCTAAGAGGTTGTAATCTATCAGTGCCATAATCATAGTGCACATTAGCGATTGCTTGGGGGTTTTAGGATCATACAACTGTCTCTTTTGTCTGTATGTCTGTGTGTGTGTGTTTTAGCAACTGCTTTCTTGGGATAGTTATGAAATTTATGAGTGTAGTGCTTGGGTGCATATGTGTGATGATAGTAGCTCTTTTGCCTTGGGAATGACCTTTGCTGAGGTTGAGGTCTTTGCCATTTTGGCTTGTATCCCATAGGTCTTTGCTGATGTTTCACATTATTCCAATCCACTTATTTTGGATAGTTTCTACCATTCCCATCATATGTATTTCTTTGATGAAAATTTTTGGGGTTTTTGGTAGCTCTGTTTGCTTCTTACAGAGTATTTTCTGTTTGGAGTCTGCTGAGAGACCTGTCTGAATTTCTTCTCAGCTGTCCTTTCAGCATACTCTACTGGCTTCTTTCCCTTTTCTTTGTAACCAAGGCCAGTATGATTGTGATTTTGCTTTGGAGTAAATGTGAGTGCAACATTTGGTGTTTTGCCTTTTTGTAATACTTCATTGCTTGAAGATCATTTTTCCAAAATCACTCTTGGAGTTTGACTATGCACAAAGGAATTGAATCCTATGCCTGTCTTGTCTCCACATTCTTTTTGACTCATAATAAGTTCATCCAGTGATTTGGATGCTATTGTGAATGAGGCAATCACATTCTAGAGATCTTTTTCCCTCTTTTCTGTAGCAGCTAACTCTGCTAAGATCTTTACATTTTCTGCCTTCAGCTTAGTGTTCTCATCGGCTATGTGACTCGAGTACTCAACTCTTTAGTCACTATGAGTTTTGGCTTTTAAGCTGGTTGTTTTCCTCATTTAAGAGTGTGTGAGAGATTTTAATGTGCTCAAAATCTTTCATCATTTTGCCTAATGAATCATAAAGATCCGTGGGTGATGAAGTGTGTGTGTCACAGTCACTATCACTGAATCCAGAATGAGATGAGTTAGAGTGTACCTCATCTTCTTGATCTTGTTCTTTGGCCATGAGGCAGATCAAACCTCTTCCTCTGTATCACTTGAGTAGTCGACTTCACTACTATATCCGAGTCCATTGTTTCTTTGCACTTGGCTGGCTCAGCAGTCTCAGCAGCCAACATAGCTTTCTTCTTTTCATGTCTTCTTTCCCTGAAGACTTTTCTTTCTTCCTCGTTCCTATACTTGTTGACTGGTGGATAGGAACAGTCAACAGCAAAATGTCCTGGTTGTCTGCAATTCCAACACAGGTTCTCAGCTCTTTGATATGCTATATTGGTCCTTTGGTTATCAGCTCTCTGATGCCCAGCTCTCTTGGGCGGCCTATCCTCCCTTGCTTTAGAGGGTGCTGACTGTCTTCTGGAGGTCTCACCCTTGTTTCTTTTGTAGTTCTTATTAAAGAACTTGTTGAATCTCTTTACTATGAGGGCAATCTCCTCCTGGTCAATGGTCTCCTTAGGCTCAGCTCTTTTCCCATCATCGCCAAATTTGTCTTTGGTACAACTATTTTATCTTGTTCTTTTCTTCTCAGCTCAAACTCATAAGCTTTGAGGTCTGAGAATAGCTCATTGATTGGATGTTTTTGAGAGGTCTATTGAATGTCTCAGGCCATGACCTTCATTTCCCATTCAACTGGGAGGGCTCTTAATATCTTCATACACATCTCCTTCTGTGTGTATTCTTTCCCAAGAGCTGAAAGCTCATTTGTTATCTCTGTAAATCTGGCATCCAGCTGATCCAGAGTTTCACCTGCAATCATTTTAATATTTTCAAAATTTTGAACATCAACAGTTAATTTATTCTCTTTAATTTGTTCGATCCTTCACAAACCAGGGTTAACTTTTCCCGATTTCTTTTGGTGATTTGCAAAACTTGACTTTGTGAAGCCCCCGATTTTTCCGAGCTATTATTGATCCTTTTGTCGTCTATGTATTGATCGACTATTTTACCGCGTCACTTTGACGGGTAATTATTAATAATATATATTTTGTATTTATTTCATTTTATTTATTACTTGTGACATGATCATTTATTAATTCTATTTTGCATTTATGATCACTTGATTGATCATTATTACTATTTTTGTATTTATTAGTCACCTTAGAATTTTAAGAGACTATTTATTTTAGAGACTTTTACCTTATACAATTAAGAATTTGATTTAGTATAAGTGATTATGAGACTTATAAGTGATCAATGAAATCACTAATTATTTTGGAGATTGATATATTTCAACTATTATCATCAAATTTGGGACAAAAATATATATGGAATTACCAATGTGCCCTATAATGGACGACCATAATGATATTTTTGGAGTAGAAATATCATCCAACTCTTGTACACTTACACCTTATATTAGTCATCTTGTGTATAATTATACCATTAATTCAAATATTATACACATCATCTCATATATAAATTCTTTATTATTAAATTTCCCAATATGTTGGAGTCTTCCTAACATTCCATTCAAACCCATCTCATGCCCATACCTTTGACTTGCATTTTGTCTCCATGCAAAAGCAAAATTCAAGACACAAATTAAACAAAAAATTTCTCCTCTCCCTCTCTCCCTAGCAATCGGCCAATATGGCCATTTTTACACAAAAATTTCATTTTTCATCCAACACATTTTAATTCTCAAGCAAATTCTCCTCCTTCTCTCTAACCTCTCTCTAAAAATCATTCACATCTTCAAATCTTCAAACACCAACTCTTCACATCTTCAAACCTTCAAACATAAGTTCTTCATATCTTCAAGTACCACTTCTTCACATCTTCAAATATTCAAACACAAGTTCTTCACATCTTCAAGTCTATCTTCATCCCTTCAAGAACATCTTCTTCCTATCATCAAACACTCTTTCTTTCTTCAAACATCTAAACCAAAACAAACAATCTTCCTACTTAAAAAACCCAAAAAATTCGAACACCCCCCTATCTCAAGGTAAGAAATTTCACTCCTCAATTCAACTTGAAATCTTACTACTCATCACCTTCTCCTTTTAATTTAAGTTTATATTTTGGATTTTGAGGTACTTAGAAGACCACTTGAAGACATGCATGCATGGTGGTGAAATTTGAAGACTTGAAGAATAATTAGTAGAGAAATTGGACTACAAGGTAAGAATTGGACACTAGAACCCTTCTTTCTTCTTCTTTCTTTTTTTTTTTTCAAATTTTAACACCCATTTTTCATTTTTGAGAAATAGGGGCTGACCTTAGGTGATTTTGTAGTTGAACCAAAAATTCCAAATTTGAAGCTTCAACTAGTTTCAAATCACCTACTACACAAGGTAAAGTGTAGTCTTTCCAATTTTCTTATCTCCTTCTTTTTCTCCTTAATTTTTCTCTCATTTTTCTAACTCCAAATTTTTGATATTTCTTGACTTAGGGGCTGACCTAAGTGACCTCATCCAAAGTTGTGAAATTTATCCTTTTTATTTCACAATTTTCCAATTTAAGGTGGGTGGAAAAACTCTTTCAACTTCTAGGTGCTTTTGTTAAAATGCATGTAGAATTTTGATCATGAGCCTTTGAGATATATAATTTATGTATTGCATGTCAATTTTATGTATCAAGCCACGAAATTTCTCAAAATGCTATTTATTGAAATTTAGGTGCATGCATGTACAATTTAATGTTCTATGTGATGAATTCTTGTATGAATTGGACATGCATGTGTATGATCTTTGAAATCCATGTTTTGGATGACTTATAACCTGGACAAGTCGAGCATAATTGATTAAATTTCAATTTTGGACTTAAAAATGCAAAAATGGAAAGTTGGTGGACTAAATTGCAAGAAAATAAAATTTAAAGGACCCCTCTGCAAATTTTCGAATTTTGGGGCTGTACTCAGGTTCAAAAATGACTTTTGGACATTTTAATAAAGTTTTAAGAGTTTTAAGATAAATAAAATCAACCTTTAAAAGCCCAAGGACTAGATTGTAAAATTTTAGAAATTTGAGGGCTACTTTGCAATTTCTGAAACTGTACCAGACCTTACTTCAAAATTTGAAATTTCCACTCTTAAGGGACTGGAAATGACATATTTTAATTGTATTCCAAAAATCCAAGTGTTTAGAGCTTGGAAAATAATTTTAATAAAATTGAGGGACTTAAGTGTAAAAGACTAAACTTGAGGACCCAAATGAATTTTCCAGGACTTATGCAGCCCATGGACCTGGAAATACTAATTTAACTATAACATAATTTTATTTTGGACTCAAGGTTCAAATTTCATGACAATTGGACCCCTAAAAGCCTTAAAGGCAATTATTTCAAAATAGGACAAAATGAGATTTTCAAACGTTAAGGGACCTACACTTATTTCTTTTAAAAACTGCTTTTGTCCCAATATCCTACTAACCTTAGTGACATTTTCCAACTGGGATCACATTAAAAGCCCTTCCAGTTTGTGAGTTCCAATTATTTTAAACTTAAGGCCCGAAATGACAATTTTAACAAATTTGGGGCCAATGTGAGAATTTTGTAAAAACTCGACCTCAAAACTTTAAAAACCTGAATCTCTGAACCATTTGGAGAATTTAGGAACTGACCTCATAATATTTCAAGGTCGGGATATTTATTTATTCAATTTTTAACCCCAAAGTAAAACGGGGCTAATTGTAAATTTTCTTTTTATCAAGGACCTAACTCAATTTATTTTTCCTTTTACTAAAACAACCCTGGACCCTCTGACTTTAATTATTAATTAAAATATTTTATTTTCTCAAAAACCCCTTAACTTATCGGATCGTCTTGGCCGATTAATACCCGAACGCGGGGCGACTTCCTCGTCTTGCGATTTTGAATCTATAACGGGACTTATGTTCCACCTAATCTTTCAAGATATCGAAGGTTGCTTATCCTTCCGGTAATCATTTTCTTCCAAATAACTCCACCAACGCCATAATTGCCACTCGCGTTTTGAAAACTTTCTGAATCGCTTCTGAATCAATAATACTCAACTGCCTGGTTGACTACTTGAACTTGTATTTACTTTCCTGCCTGAGTAAAATTGGTGTGTCGAGCTCACAATCGGAATGGATACGTCGGGGATGGAACCGGGCAACTCGGCTGCTATTCCACTCTTCCGGCCCCATCGTCCTAATCCCGCAATTGAGGGATGGAGTGTCCAAGGGAAGCGGGTCGTAGTACTTGAGGTATAATCATGATTATGACAAATCCGAGCCTTGCTAGCTCCACTGTGGATTTTGTCTTTGCCTATGGAGCGATAAGGTGACAGGTTTTGGACCATCTTGCTCGGGGAGTTACAAGGAAGAACGAAGGAATCGCTGTCTGATCCACACGATTCCGGAGTTAATCGGACCCATTTGGTTGGTGCTACAAATCCGTACGCAACCGCTACTTGTATTTCATTAGTTGGCGTTACATTCCGTACGCAACCATTATTTGTCTTGCATAGGATTGGCGTTACATTCCGTACGCAATCCTACCTATCTTGCCTGTATCACATAGTGCTTGTGTGACCACGAACTGTTTTCTTAAACTGTATAAGTATATTACTTAAATATTTTATCACGATGCTTGTGGACTGTGTGTGAATTCATGCATCATACATCACGTGTTTTCATATAACTATTTTCTCGCTTTAACTATATATTGCGCCACACTTGCACACGATCACCCCATCCACTGAGATTTCTGTCTCATCCCCACCTGATTTCTAACCTTTAGATGAGGACTTCGTTGAAGATGCTGAACCGACTACGGATTGAGCCCTTGTACCCCGTCTGTTGGACTCACCACCTGTTGTTGTTGTTGATGGACTCATTTCTTGTTATTGTTGTTGGACTATTTTATTTTCTTTTCTTTAGGTCAGAATCGGGAAGGGCGTAGGACCCTTTAACTATTAAATTGTTATCTTTGGTTGAATTGCGGGGATGTAATTCGGATAATTGTGGGACTGTAAGTTGTAATTTGTACCTATGTTATTTTATTTCCGCTGCTATTTGACTCTGTTTCTTTGGGTTTTCATTGATATTCGTCTAGGCTGTTGGTTTAATTGTATTTAAGTTGTGGATCATCGTCGCGTCCCGTTTGGGGCGTGACAGACTTTGTTGAACATTGCCTTGTCCAACGTCTTGTAGAGTATATCCTTGGCCACATTGTCCAAGTTATATCTCTTTCGATCTTCATTTTTCCATTCAGTCCTTCGATCTTCATTTGTCCATTCAGTCCATGGTTTTTCAACCATGGCTGGTCTAGCCTCAGCAGCTTCTCCTTCAGCTGCAGGTGCTGCTCTTGCAACAGTGTTGACTTTGAGTATTTGCAATGGCCCATCCTCTATCACAAGCCACATTTCATTGTGTAAAGCGGATAGATGAGCCTGCATGCAAATTTTTCAGTCATCAAACTCTTCCACAGTGAACATTGGAATACGAGTTAGATTTGCTTCCATGGTAATAACATTACTTAAAAGATGAAAAACTTTGAAAAACACAAGTGTTAAAACCTTTTGAAAAGATAGAGATCTAGTTCAGTAACCAGTGCGGAAGGCTCAATGAACCAACAACTCTGATACCACTTGTAGGTCCCAAAGGGTGTGATGTAGGGTTTAGAAGGGGGGGTTGAATAAACCTTACCAAATTTTCGATTTTAGTCCTTTTAAAGTATTTCAACAGAGTTGACTCAAATCAGCTGTGTCCTTAGGGACAACTAAGTTGGCTATTCAGCTAAGTTACCCACTCAACAGACTCAATAGAGTTGTTGATGGTTTTTAATGTTGAGAAGACTTAACACCCTTTGATTGATTTAAAGTTTATTTTTAACACTTATTTTAGCACTTAGTTAATTATCGTTGGATATCAGATTTACTAACAAATGAGATATAAAGTAAATATGTAGGAATGTAAATCTTTGAAAGTTAATCGACACAAGTATTTATAGTGGTTCGAGGATGAGGTAATTCCTCTAGTCCACTCTTCTTTAACTCCTGGAGGAATCCACTAAGTAACAAATCGGGTTACAAAGTAGTTAACAGTCTGGAGACAACCTTGTTCACACAGCTGGCTTCTCTTGCGACTCAGCTTCTTCACGAGGCAGCTGCCTTGCTACTTCACTCACTTTCAAGTTCTTGGATTTGATCACGTAGCCCTCCAACAAACTTGAGACTTGGTTCGACCTTGAACCTTTATACAAACCTTCAACTTGGAAAGTAAGCCCTTTTTTGATCTTCAATTATTTCCTCTTCAATGGTTGAAGTTATCTCTCCTTCATAGCTTGTGTGGGATCGAGTTTCTTTGAGTTTTAGGCTTGAGGAATATCTTGAAATGCTTTGAGAATATTTGCAGATTGATTGCTTGAATAATGCTTGCTCTTTCTAGGTTCAGGTAATCAAGGTAACCTTTTCTCAAATGCTTCCTCAGCATTTTATAGTGCACATTTGAAATTTGCCCGTTGAAGAGATAGGCTAGTTTCAAATGTCATTTTGTGTTCATTGGCTTGTCTTTTCTTGGTCTACAGCCCTTGTGATGTTGACCATTCCTCGTATTAAATGGCATCACAGCCTTGCAGGTTCTGACACAAGTTGCAGTGCTTCTCATTGGCTTATTCCTTTTGCATATTTCCGGGACAAACACTTTAAGACCTGGCAGCTTGGACGTATTACTATATCAAGCAATATTCTTGACTTTATTCCAATGGATCTAAGTCAATTTTCTTTACTTGACTGCTGCCTTTACCCCAGGTGACTTGAGTCTTCTCCAATCATAAGATTGACTCAACTATCACTTCAATTGATAGACTTGGCTTCTTAAGTTGACTTGACTGACACTTCTCACAGCTGTTCCTCAGATGACTCTCATTCAGTCGAGTCATTGACTTCCTTCCTGGACATACTCAGTTGACACACAACAAAGTCTTCATTCCAGTCCGTAGTTGACTTCTTGTAATCTTGACTTAGCTGACTTCACTAAGCTCTTCCAGTCCTATCTATTACAATACAGAATTACAAGGAAAATGGGGTGCCAACTTCCTAGTCTAAGTTTTACATGGTATCATCAAAATCTAACAAATAAATTTCCTAACAGTTAGAGTTTGGCTTCATTTGTCAGCTAAAAAATTGAATCTTTGTTGTGTCTCTTATTCAGATTGGCTCTTACAACCAAACTTGTGTTTTTGTAGCAATTAAGTTGTTATCGTCTTTTAAGTGGGTTAGGGCACCCCTTGTGCTCGATTAATAAAATTCATTCTTTGCTGACAAAAAAAAAACTCACCAGTAAAGTTGAAGACCATATTTTTTTTCTAGAAGTCGAGTAAGAGGCCTAGCTAACTTGGAGAAATCTTTGATGAACCGTTTGTAGAACCCAACATGCCCAGGAAAACTCTTAATTGCCTTCACAGATGTAGGGGGCAATAATTTTGTTATTGTTTGTACTTTCGCCTTGTCAACCTCGATAGCTTTACAAGAGATTTTATGTCCCAACACTATCCCATCTTGAACCATACATTTCTCCCAATTGAGGGCTAAGTTATTTCTTCACAATGAGCAAGAACACTTATTAGGTGATAAGGCAAGTATACAAGGAGTCCCTAAAAACCGAGAAGTCATCCATGAAGACTTCCATGATGTTCTCCACCAATTCATTTAAAATCGCAAGCATGCACCGTTGGAAAGTCACCAGTGAATTGCACAACCCCAATGGCATATGGCGGTAGGCGAATGTACCATTAGAACAAGTGAAAATGGCCTTCTCTTGGTCCTCAGGGGCTATAGGACTTTTAAAGTAGCCTGACATCCCATCGAGGAAGCAATAGTAAAGATGGACAGACAATCTCTCTAACATCTGATCAATGAAAGACAAGGGAAAATGATCATCGAGTAGCATCATTGAGTCGGGGATAATCAATGCACACACGCCAACCAGTTACTATCCTCATTGGGATTAACTCATTCTTCTCTTGGGAACCACTTTCATCCCACCTTTCTTTGGCACCACTTGAACCGAACTCACCCATGCTCTTTTTTAAATGGGATAAATGAGCCCTGCATCAAGTAATTTAATCACTTCACCTTGATTATCTCCTTCATATTTGGATTTAAACGCCTCTATGGTAGAACAACCAACTTGAAGTTATCTTGTAACATAATTTTGAGTACAAAATGAGGGATTAATCCTTTAGATGTCGAGATCTTCTAAGAAGTGGCCTTCTTGTATTCCCATAAGATCGCCAACAATTTATCCTTTTGATTGGAGCAATTGTTTCAATTCTAAAAGAGGTGGATCCTCAATGGAAGGCTTAATTGGAGCATCCCGTGATTTTTCAATTTTTTCGAACTCCTTCTAGGACCCTATAGGAGCATTGGCCTCCAAAGCAAGTATATATTTTTAAAGAAAAGAGTTCTCCTCAAATACACATGCACCTTGAATAATACAAGTCTCTAAGAGTTCATTAGAAGTCATGTTAGGCGGAGAGTCAATCACCCTAGTATCAATGGAATCAATAGAAAAACAAGAGTCATCTTTATCAATTGAATTTTTCATAGAAGCAGTAATTTTAAAGACAACTTTTTCATCTTATACCCTCAAGATAAATTTACCATCATGCATATTAATAATTGCATTAGCAATATCCAAAAAGGGACAACCAAGGATACTGAACCTCTGCGTCAATATGCATATCACAAAAAAAATCATTTGGGAATATGAATTTATCAACCTTGACAAACACATCTTCAATTATGCCCCTTGGATATTTAATGGATCTATCAGTTGATTGTAATCTCATCCTAGTAGCTTTTGGTTCACCCAGTCCCATACATTTAAACATCTCATAAGGTACTAAGTTTATGCTAGCACCTAAATCAGCTAATGTCCTATCAACAATTATATTACAATTATTACGAGGAATATTAAAACTCTCTGGCTCCTTGATTTTGATGGTAGCTTGTTCTGCAGGATGGGAGGTCCTTCAGAAATGTTGTATATTTGGGCATTTGCGAAGAATGTGGACAAAATGAATATTGATATGTAATTGTTTAAATAATTCAAGAAACTTATTGAATTGATACTCATTTTTTGTCTTTCTATATCCTGCTCAGGTATGGAATTATGGGCTCTTAGTCTGGCACAACTTTCTTCTTGGGCTCCTCTTTGGCCTGTTCAACTTCTTCACCCTGTTTTCCAGGAGCATCGATTACCTTACCACTTTGTGCTGGCACATCATCCAACGTCTTACAACTTTTGAGGGTAATTGCCTTTGTGGATTATGCTCTGTGTTACTAGGAAAACTACCTTGTGGCCTCTCTGAAATAAGCTTCACAATCTGCCCTATTTGATTTTGCAAGTTGCAAATAGACATGGTGTCATTTCTTAAAGATGTCTCGATGTCATTGAAGCGAGTTTTTGATGTTTGTATGAACTTGGATATCATATCTTCCAAGTTTGTGTTTCGCTGAGGCTGCTAAAATCCCAAAGGTGCAGGTGGATTAGGATTAGGCATGATGTCTTTGATTACCCCAACCAAAATTTAGATGTTGCCGCCACCTAGGATTGTCTGTATTGCTGTAAGGATTGTTGGACGGATTTTGACTTGGTTCCTACAAAATTGACTTGCTCTATCTATGGTACTGTGTGGGGGTACTCTTGAAAAGTATGGGCACATCCACATGTTTCGCAAGCTAATACTTGCCTTGGTGGTGTAGGCATGGATAACTCATCAATCTTTTTCTTAAGACCTCAATTTGTGATGCAAGAGTTATTACTGCATTTACATTATAAATCCTGGATGACTTAGTGGCTTTTCCTTGAATGGTTTGCCACTGATACCTGTTCATTGCCATCTCTTCAATTAGTTCTTGATCCACTTTTGGTATTTTACTATTCAATATTCAACCAATTGTTCCATCAATCATCTGTCTAGTCGAAGAGAGCAACCGATTATAAAATGTTTGGACTTACATCCAGGTGGGTAGGCCATGATGAGGGCACTTTCGTAGTAACATTTTGAATCTCTCCCATGTGTTGTAAAGAGTTTCATCATCAACTTGAACAAAGGAGGATATTTCATTTCTTAATTTAGCAGTCTTTGCTGGCAGGAAATACTTCAAGAGGAACTTCTCTGCCATCATATCCCATGTTGTAATAGTACCCCGTAGTAAAGTATTTAGCCACTGTTTAGCCTGTCCCTTCAGAGAGAAGGGGAATAACTATAGACAAACAACATCATCCGATATGCCCATTGATCTTGAAAGTGTAGCAAATTTCAAGGAAATTCACAATATGATTGTTGGGATCCTCATCTGGCAAAGTATCAAACTAAACTAATTGTTGCACCATCTGAATAATATTCGGCTTGATTTAGAAATTGTTAGCCATAACTATAGGCCGTATATTACTCGATGCAGTCCCATTTATTGACGGTTTAACATAGTCATACATCTTCCTCTGTGGTTGTTCACAAGATAGTTCTGAGCAATGTATCCTCTGCATCAACACATTTCTTGCTAGTAAATATGAGGTAAGATGTGTTGCTATTTGTTAGCGATTGTTTAAATTTGTCGAGCAGCTGATATATTTGTGTGTTTAATTATAGATTACTCAAATGAGGCCACAGAAGCAAATGCAAAAAAATTGTCAGAGACTTATTCTGCAAGATCCCTGATCGTGAAATTAAAAAACTTACAGATTCATTGCATATGAAAACATCTTGTTATCTGGAGAAAATGACATCTATGATATCAATCCAAGAAACTGCAATTAAGAATGTAAGAAATTGGTATAATTGACCTTGATTTTGTTCTCATCGATTTTTTGTTGTAAAATTCATCTGATTGCGTTAGATAATGATGTTTTTGTTGTGTGTGGACAATGATGTTTTAATATCTTTTGATCGATACATGATAAGATAATGATTAAGGAAAAATAGATTATGTGGTTTTAATATGTTTTGAAGCTATCCCATCATTGGTTTCTAGGTGCAAGAACCAGAAAGTTTGATCCATAACGTTTTCTCATTAGGTGAGTAAATCAACATCTTCACGGGTATATATAGAGCTTGAAGCCATTATAGTGTGGAGATTGAATATTTTTTCAGGTAAAAAATGGAAAGTGGATATCCTTTCTAAAGGAGAATTATAGATTGATAACAATACAAAATTCCTGCAATGTACTGTGCATCATTATTTTTTTATTAAGTAGATGACTACATGTATAATTAAATATGTATAATAAGCTAATCTTGTCTGTTTGTGAGCCTATATCCAGTTTTACTTTTTGGTTATCAGTGATTTATCGGATTGTTGATGGAATTGGTTATCTAAAGTATAGAAAATACATGATCAACAAATGGAATTTAGCTATAAGTAGATTCAGTGCCTGTTTGTTAGATAAATTTTCTTTGTTTCCTGCAACGCAATGTTGTAAAAAGCGCTAGGCGCTCGCTAGGTGGCAGACTAAGGCCTTGCACCTAGATGGAGCCTAGATAGGGTTAGGCGGGACCTGGGTGGGATTAGATGGGCCTAATCGGAAAAAAACAATCGTAGGCAGACAAGGGGGGCCTAGCGCCTAGGCGGGGATTAATTGGGGCTAGACGGAAATGTTTACAACAAAATGCAAGTAGTTATTATCTTTGCCAATTTTAATCTAGTGACATCGATACAGTAGAAGTTGATACAACACAAAAGAAGCCCCATTTCTGCTGACGATAAGTTGCTTTCACCGTAGACATGATGAAGTTGATCAGGATATCATATTCAGGGTGAAGAAGCAACACTTCTACGGCCTGGGAACTCGGGCATCTACTGGACATGGAGACTCGGGCATCTACTGGACATGATAATCTTGTCAATAACATTTATTAGATATACTGTATTTTATGTTGTCAATCACTTCCGTTAGATACAGTGTATTTTATGGTTTATCTTATGTATGATCACTACAAGAAAACTGGCCGATAGACACCACCAAAAAAGACATTGATTTATGACTTTACTGGTGTCTTTTCCTTTTTAACAGCGGTTTTGTCAGAAACCGGTGTCTAATTAGTGCTGTCGTTTGATAAACAACACCAGTTTTATAGAACCGGTGTTTATTGTAAAAATACGTCCCAAATAGACACCAGTTTTGGCATCGGATTTCAAAACCGTGTCTATTTATATAAATTATTTTAGATTAGACACAGATCTTTCGACACCGGTTACAAAACCGGTGTCTTTATTTTTTAACACTAGATTTATGGACACCGGTTCTACAAGGTGTCGTTAGTGGCCCCTAAGTAATTAGGTTAATTATGATTACTGAGAAAAGAAAAACAACTCTCCCATCCGCCTCTCTCACCTCTCCTCTCGTGCCGCACCGCCGCCTCCGCCCGTCACTTCTCTCCTCCCGTTGGTCGCCAACCACGCGTTGTCCACCAAAATGTTGGTCCTTCCGCCCGTGTCTATTTCTCGTCAAATCTCATGGTGATATATCGGCTCTCACGCGCCGCCACGCACGGTGAAATAGATCTCGAGATCTAGCAAAAAAAAAATATGAATTCGATCGATCCGATTATAGAAACTGAAATTTAAAATTTTGTTTCGTGTTTTTTTATAATTAAGCTTTGCGGCGTGGCGACGTTGAAAGCGAGAGCGCTAAGAAGTGTGGAATGTTGCGGTGGCGATTCGGATCGAGAAAGGGCTAAGTTTAGGGATCTGGAAATAACAAAGAAGAACAATAGTTCGGGCGGCTATGTCGAAGATTTAGTTCGAGGAGAATTTTTGGTGCTTGTAATCAAGAAATGCTTGCTCGAGGTAGTGAACTTCTCAAAAGAACTCGTCACAGTATTCCCATTTTCAAGAATCGATTGGCTTAGGTTTCACCATGAATATAGGCATAATTACAAAAATTACATCCGATATTTTAGTCCGATTACCAAAACCTTGATTGTCTTTCACAATTTCAAATATTTCCTTACGTTAGGCTAAATTTTGAAAGATAATTGGATATTTTGTAATTAGGCTAAATTTTAGGGTACCTTTTTCAAT
Organism: Rehmannia glutinosa; assembly: GCA_016081115.2. Lineage (NCBI taxonomy): Eukaryota > Viridiplantae > Streptophyta > Magnoliopsida > Lamiales > Orobanchaceae > Rehmannia > Rehmannia glutinosa. The sequence continues at coordinate 51,781,386 of CM071924.1, read as the reverse complement.
TAACGCGAAATATATATGTTTTGATGCATAGCTTAAACGATGCGGTGATCATCACTGGAAGATTGTCTCTGTTTATATTCATCGGAGTGGAAACATAAGTTCTGTCAAGTTTTATTGACACAAAAATTTAGATATGTTTTTGGTCTCAAGAATATTGTTGATTTTCTGCGGTGGTTCCTTTGGTGAAGATCTTAACAGCATTGAAGCTGGTTGGCAGGTGTACTATTGATACTTGTGAATTTGAGAAAAGAAATTGGCAAAAATAGACTAGAAGCTTAATTTGTTACATTATGGTTTGGTCAGCCCGATATGTTATTGAGGTGTTTGTTGATGGGTACCGGTCAAAATCCCCAAGGGGATGACGGTGCTTCAATCTGCAAGATCGCCGACATTGATATCCCGAGGTTTTGCTATCACAACCGCCTCTCCATCACCGAAAACTGCCGCATGTGCCTTGTCGAGGTCAAGAAATCACCAAGTCGGTCGTCTCTGTGCAATGCCGGCTCTCCCAGGTAGGCTACTAAGTTTGTGTCTTTGAGAAGGATAGTTAGCTTGTGTGGTTTTTGAAATCTTTGTGTGTGCTTTTTATTTGATGAGTTAATGGTTATCTAGTGGAGGATTTTGAGATGATTTGTCAATTTGGTTATCCAGATTTGTTGTTAATATATACATTCTCTCGAGTGCATGTTCTTGTACCAAATATAGAGAAACCGAGGAACCCACTAATGAAGTTAAGAATGTCAATTACGAAAAGGAATCGGGACAAGATGATGTTGGTGATGCCAACAAGGACTCTCCGCAAATGAAAAGGAAGAAACCGAGACAGAGGAAAAGCTACTCTTGATTCTTTTAACCACATTGTTGCCTCTCTTGAACTAGAACTTTTCTAGTTGTCTATCTTCACAAGTCGATATCTTTGCTTCATTGTATTTCAAACATTAATTAAACTTGTATCCGTATGATAAACGCAAGGAGGCGGTGAGAAAGCCAAAAAGGTATGTTATGTCGTATACTTCTTGTTGCCACGTCTTGGTTGATACAAGTGTCTATTTGATATATGTTTGATAAATTTTAATATGATCTCCGACTTGTGGCAAAGGCCAATGTTCATTGCCTTCCTATTTAAGTCCAAGTTGCTATTGTATCCCACCCCCACCCCTAAAGAAACAAAAAAAGAAAACCATGATCCTGGCCGAGGAAGACAAGTAAATACCTTTTTTCCTTTTTTGGATGACATTATACTTTATGTATTTTGCTTCTTAACAATTACCTACTCATTTAGATGTCTTTTGAAATAATTCAAGCCGTGTTTTCTTGAGTGATAGTGATTCTAATGTTCTTTGGTGTGTAAGTATCAGCTCAAATTAATTTTGAATGTGATAATTTTTGCCAATTTGGATATTCTCCTTTTCACTAGAAAGCATTTTTACAAGGGTTTGCCTTTGCAAATTGTAGACAAGTTTTGTTATTTTGCTATGTTGTCTCGCTTGAAGATGTTGCAACTGTGTAGTAAATGAAGACTGGAGAACATATAAGTGTTTCAGTATACGATTTTTGTACATATATGGTTTTTGCATAGTTCGTTGATGGTCCGTTGATGCATGCTTTAGATCTGCTTGAGTATGTTATTTATTTTCTACATACGAAGCAGTGAACTATATATATGATAATCCTTAGTGATGTCTCCTAATTGATTTGGGCATGCGGTATTAAATAAGGCTAGCATATTGTGCTCCAACAATAAAAAACAATCCATGATAAAGAAAATTGAAATTCAAAGACACTAGTGCTCTGTTTAAGTGATATTTAATATGATAAAGAAATTTAGACAAAATGTATGTATGTTTTGTGCATAATTTACTTTGATTCTTTGAGAAGGGTTGATTCATTAATGGCTAAATCATTCAATTCTCGTTTGTATGTTTGTAGGTGAGAAGAATGAGCTTCGTGACAAGAAATAAAGGTTAAATCTTTGAGTAGGAGAAGCTTGAGCATTTTTGAAAGCATGAATGACATGAGCTTTGTTGATCATATGGATTTTGTTACCTTTAGTTGAATTATATAGTCTTTTTGTTGGTTGATGGAAATGGATTATGAATTTATAGTTGTTTTAATTTATCGAAAGAAAACTTCGCTACTAGTACATTTTTTGGATTTTGACTAGTGAATGAAATGACACGGTTTTAAAGCTGGTGTTTTGATACGATGTCTATTCATCAAAAGACACAAACCGTGTCAAATACATAAACTTTTAACATCGGGGCCTTTGAAAGCGGATATTTTATATCTACGACACCGATTTAAAACCGGTGTCTTTCAGTAAAAACGACACGATTTTAAACGGTGTCAAAAAGTTCGACTTTTAACACTAGTGGTTTAACACCGGTTATTTTACTAATAGACACGGTTTAAAACCGGTGTCTTTCAAGGAAACGACATCGGTTTTAAACCGTGTCAAAAAGTTCAGACTTTTTTAACACCAAAGTGGTTTTAACACCGTTTATTTTACTAATAGACAGGTTTAAAACCGGTGTCTTTCAAGGAAATGACACGGTTGTAAACCGGTGTCAAAAAGTTCAGACTTTTAACACGGTGGCTTTAACACCGGTTGTTTTACTAATAGACACCGGTTTAAAACCGGTGTCTATCATGATTTTTGTAGTAGTGGATTTTTACCTTGTGTATTAACTTATATATATAAACCAATCCATCATGAATTGTCTTTTTGAGACATTGTATTACTATGATTTTGAAAATATTATATCATATTGTGTAATTTTAGTATAAATTTATATTGTGTATTGCATGAATATAGTCTTCCATAAGTGTATATATAGAAGAAAGCAATATTTATTTTATAAAAAAATAGCGATGTATTTATTCCGTCGCTAAAAATTTCAATTGAAAATTTAACAATGGATTTTAGTCCGTCGTTAATTTAGCGATGGTAAATCCATCTTAATTAATTGATCGGTAATTTATCATTATATATGTTAAAATAATTGTTCCAAAAAACATTTAATGACGAAAATGTTGTCATTTGGCGGATTTTTTCTTTTGACTAAAATTAATGACAAAATTATTTTTCATCCTAAAGGTTTACCGACGAGCAATTTAACGTGATTGATTGTTTTCGTTGTTATTCCATCGGTAATATCCATTACCGACAATGTTTTCCTGTTTAATGATGGAAAAATCCATTGTTATTTTCCTATTTTCTTGTAGCAATTGCTTACACTCTTGGTTAATTCAATGAGTTTTGTTAGACATACTAAACATCCATATATGTATTACGGGGGCCATTCAACTACTTGAAAAAATTGCAACATGTACTCATCACGGGAACATAGCAGAAGAAAGGTTGTGAATATATTTAATTTCTTCGTGATAATTTGTTATTCTCCTGGCTTACCATGGATCTAAATTTTCTTGTTCACAAAATAATCAACTTGGTACTACTGAAATGTAGGTAAATGTCAAATAACCATAAATAACAACAATATTGTCATATTTGGTTGCAACCTAAGATGCATTTTACGCTTTCTTTACAATTACATGACATGAACTTTTTTAATGAAAATACGAATTCAACCATAACATGTATATTAAATAGACGATAATATAAATCAAATCCTTGGATTCAAACAATATTTTACCAAAACATGCATTACATGAGACACAAATTAACACCCAAGTAATTTTTTATCAAAGGTTGAAAGTTTGTTACGAATCCACAATCAATTTCCATGGACAACGTGACATGGCATCAAAATAAAACAAACACATGCCTTGGCAACTATTGATGAAGTTTACAATAGTCGATAATGGAAACAAATATGTAAGATGCAAATGAATATTTAAGTTACAATGGGTACACAAAACAATAAATGAACACAACTAGTATTTATGACCTCTCAATTGAAATAATCATCTATTTTACTAAATTAGGTTGTCACTAAACACTAATGACATATAAATTTGTGATGCAAGTATGTGATACTCACTTCCACAAACGTAATCGTAAATGAGAGACTTTATGGCATCGTTGTTGTTGATGCTTACAAGAGGCCAATTGTACCTTAACATATTTAAGGTTGTCCACTAGGTTTGCCACCAAATCAGCCAAATAATCACAAACTTCTTTGTTGCACCAAATGAAGAAATCACACTTATTCGACTGCATGTGTGACATATAAGTGATAATTTGTACAATAATTTTACATAATGAAGGAAATATTTACAATAGACATTTGAAGTTAAATAATATTATCGCTTACACCTCTACTCGGATAAGATATAAAATGTCTATGGGGGTTCATTTTAGTACATATAGTCTGTACTTTATTGGAAAGCCACAATGGCAGCATAGATGCATCTGCAACATAGTTCCTCATCGAGAGGTATTAGCGCTACCAATTGAAAACACTGGACAATCTGAAGTGCTCCGACATTTGTATGATACTGGGTAAGAAAAAATCAACGCACAACAAAATCCCCAATGTTATTTGCCCGTAGCAGTAAAGTATTTAATTGTATGATCAGGGCCCAGTCATGTGTATCATAATTTAAAGGCATCATAATACCAACTTATAATTTTATCTTATACACATTCATTTAACACAAAATATAATGGAATACTTATAAACATACTGCACAACATACACCGCCACAAAAATTAAGTTTTTATTTAATTTACATGAAGAATTATGTTAGAGTGGTCTTTCATCCAAGGCTCATATGTATATCACATATGTAGAGGAGAATTTTTAAACATTTCGGTTTATTGGTCGATCATTTGAATTGTGGATATACTTATAATCCAACTAAGTGTTGTAATCAATAAAATTAGATGATCACAGAGGATATTATTTACAAGCACATGTAGTTTTTAAAATTCTATATGACCATCAAGATTATAAAAGGTCTAAAAAAAGAGATGGATTATAAAAATGCTCTGAAAGATTACAACTTAGTTGATCAGAGATTTCTTTTTTACAAGGGATACTTTTTAACTAAATTATACTTTATCCAATGTTTTTAAAAAATTGTGTCATATTTATGAAGCGATAATGTTTTTTGGAGATGATGTCGCTTCATTAAATGAGGCCAAATAACCTCGAGAATAAAGTTGCACGATTCTTTCATGCGAGGAGGCTTATGATTTCCCATACATCCGCAAGCATTTAATCTTTGAAACTAAATCGCTTTTCAAGATGAAATCTCAACCGTTGATCAAAATTCAAAATTATCATATTTTGATCACGTCGAATCACCTCCTATATATATCTCAAATGCCTTTTTTCTCTCCTCACACTTTTAGAAAATCACCAAAAATTCTCAATCATTTTTCGCAAAACCTTTGTGTGTTTTCTCTAAAATCTCTCATACTTCATAAATGGCTCCAAAGAAATCTGCATCAACTCCCGCTTTGGACTTGAAAAGATGGCCGAGAAGGTGTAATCCGTACACTTATAGACATGGAGGGTTTGGTCAAGCACTCTCTCGACCAAATCATGAAAAAGATCGTGGTTTGCCTGGACAAGTTTAAGTTAATCGAGTTCTTAACTCTATAGATGCCGCATGACGTATCAAGAAGAGGTTTTTATATTTTACGTGAATGACTCCATGCATGATGATGGAATACATTCGTCGGTGAATGGGAAGGACATGGTCGTAATAGCTAAGGACAGTGAGTGGGCTATTAAAGTCACCAAATTCTAGTCTAAGTGAGTGAAGGACCATGAATATGATTATGAGAAGACATGATGGAGATAGATGTCGATGAAGAGGCTAAGAACTACAATCCATCCGCGACAAAGGCTGTGGTAAAGGAGAAGTACCACAAATTGATGGACATTGTGTCCAGATGTTTGGATATCAAGTTCGGATCATACAATCAACTGTCAACATCCAAGTTGGTTGTGATGTCAGTTGTGATACGGGAGATGGAAGTCAAATGGGCTGAATTCATATTTAATAAGTTGACTCAGAATGTCCTTAATGTCGAAGTAGTAGATGGTAAATTCAAGAACACCCTAGGCTATGTGTTAGTCCTTGGGTACATATTGGAGAAGAAGGTTTGCCTTTAAGGAAAGGGAAACCATTCTACGTCAACAAAAGGTTGTTTTGAGGCAACCTATAAGCCGAGGAAGAAGACCACGCTAAAGAGAAAGGTACTTCGAGGGGAAACTTCCGAGACCGAGCCATTTTGCTCCGATTGCCCAAGAAAAGAAAGAAAAATGTACCAATTAATCTTGGATGTTCCTTAGGAGAAAATTAATGGCCATAATGTAGTAACAAAACTGACATCAGGCAAGAAAATCACAATTAACAGAGAAATATAAAGATAATACAAAAAGATATGAAGTTAGATGTTAGTGATCATATTTCACTTTCTTTCTCGATTTATGGTCTAATGCAATTAAGCCATTGATTTCCTTGTTCGATTGGCGAATGTTAAATGGTTGGATTTCGATTGATGAAATTATTCATCGAAGGGGTTTCATGATCATCTCGTAATGTAAAGTTGGGATGAAATCTCATGTTCCACTTTCCCTATTCCATATATTGGATGAATGGCATGTGTACAATTGCGACATCATCTTGTATACGTGTCATTCATTCGATACAATGGAGTAGAGAGTGGAATAGAGAAGTGGAACATGAAACCTCAATCCCGCAAAGTTTGAATAGTTTTAGAAGTTCGGTAGTTGATTTTATATTCACCGTTAAATTCAAAAGTTATCTGTTTTTTAAGCTTTAGCTTAGTAATTTGTTTACTTTTCTTGTAATTTAATTTTCTCTAATGACTTAATAATACGATTTGATGGGAATGCTTTATTTAAATTTCACATGAGATCATTTTTGTTTAAAAGTAAAAACATGTATTTAAATGGAGAAGATTTTGTATATAAATAAAGGAAATTTCATAATGCAATGCCTCAAAGGAATTAGTCCGGTTTATTCCTGAATAATCTTGTGAATTCAATCCATTCAACAATACTTTTCTTATTCTTTCCATATTATTCGAAAATAAAACCAGAACTACGAATTGTTAATGGTGCCGAATAATACCAAAATACAATGTTTGGTTACAATGACCAGAACCACCTATAACTTCAAGCGGACAAAGTATACTACATTTCTCTAATATATGTGCAAGACACGTGCATTACTCGTGTGTTGTATATTAACAAAAATCAAATATTAATATGTAAAAATAAAAAAAAATAAAACTTATATTTTTTCTATGGAGCTAATGATCTACATGCATTTCGGAATTTCTGATTATTCTTTAGTCACTACTAATGTTGGAGTTTTTGCTTCAAATAATGTCGTAGCCATGTATTTAAATGTATGATTCATCTTATTTTCAGGTCAAACTCATATATTAATGAATACCCATTTTGGTTCTACAAGAGAAATGATTTGTCAACCTTCAATTGAAGCACTAGAGACGTCACCATTTCGCTATAACAAGACATATATGTTATTGGTAAGTAATAGAGTGTAAGTCATGGATTTGAAGGAACTTGAAGTTGTTCAGATTATGATATCAAACACAATCAAAGTCTCGTAAAATTAAATTCATGTGATTTATATGACGGATTTTGAATTAGTTAGTTGCTCTTATTTAAATCTATATTTCATGGAAATCCCAAATTTCAACCATATTTAGAACCCAATACCTTTAAAATAACCTCCCAATTTCAAATTACCTATACCAGTACCACCGATAATGTCAAGCGGACTTAGTATAATCAATTTCTCGAAGATGTGTGCAAGGCACTTGAATTTACCCGTGTTGTGTATATTAGCAAAAAGCAATATAAATATGTAAAATAAAAAAAAACTTTGATACATTTTATTAAGCTAATGATCTACATGCATTTTGGAATTTATGATTATCCTCTAATCACTATTAATATTGGAGTTTTTGTTTCAAATTATTTTGTAGCCACATACTTAAATGTATGGTTACCTATGTTTATTTTCACGTTATAGTCGTGCATTAATAATTACTCATTTTGATTCTATAAGAGAAATGATTTGCTAACCCTCATTGAAGCATTAGAGTCATCACCATTTCTCTATGACAATGACGTAAATGTTATCTATAAGAAATATGTGTATGTCATGGACTTGAAGGAACTTGAAGCGGTTGATTATGATATCAAACACAAACAAGGTCGTGTAAAGTTTAAATCCTAGTGATTCATATGATGGATTTTGAATTAGTAAGTTGCTCTTATTAATTCTATATTTTATGGAAATGTCAAATTGCATATATATTTACAACTCAATACCTTTACATATAAGCTCTCAATTACAAAATACTAAAAACATCTAGCGGACATAGTATGCTCCGTTTCTCTAAAATATGTGCATGACACGTGCATTTGTTCGTGTTGTGTATATTAGATAAAACCAATATAAATATATAAAAATAAAAAACAAAACTTATATATTTTTGCTAAATTTCATGATCTATATATACATGTATTTTGGAATTTATGATTATCCTTTAACCAATCTTATTAATATTGGAGTTTTTGTTTCAAATTATGTTGTAGGCATGTATTTAAATGTATGTGTACCTCATCTAATTTTCGGATCGTAGTCATGTATCTTGATGAGTACTCATTTTGGTTGCAAGAAAAATATATTTTCAACCCTCATTCAAGCGTTAAAGTCGTCACCATTTCACTATGTCAATAACATAAATGATATATGTAAGAATGATGTGTAAGTCATGGATTTGAAGGGACGAGAAGAGCGGTTTGAATTATGATATCAAATGCAACTAACTTCTTGTTTGAGTCCATATGATTTATATGATGGGTTTTGAATTAGTTAGTTTGTCTTATACAATTCTATATATTTTATGGCAATCCCAAATTGCAATTATATTTAGAACCCAATAACTTTATATATAAGCTCCCAATCTCGATATGCCTAGACCAAAACCACCTACAACTTCAAGCGGACAAAGTATACTACAATTCTCTAATATATGTGCAAGACACAAGCATTTACTTGTGTTGTGTATATTAGCAAAAAACAATATCAATATGCACAAATAAAAAATAAAACCTATATATTTTTATAAAGTTAAAGATCTACATGCATTTCGGAATTTATGATTATTCTATAGTCATTATTAATGTTGGATTTTTCACTTCAAATGATGTTGTAACCATATATTTAAATGTATGGTTATCTCTTATTTTCAGATCAGAGTCGTGCACTAAGTGAATACTCATTTTGGTTCTACAAGAGAAATGATTGGGCTATAGAGGTCACCGTTTCTCTATGACAGGCATAAATGCTATTGGTAAACAATAGAGTGTAGGTCAAGGATTTGAAAGGGACGAGAAGAGGTATAGATTAAAATATCAAACACAATCAAAGTATTGTAAAATTTAGTTCATATGATATATATGATGGGTTTTGTATTAGATGCACTTATTTAATTCTATATTTCATGGCAATTCCTAATTGCAACTATATTTAGAGCCCAATACATTTGTATATAAATTCCCAATCTAAATTTATCTAGACTAGAACCACCGACAACTTCAAGTGGATATAGTATACTGCATTTTTTTTGATATTTGTGCACGATTGTGCATTTACCCGTGTTGTATATATTAGCAAAAAGCAATATCAATATAGAAAAATAAAAATAAAACTTTTATGTATTCGATAAAGCAAATGTTTCACATGCATTTTGGAATTTATGAATTAGTCAGTATTAAATTAGGGAGTTTTCATTTTAAATGATATCATAGCCGCGTACTCAAATCCATGGTTACCTCTACTTATTTTCATGTTAGCGTCATATAATAATGAATACACATTTTGGTTCTACAAGAGAAATGATTTACCAACCTTCATCGAAGCATTAGAGTTCTTGCCATTTCTATATGACAATGACGTAAATATTATTCTATAAGAAACAAAGTGTAAGTCATGAATTTAAAGGGTCTTGAAGTTGTTCAAATTTCGATATCAAACACAAATTGCAACTATATTTAATTCATGTGATTTATATGAAGGATGTTGAATTAGTTTGTTGCTCTTATTTAATTTTATGGTAATCCCAAATTGCAACTATATTTAGAACCCAATACCTTTATATATAAGCTCCCAATTTTACATTACCTACACGGAACCACCGACAACTTCAAATGAACATATCATACTCAATTTCTCAAATATGTGTGCAAGGCTCTTGGATTTACTCATGTTGTGTATATTACAATAATATTAATATGTAAAAATGAAAAAATAAAACTTCTATATACTTGATTAAGCTAATGATCTACATGCATTTTGGAATTTATGATTATCCTCTAATCACTATTTTTGCTTCAAATTACGTCATAGCCAAGTACTTAAATGTATGGATACCTATGCTTAATTTCATGGTAGAGTCATGTGTTAATGCATACTCATTTTTGGTTCTACAAGAGAAATGATTGCCAACCTTCATTGATTCATTAGTCTTCACAATTTCTCCGTGACAATGACATAAATGCAATCTATAAGCAATATGAGTAAGTCATGGACTTGAAATGGTTCGAGGTTATGATATCAAACACTATCAATGTCTTATAAAACTTAAATCAAAATGATTTATATGATGGATTTTGAATTAGTTAGTTGATCTTATTTAGTTATATATTTCTTGGCAATTCCAAGTTGCAAATAAATTTACAACCCAATGTCTTTATATATAAGCTTTCAAATCCAGAGGCCTAGACAAGAAGCACTAACAACTTCAAGCGGACATAGTATACTCTATTTCTCTAGTGTATGTGCATGACACGTGCATTTATATGTGTTTTGTATATTTCGAAAAAGCAATATCAATATGTAAAATAAAAAACAAAACTTATATATTTGATAAATATAATGATCTACATGCATTTCGTAATTAATGATTATCCTTCAACCACTATTAGTGTTGGAGTTTTTGTTTCAAATTATGTCATAACCATGTATCTAAATGTATGGTTTCCTCTTCTAATTTTCGGTCAAAGTCATGTACTAATTAATACTCATTTCGGTTTTACAAGAGAAATGATTTGTGAACCCTCATTCAAGTGCCAAAGTCGTCACCATTTCGCCATGGCAATAACATAAATAACATTTGTAAGCATGGTGTGTGAGTCAGGGATTTGTAGGGACGAGAAGAACGGTTTAGATTATGATATCAAATACAACTAAAATCATGTAAAATTTAGTCCATATATTTATATGATGGGTTTTGAAATAGTTAGTTGCTCTTATACAATTTTATATTTTATGCATTTCCAAATTGCAAATTTATTTACAACCTAATACCTTTATATATAAGCTCTCAATTCGAAATGGACTAGACTGGAAATACTTGCAACTTTAAGAGGACATAGTATAGTCTATTTCTATAATTCATGTGTAAAACACGTGCATTTACTCGTGCTGTGTCACGCCCGAACTTACGATATTATAATAATCAAAATCTACTATCTATTAACAAAAGAGCATACTATTCGTATAGTTATTACAAGCCAAACGTACATCGTAACAAAATTTCAAGAAATAAGAAAAGCTGACCAAGTCTCCAACTCCCATAAATAAAACTATTGTTACAATCATTATTCTAGCCAAAACACGTCATATATATATATATATATATATATATATATATATATGCACAAGGATGTCGTCAAGGCCTATAGCAAAACGCCTGTCTCGGCACTAGCTAATCGAGTTCAAGGAAATCCTCAACCTCTTCGTTGTTGCCTGGATTATCGCCCAAATATATTTTAGGAAAATATATACGTGAGGGGATAACCTCCGTGAGTGGGTGCAGGTGTGCAGGTGTGGCATTTTAGAAAAATTTAAGGTTAAGAAAGATTCAGTTGATTTTTATAAGTGAAATCATTTTTAATTCAATAACAACATGCACTCATCAATTTGTAACACACTAATTCAAATATCACTTAACGGAGGGACCGTTCATTAATGGTAAGTGAACCTCGTTCTCCCTTATCACTCCTTTATTGCGTTGGCGTAAAGCCTTACCCCCTTATTGCACCACACTACGGCTCGACTCTCCACAATCGGGCTCATGGCCCGGAGAAGTCATATTCCGAATATACCGATCCTACGACCCACCGCAACCTTTGGAACACTCCGTCTTTAGGTGGAGGGATTTGGTCGTGGATAGCGAAGAACCTTTTAAGACCGCAGGCCCGTGCCTGACAGCCGAACTCCGCCCCTATCCACGCCACACTCTTGGGCCCGACATTTATCCGATAGTGACGCAAAATACAATGCAACAAGACTCTGAATCATTTAACAAAGCTTGAACCCGAATTCGTTTCTCGAAAATAAAACATTACTAGTTAGCAACCGAAACCACACAAGTTAATAATTTAGTATGAATGCAACAACCTTTTAGATTAGGAATAATGACTTTTAATGAGGATAAAGTTTAAAAGTTGCAGCACTCAGACTGATTTCACATATGGAAAGAAATAATATAGTGGAGAGCAACCAATGCTAAGAGACGAATGGGTTATGTTAACACGTACACATGGTGTAGAAAGCAATCTAAAATCTAGGAATGGCCTATAATCATAACTAGCACTAAGTTGGTCCCTTGGGAACTAATTTTTATGATAGTGGATATCCTCAAGTGGGGTTTATGGGCTGATTAATAAAATATCTCATAGCTTGGCATATTAAAGTCATGGCTTTAGATAAGATCGAATCAAATTAATTAACTATCTTTACAAAGTACTAGATAATTTATCTTAGTTAAGCTAAACTAGGTTACGTAATGGAATTTATCACTTTTATTATAACTAAATATTTCGCATTGAAATAATTTGAGCTAGTAAAATTTCGATGGGAAAAATTAGAGTACCCAAAATTTTCTAGTACTTTAGATTGACAACACCGGATGTTTCATTATTGTAGCATTTACAAGAAATATATCGTCTAAGCATAATTAAGTGGCTAACTAAGAAATTCACAACTTAATGGGATACCACAACATAATTGCGGGGACAGTCAATTAAATTCGAGGCATGAAGAATAGTATAAATTGACAATATCCGACGCCGATACTCGAACTCATCGTCATTAAAAGATATTAATTAATTTTAATTACCCAAGCTTTAACATGTATTTTAGAAGGGTTAAGGTAAAACATTAGACAATTTTATCAAGATTAAAATCAGGGAAGTATTTGTGAAAAGTCACTCACAGATTGCAGCTCGCGTGAACTTGGTTCTAGTTCTTCCTTTTCCTTCTCTACTATTTCTCCTTGTTTCTCTGACTCTAAGTTGCCTATTCTTTTATTCTTTCTTATCCTTTCTCTTTTGTTATCTCTCCGTACACATTTCTACCTAATCATGTATGTATATATAATAATTTTATCATATTAAAGCATGAGGTGTTTGGTTAAGTATATATATATGTATCAGTTTGGTCGTCATTTGTCTTAATATGATAATAAGAGTTGCATGCATGCCACGTCCTAAATAAAAGGGATTACATGGTTATTCTTTGTGAAATGATTGAACACTTGCACATCTACTAGTAATCTTATCCTCTTCCCCTAAGTATTTAGTGTTAAACTTATCTTCAACTATTTATATAATATCACTTATATGTTTCTCAATAAGATGAGAGTGTGTACTTATACAATATATGTGTTCATCCCTCTTATGTTTAATCAAGACTTCAACGACTTCAACGATTTCCGATGGGATACGCGACATTCTATATATATACTCTAAAATAAATATTTGTCTGTACCCGAATATAATATTATAAGAAAATATTATTTCAAGCATAAATTCACATATGGAATTTTATATATTACATGTAGTCAAAATTTTGGGTCCCACATCCTTCCTCCTTAAAAGAATTTGGTCTCCAAATTCTCTTCTTGAAATAGTTATGGGTAGTGCTTTCGCATTTTTCTTCTTCTGTTTCCCAAGTGGCTTCTTCTAACTTATCGTGATTTTGCCATACTACTTTAACCAAGGAATATTTTTGTTTCTCAACTCTCGAACTTGGCGATCTATTATTCGCAACGGTTTTTCCTCATATGTCAAATTCTCCATTACTTGAGGAATGTTGTCCTTGATTATGTGCTCAGATCGAGGATGATATTTCTTTAGCCTTGAGATGTGAAAGACATTGTGCATTCCTCGCAAGTTTTGGCGGAAGCTCTAAACAATAAGCTACTGATTCCTATTCTTTCAAGTATTTTAAAAGGGCCAATGTATCGGGACTTAATATTCCACTCTTTCTCGGAATGAATCATGCCCTTTCGTGGAGACAATCTCGTAAATACTTCATCTCCGATTGCAAACTCTAGATCTTTTCTTCTTTGATCTGCGTAGCTTTTCTGGCGGCTTTGAGCTGTACGGATTCGTTCTCGGATTATTTGAACTTTGTCGATAGCTTCTTGCACTAGATCGAGCTTGGGAAACGGTGACGACGTAGTACTTTTCTTCTTAGGAGTCCATTTATCATCAATCTCCCAATGAACGGGTGATCTACACTTCCTTGCGTATAGAGCTTCATAAGGCGCCATCACGATTGTTGCTTGATAATTATTGTTGTACGCAAAGAATCCCGACTTTCTTGAAAATCTAAGAACATAAGAATCTTCAACGGATTTCCTTGAAAATCTAACAAACATGCTAGTTCGATCGGAGACAATGTTAGTAGGTATACCGTGAAGATCTCTCACAATCTAGTAGGTGAATGTAGTCTCATCTCGTGAATGTATATATGAGCAGTTTATGGAGACTATCCGTCTTTCTAATAGGAAGGAAATGCTGATTTGGTAAGCTTATCAACTATTACCCAAATTGCATCATGACTACTTCTAGTTCGAGGCAAATCCGTGACGAAATCCATAGTTATATATTCCCATTTCCATTCTGGTATGGGTAGAGGTTGTAGGAGCCGCAGGAAGGTCGTTGATGTTCAAATTTCTTTGTTGACATGTTAGACACCTTGAAACATATTCAAAGAATTGATTCTTCATATTTGCCCACCAATAATGTTGCTTCAAGTCATTATACATCTTGTTTCCACTGGATGAATTGTATACCTCGGCGATGAGCTTCAAAGAAGGATCTCTTTCTTTAAAGTTTCATCATTTGGTATACATGCTCGATTTCTAAATCGTATGATTCCATCATTCCCTATATTAAACTCAGGTCTCTTACCTTGCACGATTTTCCCTTTTAATTTCTGGAACTTGAGATCTTTCTCTTGTGACACCCTTATTTCTTCCAACAAGGTAGGTCTCACTAACAAAGGTTAGCACATAAAAGATGTGTACATGTTATTTAGGATTCCAAAAACTCAATTCTTCTAACGCTTTCCACTCTCTGATCATTAGTCTGGCCAACTTGCTTTTCTACTCAAAGCATCTGCCACTACATTGGCTTTTCAGGGATGATATTGAATGGAAAAATGATAGTCTTCCAAAAGTTCCATCCATCTCCTTTGCCTTAAGTTTAATTCCTTTTGTGAAAACAAATACTTAAGACTTTTATGATCAGAGTAAACTGTAAATGACGCTCCATATAAATAATGTCGCAATTTCTTCAAAGCAAAAACGATAGCGCCTAATTCTAGATCATGTGTTGGATAGTTCACCTCGTAAGGTTTGAGCTTCCTTGATGCGTACACGATTACCTTTCCATTCTGCATAAGTACAGTTCCCAATCCTTCCTTGGAAGCATCATCAGACAACAAAATTTTCATTTCCTTCGGAAGTGCTAAAATAGGTCTGTTGTAAGTCGTTTTTCAATTCTTGGAAACTAGATTCACATTTATCGTCCAACTCAAATTTAACTTGCTTTTGAGTCAACCTAGTTATTGGACCTGGCTATTTTGGAAAAATCTTTGATAAATCTACGATAGTATCAAACTGACTCCAAGAAACTCCCCGATCTCTGTTACATTCTCGTTCTTTTCCAATTCACAACTGTTTCTACTTTCGAGGGGTCCACCGAGATTCCATCACCCGACACTACATGACCCAAAAAGGCAACCCCTGTCTAACCAAAATTCACATTTGCTAAGTTTGGCGTACAACTTATTCTGTTGTAATCTTTCCAACACCGCTCTTAGATGTTGTTCATGTTCTTCCTTGGTCTTGGAATATACCGAATATCATCAATGAAAATGACCACAAATTGATCAAGATAAGGATGGAATATTCGATGCATGAGGTCCATGAAAGCCGCAGGGCATTAGTTAAACCAAAAGGCATAACCACAAACTCATAATGACCATATCCGGTTTGGAATGTCAGTCTTTGATATATCTTCCTCACGTATTCTTAATTGATAATATCCTTGTTGTAGATCGAATTTTGAATACACCTTGGCACTGGAGTTGATCGAAAAACACGTCTATTCGTGGAAGAGGGTATTTGTTCTTGATGGTGACGTTATTCAATCCTCGATAGTCAATACATAGTCGTAGGGACCCATCTTTCTTCTTGACAAACAACACTGGAGCTCCCCACGGGGATGTGCTGGGTCGAACGAATCCTAAATCCAATAATTTTTGCAATTGAGACTTCAGTTCCTGCAACTCGATCGGGGCCATTAGATATGGAGTTTTGGCTATTGGAGATGTTCCTGGTAAAACGTCGATGGTGAATTCAATTTCTCTTTCTGGAGGTAGCGAAGTAAGTTCTTCAGGAAACACGGTAGGATATTCGGATACTATAGGTATTTCATCTATATTTTTCCTATCTTTCGGCTTATTGATGATAAAGGCAAGATAGCCTTGAGCTCCCTTGAAAAGCGCTTTCCTCGTTTTGATTGCTAAAATAATTGGAGCTACAATAACACGAGCTGCTCCTATCAATTCTACTTCAGGTCTCTCGGGTTCACACAACTTAACAGTTTTGGTACGACAATCCATTTGCGCGTGATGCTGGGACAACCAATCCATTCCTAATATGACGTCATACTCATGGATTGGTAGTAGAACTAAGTTGGCCGGAAATTATTTTTCGCCAATAACAATATTGCATGATTTATATATTGAGTCACCATCCGACTAGTGCCCATCGGTGTAAAAACTTCTAGGCAATATGGTAATTGTTCTATAGGTGAACGCAATTTATGTGCATAATGAGGGGCCACAAACGAATGTGATGATCTGGGTCAAGTAAAACTCTAGCATAGTCTTGAGATATAAGTATCGTACCTTCCACTACATTCATGTCTTCCGGTGCTTGTTGTCCTTCAAGTGCAAACACGCGTGCCGGTATCCTAGGTCTTGGCCCATTTTTCCCACGATCATTTTTACTTCCTCGGTCCTCGCGGGTCTCGCTTGTCACTTGTTTGTGCCATCATAGGACAATCTTTTATCCGATGTTGAGCGTTCCGCATTTGAGGCATCTTCCAAGTTTACGCCAACATTGAGATGGATCATGACCGGTTTTGTTACAATGAGGACACCGTTTTCCCGTATCTCTGGGTGTATTTGTTGTTTACTTCCACTCGCATACTTCCATAGCTAACCCGCTGAAATTTTTGATTGCATGCCGATCGATCAAAGGAGGCGGTTTAAAATTACCGCGCCCTTTTTCAGAATTCCAAGACGACTAATACCACTTTCAACTCTAGTCCGCTCTAAGCAATAAAAGATACGAATCTAGTTCAACGGTAATAGTCTATCTTGTATCTCCATTTTCAACCCACGTACAAACTTGTATAGTTTATCCTCTTCCGTATTGAGCAAGCTTGGCGCATATTTAGACAGACGATGGAATTGGACTCGTATTGAGCAACTGTCATACTTCCTTGTTTCAAATGGTAAAATTCATCCCTCCTAGCTTCTCTAACCACTGGTGGTATGTATTGATCCTTGAATTCTCGTACAAAGTTATTCCAGGTTCTCTGTGTTCCCTCTCGATTCCACTTTTCTTCAATTGTTCTCCACCAATTGCGAGCGGCGGCTTCCAAGCTAAAGACAACCAAGGTAACTTGTTGCTCTTCCGTATATTGTAACGTCGAGAGTATGCTTTCCATTTTCTCTAGCCAACGCTCGGCCTTGATATCATCCGACTCACCTAAGAACTCAGGAGGGTCAAACCTTAAAAATCGTTCCAACATCTTATCATGCGCAACCAATACCGGCTCAGGGGGGTCTTGATGTCGGGGTTGATTTGCTTGTTGCTGCATAAATAGCAGTATTTGTTGCAAGGCTTGTGCCGCTAGCCGTCTCTGGGGCGGGTGGTCGGGCTTGGGGTTCTTCACGTGCGGAGTTCGCTCACGATGTTGTTGAGGTTCATCTTGATGATTCAATCGGGGTCTTCCTCGACCACGTCTATCGCCATCTATATTGCAAAATTAATAATTAAGCAATAAAATGTAAGAACACAACATTTAAACTAAATCAAATAGTCACAAGTAATCATCATTTATACACAAAATGTGACGAATACATTCATGATGATAGTGCTATATACAACATTCCACACATCCTACCACACGACAACTAGATAGCACTACTATTTGTATTCATTAACAATTACTATACATACATTTCACCCCTCCGATATTTGTATACAAAATTTATAAGTCCTATCCCGCAATGGACCTATTCATTAGTTACGTCACTATGTTCATCCTCATCTACTTCGTCCATTCCTTCCTCGAGCTCTATTCCGTCTCATAGGGTCTCTTTCAGATCCTCCTCAAAGTCCGCTTACGGTTCTATGTTGTGGGGTCTTTGGTTGGTCTAATGGTTATTAGGTCCTATTGCAACCCCCGGGAATTTCATCTCCTAGACCAAAATACCGTGCCCGTATATTAGCTAGGGTATCTTTGGTATGCCTCACGATCCGCATCACTTGATGGAGGATCGATCTTGTAACCCCGTCATCCGGTCCAATTGTTCCGTAGGTTGCCGACTTGATGTTGATGTATATTTATCCGATCGTCCCTATGTTGAATTGCTTGCCCTGTTGTTGTACGAACACCTCCTGGTTTAGGAGAGCTCTTCCCGTTCTTTGCCGTCTACGATACAAATGTTCATTATCTTCTAACAAACGTTGCACAATGTCTTCCAGGTTAGATATTTTCTCTCGAGCCCATCGCGGTGATCGTTGGTGGTTGAACTAACTTCAAAGTTTCTATTGGATGACTCGGGATTTGATGCCATACCTTAACACACATTATAACTTGGTTAGTAAAATAATCAAACAATTTGCTAAAATTTTTATCTTAAAAGTTAGAGAGATTATTATATTAAAGTCATCGGTTATAACTAAATTACACTTATCATAACTAATATCCAAGGATCCTATTCAGTAAGCATAGGTGTAAGCCATATTACAACCCACGCTCCGATACCACTTTTGTCACGCCCGAACTTATGAGATTATAATAATCAAAATCTACTATCTATTAACAAAAGAGCATACTATTCGTATAGTTATTACAAGCCAAACGTACATCGTAACAAAATTTCAAGAAAGAAGAAAAGATGACCAAGTCTCCAACTCCCATAAATAAAACTATTGTTACAATTATTATTCTAGCCAAAAACACATCATATATATAAATACATATATATATATATATATATATATATACATATATATATATATGTACAAGGATGTCGTCATGCCTATAGTAAAACGCCCGTCTCCGGCACTAGCTAATCAATTCAAGGAAATCCCTCAACCTCTTCGTTGTTGCCTGGATTATCGCCTGAAATATATTTTAGGAAAATATATACGTGAGGGGATCACCTCCGTGAGTGGGTGCAGGTGTGCAGGTGTGGCATTTTAGAAAAATTTAAGGTTAAGAAAGATTGATTAATTTTTATAAGTGAAATCATTTTTAATTCAATAACAACATGCACTCAGTCAATTTGTAACACACTAATTCAAATATCATATTAACGGAGGGACCGTTCATTAACGGTAAGTGACCCACGTTCTCCCTTATCACTCCTTTATTGCGTTGGCGTAAAGCCTTACCCCCTTATTGCACCACACTACGGCTCGACTCTCCACAATGGGGCTCATGGCCCGGATAAGTCATATTCCGGAATATACCGATCCTACGACCACCGCAACCTTTGGAACACTCCGTCTTTAGGTGGTGGGATTTGGTCGTGGATAGCGAAGAACCTTTTAAGACCGCAGCCCGTGCGACGACCACCGAACTCCGCCCTATCCACGCCACACTCTTGGGCCCGACATTTATCAGTGATGCAAAATACAATGCAACAAGATGAATCATTTAACAAAGCTTGAACCCGAATTTGTTTCTCGAAAATAAAACATTACTAGTTAGCAACCGAAACCACACAAGTTAATAATTTAGTATGAATGCAACAACCTTTTAGATTAGGAATAATGACTTTTAATGAGGATAAAGTTTAAAAGTTGCAAAGACTTTTGACTAATTTCACATATGGAAAGAAATAATATAGTGGAGAGCAACCAATGCTAAGAGACGAATGGGTTATGTTAACACGTACACATGGTGTAGAAAGCAATCTAAAATCTAGGAATGGCCTATAATAAATAACTAGCACTAAGTTGGTCCCTTGGGAACTAATTTTTATGATAGTGGATATCCTCAAGTGGGGTTTATGGGCTGATTAATAAAATATCTCATAGCTTGGCATATTAAAGTCATGGCTTTAAATAAGATGGAATCAAATTAATTAACTATCTTTACAAGGTACTAGATAATTTATCTTAGTTAAGCTAAACTAGGTTACGTAATGGAATTTATCACTTTTATTATAACTAAATATTCCGCATTGAAATAATTTGAGCTAGTAAAATTTGGATGGGAAAAATTAGAGTACCCAAAATTTTATAGTACTTTAGATTGACAACACCAGATGTTTCATTATTGTAGCATTTACAAGAAATATATCGTCTAAGCATAATTAAGTGGCTAACTAAGAAATTCACAACTTAATGGGATACCACAACATAATTGCAGGGACAGTCAACTAAATTCGAGGCATGAAGAACAGTATAAATTGATAATATCCGACGCCGATACTCGAACTCATCGTCATTAAAAGATATTAATTAATTTTAATTACCCAAGCTTTAACATGTATTTTAAAAGGGTTAAGGTAAAACATTAGACAATTTTGATCAAGATTAAAATCAGGGAAGTATTTGTGAAAAGTCACTCACAGATTGCGGCTCGCGTGAACTTGGTTCTAGTTCTTCCTTTTCCTTCTCTACTATTTTCTTTGTTGCTCTCACTCTATGTTGCCTATTCTTTTATTCTTTCTTATCCTTTCTCTTTTGTTATCTCTCCTACACATTTCTACCTAATCATGTATGTATATATAATAATTTTATCATATTAAAGCATGAGGTGTTTTGTTAAGTATATATATATGTATCAGTTTGGTAGGCATTTGTCTTAATATGATAATAAGAGTTGCATGCATGCCACGTCCTAAATAAAAGGGATTACATGGTTATTCTTTGTGAAATGATTGAACACGTGCACAACTACTAGTAATCTTATCCTCTTCCCCTAAGTAGTTAGTGTTAAACTTATCTTCAACTATTTATATAATATCACTTATATGTTTCTCAACAAGATGATAGTGTGTACTTATACAATATATGCGTTCATCCCTCTTATGTTTAATCAAGACTTCAACTTCAACGATTTCCGATGGGATACGCGACATTCTATATATATACTCTAAAATAAATATTTGTGCAGACCGAATATAATATTATAAGAAAATATTATTTCAGGCATAAATTCACATATGAAATTTTATATATTACATGTAGTCAAAATTTCGGGGTCCCACATGCTGTGTATATTAGATAAAATCAATATTAATATGTAAAAATAAAAAAACCAAATTTATTTTTTTTTTATAAAGCTAATGATCTGCATTCATATATGAATTTATGATTATCCTATAGTCACTATTAATGTTGGAGTTTTTGTTTCAAATGATATTGTAACTATGTATTTAAATGCTCCTCTTATTTTCAAGTCCGAATCGTGTACTAATGAATACTTATTTTGCTTCTACAAGAGAAATGATTTGTAAACCCTCGTTGAAGCGCTATAGACACCACCATTTCTCTATGACAAGACGTATATATTGCTATTGGTAAGCAATGGAATGTAAGTCATAGATGTGAAAGCGGCGAGAAGTGGTTTAGGAAATGATTACAAACACAATCAAAGTCTTATAAAATTAGTTCAAATGATTTATATGATGGGCTTTGAATTAGTTGCACTTATTTAATTCTATATTTCATGGAAATTCCTAATTTCAACAATATTTAGAACCCAATAACTTTTTATATATGCTCTCAATGTCAAATTACCTAGACTAGAGCCACCGACAACTTCAAGCAGACATAGTATACTCCATTTCTCTAATAATTGTGTACGACTATTAATTTATTTGTGTTGTGTAAGTTAGTAAAAACAATATCAATATGTAAATATTAAAAAAGCAAAACCTTTATATATTCGATAAAGCAAATGATCTACATGCATTTTGGAATTTTTGATTATTCTTTAGTCACTATTAATGTTGGAGTTTTTATTTCAAACATTATCGCAACTCTACTTATTTTTATGTTAGAGTCATGTAATAATGAATACTCATTTTGGTTATACAAGAGAAATGATTTGTAACCTTCATTGAAGCGTTAGAGTTGTCACCATTTCTCTATGACAATGACGTAAATTGTTATTCTCGTAAGCAATGGAGTGTTAGTAATGGATTTGAAGGATCTTGAAGTCGTTTCAAACTATGATATTAAACACAATAAATGTCTTGTAAAATTTAATTCATGTGATTTTGTATGTTGCGTTTGAATTAGTTAGTTGCTCTTATTTAATTCTATATCATGGCAATCCCAAATTGCAACTATATTTATATAAGCTCTCGATTTCAAATTACCTATACCAGAACCACCGACAACTTCAAGCGAAAATAGTATATTCAATTTCTCTAATATGTTAACAAGGCACATGAATTTACTCGTGTTGTGTATATTAGCAAAAAGTAATATCAATACGTAAAAATAAAAAAGGGCTTCTATATATTTTATTAAGATCATGATCTACATGCATTTCTAAATTTATGATTATCCTCTCATCACTATTAATGTTGGAGTTTGTTTTTCAAATGATGTCCTAGCCACGTACTTAAATGTATGGTTGGCTCGCTTAATTTCATATCATGTATTAATGAATACTCTTTTGGTTCTACAAAAAAAAAAATATGCCAATCCTCATTGAAGCGTTAGAGTCATCACCATTTTTTTGTGACAAGTGACGTAAATGCAATGTAAGTTATATGTGTAAGTCATGGACTTGAAGGAACTCGAAACATATCGATTATGATATAAAAAAATCAAGGTCTTGTAAAATTTAAATCATAGTGATTTATATTATGCATATTGAATTAGTTGTTGCTCTTATTTTGTTCTATATTTCATGGCAAGAGGAAAAATTAATAAACCCCCAAATTATACGTGATTTTCTACATTGCCCCTAAACTAATTTTTTTCTACGTAACCCCTCAACTACATGAAAATTTCTACGGTTCCATTCCATCCTCCCGCCGGCGGATCCGATGGGAATATTCCGTCGGCAGGGAAGAGAAGAGGGCAATGTAGAAAAATTTATGTAGTTTAGGTGGTTAAATAGAAGAATATAGTTTAGGGGTTGGTTTCAAAAATTGTGCATAGTTCAGGGGTACATTAAAATTTTCATAGATTTTTATATTTATACTTATTGTGCATTTGTACAAATAAAGTATTAAATTAAATCATAGTTTTATAATTTCACGAGTTATTATGCATGATTTCCAATGACTCGAAAAATATTTAGACACTAAAATAAACATTTCTTTAAAGCAAAATAAAGAATACAAGCTTTGAAAACCCAATCAAATATAGAAATGACATTCATCTCCACTATATGACTGTTTTTATTCGATGCATAATCAATAGAATGATCAAGAATAGGGATGGCAATTTTGACACGACCCGCGAGTACTTGCCCCGCCTCCGCCCCGCCCCGCCTATGTTTTTTAATATATTTAATAATTATTGTAAAGAATATTTTATAAGTGTATTAAAAATAAAAAAATTATTTCATTTTTTCTATTTAAATTTATTTAATGTGGGGTAGGAGGGGCCGACCGACGACTCGCTCGTGCCCCACGGTGGTCGGGCCATCCCTAATCAAGAACCCAACAAATCGAAACACCATTTTGACGAAATTAATGAAATTATAACATATTATATAAGCATGCGTACATATATATGGGCACACATAATTTACAATTTGACATGGGTACGGGGAAAAGTCGAACCTGGTAAGCTAGTAAATCTAAATTGAGGAAGAATTAAATGAAATTTTAAATTTGATTTAACTACTAGAGGAAATTTTAATATACCCCCTAACTATGCATGATTTTCACATTACCCCTAAACTTTTTTTCTACTTAACCCCCTGAACTACAGAAAATTTCTAGTCCCATCTCTTCCACCCATCGGCTTAATCGGCCAGGAATATTCGCCGACGGGGAGGAGAGATGGGATCGTGAGAAATTTTTGTGTAGTTGAGGGGGTTACGAGAAAAACAATTAGTTTAGGAGGCAATGTAGAAAATCGCGTATAGTTTGGGGGTTCATTAATTTTTCCTCTTCATGGCAATTCCGAATAGCAAATATATGCAACCCAATACCTTTATATATAAGCTTTCAAATCAAGATGGCCTAGACTGAACCACGGACAACTTCAAGGACATAATATACCCCGATTCTCTAATATATGTTTATGGCACGTGCATTTCTACGTGTTGTGTATATTAGCAAAAATAATATCGATATGTAAAAATAAAAATAAAAATTATATATTTGATAGATTTAATTGTCTCGAATGCATTTCACAATTTATGATTATCCTTTAGCCACTATTAATGTTGGAGTTTTTGTTTTAAATTATATTATAGCCATGTATTTAAATGCATGGTTACCTCTTCAATTTTCGTGCCAACGTCATGTATCGATTAATACTCATTTTTGTTCTATAAGAGAAATGGTTTGCTAACCCTCATTCAAGCGCAAGAGTCATCACCATTTCACTATGGTAATAACATAAATGATATTTATAAGTAATGGTGTGTTAGTCATAGATTTGCAAGGATGAGAAGAGCGGTTTCGATTATGATATAAAACACAACTAAAATCTTGTAAAACTTAGTCCATGTGATTTATTTGATGGGTGTAGGTCCCAAGGGGTATGAGTGTTAAGTCTAGATGAGGGGAGGGGTTTAATAAACTTAACCAATTTTTCGATCTTGATCTTAAATCGAGTTTTTACACAAGTAAATAGCTTAGTCCTTAAAGACAAGTTAGGTTCAACCTCAACATGAGAGTTAACCAATGTTGGGAAATTTATTGTTTAGATTTTGATAAATGCCATGTAAAACTTAGAATAGGAAGTTGGCACCCCATTTTTGTTGTAAATCGCATTGTAACAAATAGGGTTGGTCAAGCCGAGTTAAGTCACTATGCCTAAACATGCAAGAAGACAACGGAGACTAGAAGGAAGACTCATTGCAAGACATCCGAGTATGGCAAAGAAGAGAAGACGGGAACTCGACTAAAGGTGCGGTGAGATGCGGTGAGTAAAGTATCGTCAAGTCTACTCAAGATAGCCAAGTCTCAAGTTGAAGTGATGTAAGAGTCATCCAATGATTGAAAGTCGACTCTAAGTCACCTGGGGAAAGCAAGGAAATGCGTCAAGTCGAGATAATCGAAAGAGATCCGTTGCACATAAATCAAGAGAATTACTTAAACAAGTAATACCTCCATGCTACCTTTCTCGAAGTGCTCGGTCGAGGAAGCGTGCAAGGGAATGAACCAATGGGAAGCACTACATCGTGTCGAACTCGAAAAAGTCAAGAACAATTCATACGAGGAAGTGGCAACTCCAAGGACTACAACAAGATAAGCCAACGACCACAAGTGACTTTCAAAAATAAGCCTATCTCTTCAATCGATTTTTGAAAGATCAATGAGGCCGAGGAATGACTGCGAGGAAGGTGACCTTGATTACTCCGAACCACGAACATTCAAGCTAACATCCGAATCGTAATCAAAATATTCTCAAAATCATTCAAGATTAATCCTCAAGCCTACACTACGAAGAAAATCAATCCAACACTCACCCGTGAAGGAAAGATAGCTTCAATCAGTTGAAGAGGAAACTTTTGAAGAAAATGGGTCTACATTCCACGGAGGATTGTAGGAAGGTTCAAGGTTGAACCAGTCTTGAGTTTTGGAGGGCTTCGTGATCAAATCCAAAGAGCTTGAGCAAGTGAGTCTGTAGTAGCAAGCGCAGCCACCCCCGTGAAGAAGCCGAGTCGCACGAGAAGCCATTTGCGTGACCAAGGCATCTCGATCGAGTCCCAAAGGATCAAGTCACCGTGTGTGATCAAGACTTGTATATGGATCTGTTATCAATCAGTATATCGATCAATACTTAGTGGATTCCTCCAGGAGTTGGAGAAGAGAGGAGTAGAATAATTACCCCATCTTCGAACCTCTATAAAAACTTATCGTGTCATTTTCATTTCAAAGATTTTAATTCCTAAATCTTATATGTTTAACTCTGTGATAAATTTGCTATCCACTTGATAATCTCTAAGTACTAAAACCAAGCATTAAATCATTACTAAACCAAACTTAAGGGTGTTAAGTCTTATGAAAACAAACTGCAGCTTGAGCTAATTGATCTTTAATTTGAGTTATTCTATCAACGGCTCGAGTCAGTGCATTTGAGTGACTAACTCTACTCATTAACTAAATTGGCTGTCACCAAGGACACAATGTGTAGTATAAACTCAAATTTAAAAAGGACTAAATCGAAAAGTTGGTAAGGTTTATTCAACCCCCCTTTCTAAACCTTACACTCACACCCCTTGGGACCTACAAGTGGTATCGAGTGGTTGGTTCATTGAGCCTTCCGCACCAGTTCTTGAACTAGATCTCCAAATTTCTCAAAGTCCTGTTTTAGTACTTAAGTTTTCAAAACACCTTTTATTATCAAAAGTTATTATCATGGAAGCAAATTTGACACGCATCCCTATGTTCACAATTGAATAATTTGATGATTGGAAAATTCGTATGCACGCTCATCTATCAACATTACATGATGAGATGTGGATAGTGATAGAGGATGGGCCACTACAAATTTTAAAAGTGAACACATTGTAAGGAGAGAGTCTTGGTGAGGGTGAAGAGGATGTTGCTCTTAGACCGGCTATGGTTGAAAAACCAAGAACCGAATGGACAAATGATGACGAGAAAAAGATATAACTGGACAATGTGGCCAAGGACATTCTTTACAAAACCTCGACAAAGCCATGTTCAATAAAGTCAAATCATGCGAAGCGGCTAAAGAAATCTGGGACAAGCTAACATTGATTTGTGAAGGCTCGGAGCAAATCAAGGAAAATAAATTATCGGTGGTGTACAAAAATTTGAGAATTTCAAAATGATCACATGAGAGAACCGGATCAACTGGATGCTCGATTCACGTAAATTACCAACGAGTTATCTACTCTTTGAAAAAAATATACACAGAATGAAATGTGTATGAAGATCCTAAAAAGTCTCCCAATTGAATGGGAAATGAAGGTCATGGCACTAAGGCATTCCATGGACCTATCAAAGACATCCAACCATGAGCTATTCTCGGATCTCAAAGCCTACGAATTTGAGCCGAGAAGAAAAGACCGAGAAGCACAAAAGTTGTACCCAAAATAGTTGCTCTAATTGTGAAGGATGGCAAGAGAGCCGAGGTCAAAAAGTCAGTCATTGACCCGGAGGAAATAACCCCGATGGTTAAAAGGTTCAACAAGTTCTTCAATAAGAACTACAAGAGAGGCAAGGGCGAATCCTCCGAGAAGACACTCGGCTCCTCCAAGTCAAGGGAAGATAGGCCAACCAAGAGAACAGATCATCAAAAAGCTAAATATCAAAGGGTGACAATCCAAGAATGGAAAGAGTCGATCAAAAGGTTGAATATCTATTTGAACCGTAGGCAACGGGTCACTACACCATTGATTGCCCATATCCCGTAGTCAACAAATACGGGAATGAAGAAGAAAGAAAAGTCTTGAGAGAAAGAAGACAAGAAAAGAAAAAGGCAATGTTTTGTAGAGATCGGCCGAGACAAACAAGTCAAAAGACATAGCCGATTCGCAGAGAGTAGTGAAGCCGACTACTCAAGTGACTCGAATAAGAAGCCTTGATCTGTCGATGGCCAAGGAACAAGACCAACCCGACCAAGAAGATGAGGTACACTCGACTCATCACACTCATTCTAGTGATAGTGATCGTGACACACACACTTCATCACCCACTCGATCTTTATGATTCATTAGGCAAAATGATGAAAGATTTTGAATAAATTAAATCCTCACACACACTACTAAATGAGGAAAACATCCTACTCAAGAGCCAAAACTCTGGTGACTAAGGAGCCGAGTACTCTAAGTCAAATAGCGATGAGAATAAAAGTTTAAAGATCGAAAATGCAAGCTAATAGCAGAAATAGATGCCATAGAAAAGAGGGAGAATGACCTCAAAAATGTGATTGCCTCATTCACTAAGGCATCTAAGTCATTGGATGATCTTATCATGAGCCAAAGAGAATGTGGAGACAAGACAGCTTAGGATTTAATTCCTCCGTGCTATGTCAAGCTCCAAAAGTGATTTTGGAAAAAGGATCTTCAAGCAATGAAGTATCTCAAAAATCTAAAACTCCAAATGGTGCACACACGTTTATTCCAAAGCACAATTACAAGCAAACTGGCATTGGTTATAAAGAAAAGGAAAAAACAGCCGAGTTGAGTGTCTTTGAGAGGATAGCCGAGAAGAAATTCACCGAGTTCCTCGGCAAACTCCAAACAGAAATACTCTGTGAAGAAGAAACAGAGCTACCAAAAATCCGGAAGTTCCATAAAAGAAACACATATGATGGGAATGGTAGAAAATACCAAGCCAAGTGATTGGAATGACATGAACTATCAAAGAAAGACCTATGGAATATAAGCCCAAATGGCAAAGGCCTAGAACTCAAAGAAAGACCATTCCAAAGGTATAAGAGCTTTCATCAAGACACATATGCACCTAGGCACCACACTCAGAGATATCACAACTACCCAAAGAAGCAATTGCTAAAACACATACACAGCATACGGACAAAAGAGACAATTTGTATGAACCTAGAATCCCCAAGCAATTTGCCAAAATTAATTATGATTATGGCATCGATAGATGGCAACCCCTTAGATCTAAATCATTTGGCTATAGGTTGGTTGGATCATCTTACAATACTAACCCTCAGAACCTGCACAAGTATGGGTACCTAAAACTTAATTTCCTTGTTTGCGGGTTCAAGGAACATCCGAGTGCCAAGGAACCTGGTACATGGATAGTGGCATTTCCGGACATATATGACAGAAACAAGAAAAATCAGTAAAAATTCAAGGAAGTCAAAGGAGGAAAAGTCATATTTGGAGGAAATGAAGCTCCAGGAGAAATAAGAGGCATTGGATCCATCAAGAAAATGGATTAGAAATCTCGGATGTTGCATATGTTGAAGGAATCAACTTCAACTTGCTAAGCATCATCCAACTCGTGACAAGGGTTATAATGTTGGATTTAACATGGGTATATGCCAAATCAAGGATTGAATCAAATGAAGTTGTGTTGCAAGGAAGCATACAAAAGAACATGTATGTCGTGGATTGGTCAACCGCAACACCCAAACACTCGTCATAGCAAAAAAGAGCAAATTGAATCAAGTTGGATGTGGCACAAGAAGTCGAGTCACCTAAATTTCAAAACAATTAACAAGCTTGCGTAAGTAATCTTGTGGAAGGACTTCCGGACTCGATATACAAGAAGGAGAGTATATGTGACGCATGTCGAAGGGAAAACAAATCAAATCATCATTCAAAGAAAAGACATGCCCATCTTCAACAAGAATATTGCATC
This sequence comes from Rehmannia glutinosa, assembly GCA_016081115.2. Lineage (NCBI taxonomy): Eukaryota > Viridiplantae > Streptophyta > Magnoliopsida > Lamiales > Orobanchaceae > Rehmannia > Rehmannia glutinosa. Next base: position 51,751,287 of record CM071924.1, on the reverse strand, counting down.
TGCTACATATGGATCTATTTGGTCCAGTTGAACCAGCTAGCATAAGTGGGAAGAAATACACTTTGGTGGTAGTAGATGACTACTCAAGATATACATGGACAATATTTATGTGTAAGAAGAAAGAAACTCTTGTAAACTACCACGGTGATGAAGAGGATTCAAAATGAGAAGAGCCAAACCATTATCAAAATAAGATCAGACAGAGGAACTGAGTTTGTCAATGGTATAATAACTCAGTATTGCATTGAAAATGGCATTGGTCATGAATTATCTGCAGCAAGGACTCCACAGCAGAATGGAGTTGCGAGAAAGAAGGAACAAAACTCTCAAAGAAGCGGCAAGGACCATGTTAGTCAAGGGGTTACCAAAAAGATTTTGGTCAAGCAATAAACACAACATGCTACACTCAAAATAGATGCATAATAAACAGACGGTGACAAAGACTCCCTATGAGATTTGGACAGGAGAAAACCAAATGTTGCATATTTTAAAATATTTGGATGTAAATGCTTCATCCATAACAATAGCAAAGAAAATCTAAAGGCTTTTGATGCTAAAGTCGTGAAGGTATCTTCTTGGGATACTCAAAGCAAAGCCTACAGAGTACTCAACAAGAAGACTATGGTTACAGAGGAATCCATTCATGTGGTGTTTGTTGAACCAAATGGTAATGGAGAAGACATTGAAGAATCACCATAAAATAAGTGAATCAACCAACCATGCGAAGATTCCCTATTTCAAGTCAATTTGGAATTATAAACTCGGATGAAGATGAGATAGCCGAGTCTCAAAAAAATGTGGAAAATTTGCGGCTAAGTGATTGCGAGAGAGCCGATCAAAGCAACACATTTGCGCTAGACGATTGAATCCGGCTAACTTACTCCAACCTGATATAAGATGGTTGAGAGACCATCCACGAGAACTTGTCATTGGAAATATAAGAGAAGGTGTCAAAACAAGATCCGTAACTCAACAAGAAGCTATGTTCACATGCTTTATCTCACAAATAGAGCCTCAAAGATGTGTCACAAGCATTGGATGACACACATTGGATTCAAGCTATGCAAGAAGAGTCAATCGGTTTGAAAGAAATAAAGTATGGGAATTAGTTCAAAGACCCACCCATCAAAACGTTATTGGCACTAAATGGGTGTTCGAAACAAGATGAACGAGGAAGGTTCGTGGTAAGAAACAAAGCAAGACTAGTAGCCAAAGGATATTGCCAAGAAGAAGGGATAGATTTTGATGAAACATTTGCCCTCGTAGCAAGATTGGACGCTATAAGAATGTTTCTTGCCTATGCGACTCACAAGAATTTTATTGTATATCAAATGGATGTAAAAAGTGCATTCCTAAATGGTTTATTGGAAGAAGAAGTATATGTTGAACAACCTCCAGGATTTTGAGAAGACTCTTGGAGATAAGGTATACAAACTCAAGAAAGCTCTATATGGATTGAAACAGGCACCCCTGAGCATGGTATGATACTTTGTCACAATTCCTAATCGAGAATGGATTCACAAAAGGAAAAGTAGATAGAACACTTTTCGAATTCAAGATAAGAAGAGCATCTTTGCTTGTTCAAATATATGTGGATGACATCATTTTTGGATCCACAAACAAAGTTGTGTGATAAATTTTCAAACCTCATGCAAAGCAAATTTGAAATGAGCTTGATGGGAGAGCCGACATTCTTCATTGGACTCCAAGTGAAACAGTGAAGGATGGAACCTTCATAAGTCAAATAAAATACACCAGAGATTTAATGAAGAAATTTGGTATGGAAGAGAAGTCTTACGTGAAAATACCAATGAATACATCATTCAAAATGGACATGGATGCGGATGGCAAGCCTCGTAGATCAAACAAGATATAGAGCACTTATTGGATCATTGCTTTATCTCACGGCAAAGCGGGCCGGACATCACATTTGTTGTAGGTGTATGTGCAAGATTTCAATCGCTCCAAAAGAGAGCCATATGACTGCAGCTAAAGAGGATCTTGAGATATTTGAAAGGAAGCCAAGAAGTTGGCTTATGGTATCCAAAGGAAGGTGGATTCAAGCTAATTGGCTATTCAAACTCGACTATCTTTGGATGTAGAGTTGACAGGAAGAGCACCTCGTGTACATGCCAAATGCTTGGAAACAAAGCTAATTTCTGGTTTAGCAAAAAGCAAAATTCAATAGCCACCTCTACACCAAGTGACGAGAATACATAGTGTGGGCGGTGTTGTGCCTAAGTCCTATGGATGAGACAAAGGTGAGAGACTATGAAATTGAAGAAAAGGAAATTCCAATCATGTGTGATAACACAAGTGCAATTGCAATCACTCAAAATCTGTGTTGCACTCAAGAACAAAGCATATCGATGTCGATATCACTTCATAAGAGATCATGTTGAAAAGAAAGACATCACCTTGGAATATATTTCAACCGATAAGCAATTAAGCTGACATATTCACAAAACCATTATGTTAGTCAAGATTTGAAGAACTCAAGCATGAGTTAGGGTTAATTGGTGGTGACACTCGGAAGACTCAAAGAAAAGAAATGAAACACAAAAAGGGAAAAAAGAGTGAATTTCAAAATCAAAATCGGCTAAGGGATATAGAATTAGTCATTTATGAGCAATGTGACAAAAACGCTAAGGGAGTCATTTTTTTACTAAGCGGGAATGTTTTTAAGAATGACGTCAAGCATAATTATGACGCGTGTACAGCAAAAGCCGCACACCAAGCTTATGATTGGATATAAATGCTAAAAGCATTAAATACGAGACATTAAATGCTAAATCGGCATGCAAAATCTAAGCCATTGATCTCGATCACATTTCAAAAAACTACCCACACGTCCTTTCATGAACCATACTTAAACCTTTTTTCGTCCGTTTCTCTCACACATTACCAAAACTGTTCATTTCTCTCCGAAGCAAAGGAAAAACTCTCTCAAAACCCTATCAATCTTCAAATCAACTTCTAAGTTTCTTTCCGTGAAATCTTGAAAAATGGCATCGACTTATGATTTCATCAAGCTAGGGAAGCAAATCCACACCGGGTCTCTTGTGGATTTCGAGGGTATGGTCAAACAGGGTCCGATGACGCCTCATAAAGAAGATTGCTTTGAAAAGCTCGAAAAGTCGGGCTAAAACCATTTTCGACAATGGAGCTCCCGATGACCTATGTGGAAGAGGTTGCTCGTTCTACGTGAACTCGAGATTCACGATGAGGGGATCAAATCCTCTGTTCACGGGAAGGAGTTCATCATCTCCGCCAAGGATTTGGTAGAACACCGCTCATTACCGGCGGAAGGAGCACCGTAAATCAATGAAGCCGATGTAGACTTGCTTTGGGAGGACTACTTGATAAGATAAACCAACAACAAGAGGTCAGCCAAGGAGGACTACTGTTGTTGGACATAGTTGCCAAATGCATAGACATCAAATTTGGCGGCTTTGACCAACTATCCAAAGCAAAATTGATCGTCATGGTTGCGATCATTGAAGAAAAGCAAGTAAATGGGCTGAGTTTGTCTACAGCAGACTCTCGCGTAACGTAGGGAACAAATCCTTCAAGGAGAATGGTGCATTTGGAGGATCCCCGGGATATGGTCCAGTGATCGGCCGATCGATGGAGGTAAAAGGAGTCCCTCTTCGACATGGAAAGGCGCTCCATGTAAAAAAGAGGATGTTCGAGATCAAACCTCTCGGCGCACTGAGAAGAGAGCCTACGCCAAGAGAGCGATACAAGTGAGGGGAATGACCACCTCAAGATACATATGTCTCCTCTCCACCAAAGAAGAAGGCTACCCCGCATTTGCTAAGAGCTGCCCCTGCAGCAAAGAAAGAAAAACAAATCGCTTCCCGCCTCGCAGCCGAGTCACCCGCCCCCGCAGCCGAGTCACCCCCCGCGCAGCCGTGTCTCCCGCAAAAAGCAATAGCTGCCGAGAAGGAATCTCAAATACCTTATCCGGTCGTCAAAAAAAAGAAGAGAAGACGATAAGCCAAGACCGCCACTCCTCGAAGAAAATACCAAAGACACGCCCACGCGCTCCAAACTTGAGAAAGAAGAAGAATCATCAAGCCACTCACTTGAGAAACAGACCCACTCGGAGATCGGACGCTGGAGAAGTAGAGTCTCCGGACACTATTGATGAAACAAATCTCTTCATCAAGGAGATCAAGAGAGGCAAATCAAGACCCAGTTGTAGTTCGAACAACCGAGACACAAGAAGCGGTGAGAAAGCACACACTACTGTTGGCAGGATCGTATCCCCTCCCTGCAATGCACGCAACCGCCAAATATGGAACACTGAACTTGCTACCTTCTATCCCCGAGAATGAGGGACTGAGAAGAAGAAGCTAATAGAGATGATGATGATGTGATGATTCTATCCCAACCTTATCCGGACATCCAAAATCGTTTGTAGAGTGGAGGAAGTGGAAATTGAGTCGATCCAGGAACAGTTCCAACGGCCTTGAGTTTATCGAAGAAGAAGAGGAATCGATGAATTTTCTTGGAGTGACCCTTTGTGGTCCAAGCACTCGGATGAAAAAATCGGGACAGACATCTTGCAGATCTTCAAGGACAAGGAGAAGGAGAGACAGACAGAGAGGAAGCGAGGCACGTGAGAAGGCAGCAGATCGCCCTATCACCGGCACACGAGAACATACACATCCTCTCCTTGACGCCCTATCGAGAAGCGATAAGGATCCGGACCTGCGCCGCCCGCGGAAGAATTGCAAATGCAGCAAGCAATGCACGAATCGAGAATCCTTCACGAGCAAAGGATGATGGAGGGACCAGGAGAGTCCTCCAAAACACGGTGAAATAGACCCAATAGGAGTGGTGCAAAGATATTGCCACCGTTGTTGCCGCCACCACTTCCCAACTCACTCGGAAGAGGGAAATAAGGAAGCTGGCGATGAAACGGGATAGTGGGGACCCCAATCGAGCCAACCCCTAATGAAGGTGTCTTACCACCGCCCCAACGGCCGAACAATCGTAGAAATAGCCGGAGTTTGGAGACGAGTGACCCCATTCAAAGTCACTCACCGGTGCACGATTGAGGGGAAAACTCCATCCACCGCAGCAAGGTCGGAGGATCTTTGCGGATGACTCCACAACGAATCTAGGAGGCGAAGTGGAGAAGGAACAAACACAAAGTACACATCAAGTTGTCATCATCAACGAAGCTCGGACGATTGAGACTGTCTGGTGAGGTGCCAACCGCTCACGAAGGCTAATGACGCCGCGATGCAATCGAGGCATGGAAGGAACAACCCCGGGAGTTAACACTGGCGATGAAAGTGCAATCCATGGGGTTGAGACTCAATGGATGCCACCGCAGAAGACCCTAAGAGACCGACGCTGTCGAAAGGGATGTCAAGGCCTCGCCATTGCGATTGAGACTACGAGGAGGTAACAAAGGCCAACGGGAGGTTGAGACTTCCCGGGGTAAAGAAGCTGAAGTAGAGAACATCCCTCCCGCTATCATTGATCCATCCGAAAAGGAGATAAGCGCACTTCACGATTCGCAGGATAATCGATGTAACATTTCTCGGGATCGAAAGAAGACGATGAAGCGAGTCATCCTCGCGGATCGATCCAAAAGACTCGGTGAGGATGTTCCAACCATGAGCAATTCGACCTCAAGACTACTCGTCAAACTTTCAATCTTAATGAGGAGCCACCCATGGAAATCTCATCATCATCCGATGACGCTTCGATAAGGCCGAGGACGACCAACTTAATTGGAGAAAACCGAGACCGACGGTTGTTGAGACGGCCTGAGGCTCGGCAAGTCGGGTCAACTTCACAACAAACCCCAGTGAAATAGAGTCCATCGCGCAGCTCCCCAAGCCGCAGCAGTTCGACTCCACAAGGAACTTCACGCGCACCACTCATCATTGAACAAATCCCGGTTGCCCGTGATGATTCCTTAATAGAATCATTTCCCTTCTCTCTGGAGGTACCCGACCTCCCCGAAGAGTCGAGAAAGAGATCTCATGCGCTTCCACGCACGAGATCTGTCATTCCATCGATACCATTGTTCGGTGACTATGATTTTGATTTTGCTTGGCCATCACCGCCACAGAGGGAACAATGAAGTTCGGGAGGTGTTCAAAGCATTATTTGCTGAAATTGAACGGATGGAGAGGCACCAGGCCTCGATGGACATGAGATCGGATAATGAGAGATGCCAACCTTATGGGCCGACTTAAGAGGCATAATAGTCGAATCGGGAGTGGTGGCAACAAAGAAGAAACAATGCGTGTGGAATAAGCTAGATATTTTAACATTGTTCAACAAGCTATTGGTATGGCGAGCTAAGAATCGATGCAAAGACGCAATCGAGAGAACACATAGGGCACATGCATGAATCTCACATCTTGAGATAAAGCTGGCGTGAGCAAAATAAGAATGAGCTCCTCGCGTATGGAAGAAAACATGGATCGAAAATTCATCCTTCTCATGGTGAGATGAAGTTGCTTAAAGTCGAATCCAACGCTACTCGTTCGAGTTTCATGCAAAGCATACCGCAGCAGACTCGAAGAATAACTCGGCTATCGCCAGACTCGACTTCCGCTTGCTAGTATGTGTCGGGGTTCCTCTCTCCTTTGATGATGCCAAAAAGGGGGAAGAGGAATACCTTAAAGCGCTTAAGAGATCCGGCGTTGAGAAGGAGGGAGCAGCGATTGTAAAGGGGAAAGACAATCGAGGAGGTCTCAAGAGCAAAAAAGGAAAGCTTGTTGAGGGGGAAGGATCGGGAGATGTCACCCTAATGATTGCACAAACCCTCAACAAGGTCTTGTCACGGTGATATTATCGTGAACAAACTCCCAATGACTATGCCACTCCAACACTCAGTGTATCTATGGTGAAAAGAGAAAGAACGATTGAAGCGGGGATGGAGGAAGTGGAATGAAGGATGAATGCCCGAGTTATGAATATCTTAAAACAACATGGAGGCATTCCAACAGACAGAGACACCTATGCCATTTCGACGTTGGAACCGAGCCAAGATCTGTTGATGAATTCAAGACGCTCGCATCTAAGGGTTACTTTGTAAATATGTCATGGCCCAAGCTTGGGACTTGTCTTGGGAAAAGGGTCTCACGCTATGTGAAGAAGCGACAGCTGACAAACTACCTAAGTCACTCTGCTGGTCACTCACTAGGAAGAAGAAGACCCTAGTATAATACACGCCGAGAGGAAGAGGTAGAGGAAGAAACAGTGGTGGAGGAAGAGGATTCGGACACAGACCCGCCCAAAAACATTGAGTATATAGATCCAGGCAAGAAAGGAGGGATCTCTTGGGCTAGTCTTGACCAAGTAGCCAATCTGCAAGTGGCTAAAAACAATGTTGAGTATGTGAAAAGAATCGAAGAAGAAAATAAAAGACAAACTCAGCTTTGGGAGGAGAGACAAGAGAGACTAAGAAGAGATGAAGCTGCCCGGAAGGCATATGAAAAGAAGAAGAAGACGGCTGAAGATGAGAAAAAGAGAAGAAGAGCAGAAGATGACAGAACTGAAGAAGAAGAAAGAAGGAGGCAGCGAAGGAGATGAAGTGTTGATGTCCACCCCTTCATGTATCTTACTATGTAAATACATTTCATGTAAGTCTTCTGTAATAAATCTGTAAATTCTCTATTTTTGCGTAGACATAAATGTTTGCTCTGATACACCTTGTAAACAGTTGTGTAAAAGAACAAGAATGTTATGATCAATAAAAAGATTGATTCTACGCATACATTCTCTGTGAATGCACTATCTGTATGTATCTTTTTTGTTTACATTTTGAATGTTTTAAGTTTTGGCATCATCAAAAAGGGGGAAATTGTTGGGAAATTTATTGTTTAGATTTTGGTGAATACCATGTAAAACTTAGAATAGGAAGTTTGGCACCCCATTTTTGTTGTAAAATAGGGCTAGTCGCATTGTAACAAATAGGGCTAGTCAAGTGAAATCATGAGAATTACTTAAACAAGTAATACCTCCATGCTACCTTTCTCGAAGTGCTCAGTCCCAAAATCATGCAAGGGGAATGAACCAATGGGAAGCACTACACCGTGTCGAACTCGAAAAAGTCAAGAACAATTCATACGAGGAAGTGGCCACTCCAAGGATCGCAACAAGACAAGCCAACGACCACAAGTGACTTTCAAAAATAAGCCTATCTCTTCTTTGGGCAGTGATTTTTGAAAGATCACTATAAAAGGCCGAGGAATGACTCGAGAGAAGGTGACCTTGATTACCAACCACGAACATTCAAGCTAACATCCGAATCGTAATCAAAATATTCTCAAAATCATTCAAGATTAATCCTCAAGCCTACACTACGAAGAAAATCAATCCAACACTCACCGTGAAGGAAAGATAGCTTCAATCAGTTGAAGAGGAATCTTTTGAAAAAAGGGGTCTACATTCCACGGAGGATTGTAGGAAGGTTCAAGGTCGAACCGGTCTCGATTTTTGGAGGGCTTCGTGATCAAATCCAAAGAGCTTGAGCAAGTGAGTCTGTAGTAGCAAGCGCAGCGCCCGTGAAGAAGCCGAGTCGCACGAGAAGCCATTGCGTGACCAAGGCATCTCCATATCGAGTCCCAAAGGATCAAGTCACCGTGTGTGATCAAGACTTGTATCCGGGTATTACCACTCAGTATCTTGATCAATACTTAGTGGATTCCTCCGGGAGTTGGAGAAGAGAGGAGTAGAAGAATTACCCCATCTTGAACCTCTATAAAAACTTATCGTGTCATTTTCATTTCACATTTTAATTCGCATCTTATCCTGTTTAACTCTCACGATAAATTTGCTATCCACTTGATAATCTCTAAGTACTAAAACCAAGCATTAAATCCTAAACCAAACTTAAGGGTGTTAAGTCTTCCAATGAAAACAAAGCAGTTGAGCTAATTTAGTCTTAACAATCGAAGTTATTCTATCAACACTCAATCAATCTGTTGAGTGACTAACTCTACTCATTAACTAAATTGGTCTGTCCACCAAGGACACAACTGTGTAGTATCAACTCTGAAATTTAAAAAGGACTAAATCGAAAAGTTGGTAAGGTTTATTCAACCCCCCCTTCTAAACCTTACACTCACACCCCTTGGGACCTACAAGTTCAACAGACTTGATGAGTCTGTAGATAGAGTAACTCAATTTGAGTTAAGTGAGCTCTTTTTAAAAATACAACTTACTTGGTTTTTACAGCAGAAGTCTTACAACCTTTTTGTAAAATGGTTTTCAACACTTGTTTTAGTTTAAGTTATTAACAATTGAGTCAAGCATATATAAATCAGCAGAATAAAATTTGCAGAATTAAAGTGCTGAAAATAAAAAGACACAAGGCAATTTTTATAGTAGTTCGACGATGGGGTAATTCCTCTACTCCACTCTTCTACAACTCCTGGAGGTAATCCACTAAAGCAACATATGTTACAAAACGGATACAACAGTCCTAGTATGCCTTGATCATACAACTGGCTCAACTCCTGGGACTCAACTTCTTCGTGAGGTAGCTGAATCACTACTTCAGCCCTTCAAATCCTTCGGACTTGATCACCCAGCCTTCCGATGGATTCAAAGTAGGTTCTTACTTGAACCTCACTGCACTTCCTTCACTTCGTGGATGTGCAGATATAGGTCCCAAGGGGTGATGTGGAAGGTTTAGAAGGGGGTTGAATAAACCTTACCAACTTTTCGATTTTAGTGCTTTTTAAAATATATTCAAAGTTAACTCAAATCAGCTAAGTCCTTGAGGGACAACTAGGTTGGCTTACACAACAAAGTTACCCACTCAACAGACTCGACCGAGCTGTTGATAGTATAACTCAAATTGTTTTTCACCAACACTTAGAAATTGATTGATTTGGTTTTTCAATGGAAGACTTTTCACCCTTAGAGTTTTAAGTATGTTTTTCAACACTTTGTTTTAGCAATGGTTATTATCGCAGACCTAAGCAAGTTTAACTTATCAGAGATATTGTCACGCCCCAAACGGGATGCGACGAGAATCCACAACTTAAATACAAATAACCAAACAAGTCTCAGACGAATATCATCGAGAACCCAATGAAACATAGTCAATAAAGCGGAATAAAGAACAAGTACAAATTACAACTTACAAGTCTACAATATCCATAATCGAAATTACATCCCCGAAATGATCTAAAGATAACAACTTAAAAGTCAAAGGGTCCTACGCCCTTCAGTTACAAACCGGAATGAAAGGAAATACAAGAGTCCAAAGACAAACACAAGAAAAGAGTCCAACAACAACAACAAGTAGTAGTAAGTCCAACAAACAAATAATAGTAACAAGTCCAACGACATCAACAACAAAATATAGTAAATCCAACAAGCGGAATACAAATGCTCAATCCGTAGCTTCGGTTCAACATCTTCAACAAAGTCCTCATCTAAAGGTTAGAAAACAGTTGGGGATGAGACAGAAATCTCAGTGGATGGGTGATCGTGTGCAAGTGTGGTGATATATATAGTTAATGCGAGAAAACAGTTATATGAAAACGCGTGAGTATGATGCATGAATTCACACACAGTCCACAAGCGTCGTGATAAATATATATTAATGATAATTATCCGTCAAAGTGACGCGGTAAAATAGTCGGTCAAATACATAGACGACAATAAGAATCAATTATATGTTCGGAAAAATCTTGATATTGATTCCTCATGTCTTCTTCCAGCTCCCACGTTGCGTCTTCGTCTCAGTTGTGGTTCTACCACACCACTTTAACCATCGAAATTTCTCTCTTTACGCAATCGTCATATCTCACGATCGGTGATCCGGATCGCCTCTCGGTGTAGGATAGATTTTCCATTAGAGGAGGAGTATCTTGAGTGATGATATGCTCGGGATCCGGTTGATGCTTCTTCAATCTTGATACGTGAAATACATCGTGCATTCCCACATATGGTTCGTAACTCGAGTTGGTAGGCTAACCTTCCGATTCTCTGTAAAATCTTGTAAGGTCCAACATATCTCGGACTCAATTTGCCTCTTTTTTCGGATTGATTAATCCTTTCCGTGGTGAGATTCTCGAGAAATACTTCATCTCCGACTTCAAATTCCAAATCCTTTCTTCTCTTGTCCGCGTAACTCTTTTAGCGGCTCGAGCCGTGCGGATCCGCTCCTTGATCGCTTGACCTTCTCCATGGCCTCCGAACTAAGTCGACCTTTGGAATCGAGGGCGACTTTCGTTTCTCTTTCGGAGTCCATTGGTCATCAATCTCCTAGTGTAGTGGGATCTACATTTTCGCCCATATAATGCCTCGTAGGTGCCATCCCAATCTTGGCACGATAGTTGTTATTGTAGGCGAACTCGGCTAATAGTAAGTGCGAATCCCAAATTCCTTGAAATCCAATGCAGGCTCGCAACATATCTTTCAGGGTTTGAATCATTTGCTCGATTGTCCATCGGTTTGTGGATGTCTTTGCCGTTAAAACTTAGCGAGGTACCCAATTCCTTGTGCAAGCACTTCCAAAACTGAGACAAACCTCGGGTCTCTGTCGGATACTATGTCGATCGGTACTCCATGCAATCGAATGATTTCTCGGATATAAATCTGGCAAGTTTTCGCAAGATATCGTTTTCTTGATGGGTAAGAAATGTGCGATTTCGTGAGTCGTCTACAACTACCCAAATAGCATCATGGCCTCCTCTGGTCCTTGGTAGATCCGTCACGAAGTCCATCGTTATGTGTTCCCATTTCCACTGAATTCTCAAAGGTTGTAGTAAACCAGATGTTTGTTGGTGTTCTGCTTTCACTCGTTGACAAGTTAAACATCTTGTAACGAACTATGCTACCTGGTTCTTCATGTTTACCCACCAATAACTCCGTTTCAAATCCTTATACATCTTGTTTCCTCTAGGATGTATAGTGTATTTTGAACGGTGTGCCTCGCCAGATTCTATTCCTAATCGCTTCGTCATTCCAGTACACACACTCAATTCCAATCGATAACCCCATCTTCGTGTACCGAAAGTTCGATCTCTCTCCTTTAAGTATCTTCTCCTTCGTTTTTGAAGATGTGCATCTTTCTCTTGTGCTTCTTTGATCTCATTCAAGCAGATCGGGCTTAACCGAAATGTTAGCACATGAAATATGAGTATTGGTTCTCGTCGATTCCAATTGCTCACTCTCTTCTAATGATTCCCACTCTTGAATCATAAGTCCGGCTAAGCTCGCCTTTCGCTTAGAGTGTATGCTACGACGTTAGCTTTCCGGGATGGTATTAAATATCAAAGTGATAGTCCTCAATCAACTCCATCCATCTCCGTTGCCTCAGATTGAGGTCTTTTCCGGGAGAATAGATACTTCAAGCTCTTATGATCCGTGAAAACCGTGAGTGTTGCTCAAGAGAGATAGTGTCTCCATTTCTTTAACGCGAACACTATCGCCGCCAATTCCAAGTCATGCGTTGGATAATTGGCTTCATACGGCTTGAGCTTTCGTGATGCATAAGTGATAACCTTTCCTTCCCGCATGAGCATCGCTCCTAGTCCTTCTTTTGATGCATGTTTTAGACGACAAAGTTTTTGGTTCCCTTTGGAAGGGCTAAGACGAGTCGTAGTAAGTCGCTTCTTGACTCTTGAAAACTAGCTTCGCACTTGTCATTCCACTCAAACTTGACTTGCTTCTGCGTTAGTCGAGTGAGCGGTCCGGCTATCTTGGAGAAGTCATGGATAAATCTTCGATAATATCAAGCTAGTCTAGGAAACTCGATTTCCATTCTGGACTCGGGTTGTTTCCATTCAACCACTTTGTCTATACCGTCGAAGGATCTACGGCGATCCGGTGCGGATACTATGTGTCCCAAGAACGCGACTTCACTAAGCCAAAATTTGCACTTGTTGAATTTGGCATACAACTTATGCTCGTAGTGTCTCCAAAACGATTTTGGATGACGTTCATGCTCTTCTATAGACTTAGAGTATATGAGTATGTCATCAATGAATATCACTACGAATTGATCCAAATAAGGTTGAAAGACTCGATGCATCAGATCCATAAATGCCGCTGGTGCATTTGTCGATCGAAAGGCATCACTACAAACTCGTAGTGTCCATATCGGGTTTGAAATGCGATTTTGGAAATATCTTCTTCGCAAATCTTGATTGGTAATATCCCTTGTTGTAAATCAAACTTGAGTACACCGTCGTTCCTTGGAGTTGATCAAACAAATCTATCCTCGGGAGGATATTTGTTCTTGATGGTCACGCTATTAAGACCACGATAATCTATACACGTCTTAATGTGCCATCTTTCTTCTCGACAAACAAAGACAGTGCTCCCCACGAGAGATGTACTCGGCCGGATAAATCCCACATCCATCAATTTCGTAATTGCGTCTTTAACTTTTGCAACTCAAGAGGAGCCATTCTATACGGTGTTCTAGCGATCGGGCGGTCCCGGTAACACTCGATGGTGAACTCGACTTCCCTATCCGGGAGGACATTGGTGAGTTCTTGTGGAAATACATATGTGTATACGATACTATAGGTACTTGGTTAATTTGTGTATCAACCGTGGGTTTGTTAATTACAAACGCCAATTACCCTTGAGCCCCTCTCGGTGATCGCCTTTCTCGCTTTCATTCGAAATGATTGGGGCAATCTTAACTCGTGCCCTTCCCAAAATTTCCACTTCGAGTTTTCCGGGTTCACATAGCTTAATGGACTTGTTATGGCAGTCCATTTGTGCATGGTGTGCAGACAACCAGTTCATTCCCAATATCACGTCGTATTCGGATATAGGTAATAAGATCAAATCGGAGGGAAACTTTATCTCATCAATCTTAACTTCACATGCATTATAGATAATATATGTTATCCGACTTGCGCCCATAGGAGTTGACACTTCTAGACATATAGGCATATGTTCCATGCATGCATGCATGCGATTTGTGTACAAAATGCGTTGATCCAGGGTCGAACAATATTTTTGCGTAGCGGTTAGATACTAGAAACGCACCTTCCATCACGTCTGTTGTCTCCGGAGCCTCTGTCCGGCTAGTTCAAATGCTCGGCAGGCATCCTTGCCCGATTACCCTGGCCATTTTCCGGCCCGCGGCTGCATCTGTTTGGTTTGGTCATCGTTTCGGGCAATCTTGCGGGTCGATTGACATTACCACAATAAGTCCCTTGAAACGCAAACACCTTCCTTGTTTACGCCAACATGTCATTGGTGGTATGTCCCAGGTTTTTCCTCTAACGTGCGATCGTTCGCCTCTCTGGCGAGTTCGGGGCCCGGTTGAGGCTCAAACGCCTGTTGCCTCATGAAAACCAGTATTTGTTGTAGGGTCTGTGTGGTCAAGTTGTCTCCTGCAGCAGGTGGAGGAGATGGTGGCAATTCGGGGGAGGGTACCCGGTCCCTGGGTACATCGTTATCCCCTCGTGGAATGCGGCGAGGTCTCCCACGTCCTCGATGTTCGGCCATTCTGTATCTTGAAGTGTTAGTTGCGATTCACGAGTAAATGATACAATAACTATTCGCGTAAAGCAAGTTATATCATAGGGAAAGTAACAGCAAACACAAGACACTGAATAAATAGCAGAAGGCATATCCATTAATGTAAAACTTGAATGCACCCATAGTACAACAATAGTAACACTGAGTCAAGATACATCTGAACCAAAATACAATGGAATCTAATACAATATATAGTAAGGTACAACACTGGAATAAGCGTCTACAACAACGAAAGTACAAACTGACAATCAAGCTAACTAATCAGTGAGATCGCCATCATCGTCACTCGCAACTATGTCCATAGTCGGGGCTTGGTCGGGCTGAGGTGGCGACTCGAACTCAGGCCAATCAACGAAATCCAACCACTGCTCGAATCCCTGAGCATCATCAAGTGGAGCAGCCTCGAGTGCCTCGGGCTCTCCGATCTCGACCGATCTCATCGGGATCCTCCTCAGGATCCTCCTCGGCGTCAGGCACGGGCTCCACCTCGGGTGGAGGCAATGGCTGTGCATTAGCTGCCAGAGCAGCCTCCAGCGCGGCGTCTCTCTGAGCTAGGGCCTGTGTAAGGTCCTCTATCACTGTCATCTGCTTGATGATGGTCTCCTCCAAGCGCCCAACGGTGTCAGTCGCGGGGAAGCGGGCGTCAATCTCCCATTTTCGGTGGCCGTCACTTGCCCTCTTCATCTTCTTGCATGTTATCCAGCGCTCCGGATATTCTCAGATTCGATCCTCCCGCGCTCTTATGGTGTTGTCGTGGTACTTGATGATAGTGGCCAACTCTCTCTTTTCATCTTGGCTCCTCGCCAAGCGTCAGTCAGTCCTCACACGGGCGCTCCTCGGATAGCTCGAGGTCGCCGATCACTCTCCTCCGGTGGTGAATCATCGGTGCGGAAGTACTCCCCGCCAAAGACGGGCATGAAAAACGCCCCACTAAGAAAGTGGCGCTGGCTCCATCACGATCAAACAAAACTAAGGCGGATCAGTCAAAGGTAAAGGAAAGATAAGGAGGGAATAAGAAAAGAATGAATAAAGAAAGTCAGCCAAGAATCAACTAAGTCAAGACAAATATGACTATGGAACCTCAAAATATGCGTTCTAACTTAGTTCAAACATCAATAAAAGCGCGATTCTATGCCAATTTGAAATCGATTTCACACTTAATTGGTCAAGTTGCGGTACTACCCAAAAACACGGATCGAGAGTCCTATCCGGGTCAGCTCGGTGTAAGTTTCCATCTTACTAGCCGAGCTCGATACCATTTCTAAATCATCACGCCCCAAATGGGACGCGACGACGATCCACAACTTAAATACAAATAACCAAACGAGTCTGCATTTAATATCATCGAGAACCCAATGAAACATAGTCAATAGCAGCGGAATAAAGAACAAGTACAAATTACAACTTACAGTCCACAATATCCATAATCCAAATTACATCCCCGAAATGATCTAAAGATAACAACTTAAAAGTTAAAGGGTCCTACACCCTTCAGTTACAAATCAGAATGAAAGGAAATACAAGAGTCCAACGACAAACACAAGAAAAGAGTCCAACAACAACAACAAGTAGTAGTAAGTCCAACAGCAAATAATAGTAACAAGTCCAGCGACATCAACAACAAAAGATAGTAAATCCAACATGCGGAGTACAAGGGCTGAATCCGTAGTCGGTTCAGCATCTTCAACGAAGTCCTCATCTAAAGGTTAGAAAACAGGTGGGGATGAGACATAAATCTCAGTGGATGGGTGATCGTGTGCAAGTGTGGCGATATATATAGTTAATGCGAGAAAATAGTTATATGAAAACGCGTGAGTATGATGCATGAATTCACACACAGTCCACAAGCGTCATGATAAATATATATATTAATGATAATTACCCATCAAAGTGACGCGGTAAAATAGTCGGTCAAATATATAGACGACAATAAGAATCAATTATATGTTCGGAAAAATCGGGGCTTCACAGATATAAAATAAAGCAAGAAATAAAGTATGCTGAAAAGTAAATAGACACAAGTAGTTTTATAATGGTTCGAGGATGGGGTAATTCCTCTAGTCCATTCTTCTCCAACTCCTAGAGGAATCCATTAAGTAACTTGACTTGGTTACAAAGCTCCTAGACTCGCCTTCTTCACAAGACAGATGTCCTGTTACTTGACCTCCTTCAAACCTTTGGATTTGTTCATTTAGCCCTCCAATAGGTTCAAAGCACCGGTTCGATCGGAATCTCACTACTTCTCCTTCAAACTTGGAGAGTAGACCCCTTTGTTGTTGAGAACAATTTTCATGTTCAATTGATGAAGTATTCTTTCCATCACCGAGTGTGTTGGATTGATTTCCATCGAAGTTAGGCTTGAGGATTTCTTTGAAAAGCTTGAGAGATGTTTGTGGGTTATTGCTTAATTGCTTGTATGCTTGTTAAACTTGGTAACCTTCTCTCACTTGCTTCCTCACCTTTTATAGTTAACATTTGAAAATATGTCCGTTGAAGAGATATACATAATTTTCAAATCACACTCGTAGGTTGTCGGCTTGTCTTATCTTGTAGCATTGATGTAGATCATATTAATAATTAATTGCTCTGCAGCCTTTCCTTAATATCTCAGAGATTTTCAGGTACATCTCATTGGTTCCTTGTTTTTTTGCACTCTTTCAAAGAAAAACAACTTTATTCTTTGACGACGACATATGTTTATTTCAAAGCAAAATCTTGACTTGTCTTGACAACGAATCTCTTTGACTTTCTTCAAGTCTTCCATGTTGTATACCCATTTGATGTTCGATTCCAATCATTTTGCAATGAGTTAGTCACTCGGTGACCGAGATAACTTCTCTATCACTGACCGAGTCTTCACTTCACTTTACTCGGCTAACACACAACTGGTCTTCACTTCAATCTTGATCGAGTCTTGTAATCTTTAATTTAGCCGACTTAAACCCCGCTTAAACAACCCTATCTATTACAAGTTGAATTACATAGAAAATGGGGTGCCAACTTCCTAATCTAAGTTTTACATAGTATCATCAAAATAAATTTTCCCAACAATTTTCCCCTTTTTAATGATGCCAAAACTTAAATAAATACAACAAAGTAAATAGTGCAAAGAACAAGGAATGAATGTAAAGAATATGTCATTTTATTGAATATATCATTTTTGCACTTTACAATCGCACTTTACAAAGCTTTTTACAACCTAAACAAGGTATCGAGCTATACACATGTATCTATACAAATGTATTAGAGCATTACAACATGTATCGTAGAATTTAGGTATAGTGGTACATATACGATGTGTACTTACAAATATTTGCATTTCTGATTAAGTAAAATACATCATGAATAGGTTTAGCCATCTTCAACGCTTCGACCGCTTTCCTCTTCTCTCATCCTCCTCGGCTCTCCTTCGATCCTCTTTAGCTCTACTCCTTTTCTATATTCTTTCTCCCTTTTTTTCTTCTCGTAGGCTCTTTTAGCGGCCAGGTCCTCCCTTTTTGTCTTTTTCTCCATTCGCGATCCAACCTAGCATTTTCTTCTTCTTTTCTCATTCTTGCTTCTTCATTACTTCTTTCCACTTCAATATTAGCTAAAGTATCGGACCGGATAGTTTATCCCTTTCTTCTTTGGATCAACATACCGAACATCCTTATGTTTTGGTTGTGATGGAGTACCTCCGCCTCTTTCCAAAGATCTTTGCCAAACCTTCCCTATCTCATTGTGACCCGACTCCTCCGCTGGAGTGTCTCAGACAGTGCCTTAGTAGTCTGCTGACTACTTGAACTCTGCTGCCTTTCAGCTGATTTGCACAAATCCAATCCTTTTGCCCAATACAGATCCCACGCCTGAGGTAGAGTCATATTCTTGAAATATCCCTATAATGTTAGAGTTTGAAATTCCTCTAAGGATCTTGGCTCAGATCTTGCATCAGGTAAAGTAAGCTCATGAGGGGGTTTCACAGCTGGGGAATCCTTTAGTAGTCCAGCTGGGGGGCCATCAAACTTTGCTTTTATATTCTCTATCCGCCTTTGCCGCCTTTCAACTACCTTCTCTTTGATGGACTCTCGAATTTTCTTGAAGGCCAAATCAACTTTCTCATCAACAGACATATTTTGTGGTAGCTGACTGAGGATAGAGGTTGTAACATTACCTTGCTGAGGGTCTTAGCAATCATAATCTTCAAGGGCGGCTTCTTCGTTTCACTGGCTTCCCCCTTGTTGCTTGCTTCCCCCTTACTTCAACCTTCTTTATTTCCTTTCCCCTTTTTGGCATCATCACCAAAGGGTAGAGCCAACTGAGGGAATACTCCACCAGGAGTAGATAAGCTTGTTGTTAGTCATGTCCATCTGATCATAACTCTTGGAGTACGTTGTTCTGAATTCAGATCGCAAAGCTTTCATTTTTTTGCCATCAACTTCATTTTTGTTTGGAGCATTATAATCTCCGTATGCATGTTGCCTCTGTCTTTTGATGTTCTGCATAGTGCTGTGCCTTCAGCAACTCCATATCACTCTTGTGCGATTGATCCATCCTGAAAATGTGGTCCCTCTGTCTCTGCTGAAATTTGGCATTGTCTGAGCTCCATATCACCTCTTGGCGAAAAGGGATTTGAAATATGTGCCCTACTCACGCCTTAGTGCTTTTATCTGCCCTATCCATTCCCTTATTCTTAAGACCGTGCTTCGAATATCTCCTGTGATATTGGCATCTCTGTTGTCTAGCCATTAGTTGAGTGCTGCGAATCCTCTTTCCATATTCTCAATTTCATTACAGATTGCCTTAAAGGCTTTTCGGAAGTTGGCTGCATCAGCAGACTGCTCTTCATGCTACACAACATCAAAATCAAAACCAATCGGCACCATTGTGTGTTCAGGAGGAGTTCCAAGTTCTTCAGTTGGGACTTGGACATGGTACTTCTCACTTTCAGAAGCTGACTCTGCTTCCAAGGGTACATGAGCCTTGAAAGGGAAATAATCACCGAATAAATATTCTGGAAAAATATGTATCTCCATCCTTCTGCTTTTGGAGCCTTACCCTTTTCCTTTAAAAGTTCATCAGCTCTTTGTGCCTCGGTTGTCTCAGCGTCATCGACATCTTGTGCAACTGTGTTAGCCTGCGGAGCTGACTGACCCTCAGCTATCTTAACAACTTTATTGGCATCAATAGATTCTTCCTGTTGAGCATACAGTTCCTCAACGAGACATATCGTGTCATGGGAAGGTGATGGCACCATGGAAGGTGGTGTAAGTCCCAGCGCTACGATAATCTAGAGGGGGTGAATAGATTATCTCCATCTTTTCGATTTCGCCCTCTTTTTCCAACCGAATGCTCAAAGATAATAACAAAGGTGCGGAATGTAAATAACACACGATGATTTAAAGAGGTTCAACCCACCTAGGCCTAATCCTCTACCACCCCAAAGTATATCCAGGGATGGATTTTGAAAAAGAAAAAGATTTTATTAATAATTACCAAAATTATTACAACAAAATCTTACACCAACACCTTGAAGAGCACCACACTCTTCTTCAACACCACCTTTGAGATTACCACAATCTTACTTGAAGATTACCACAATCTCCAACGGCACCTTGTGAAGATTACCACAATCTTCACCCTTGAAGAGCACCACACTCTTCAACACCTCAACAAGAAGATTACCACAATCTCCTTACACCTAACACCTAGTTCACCCAAATGTGTTCTTACCACAAGAACACTCACAAGGATATCTTGTGTTTGAATGACGACCACAAATTCAAGATTACAACTCGATAATGAATAATACAATTGAGTGCAAGTGTAATCAAGAATAGCCTAGACCTCAAGAATGTGAAAGTGAATAGCTAGGCAAATTACAACAAGAAATAAGACAATGTAAGAACAAGTGTATTCTTGAGTGTATCTTGTTGTGTTGTAGTTTTCTCTCTTATTGTGTTACTTCAATTCTTCCTCTATTTATAGAAGATGTCTTGTACATGATAGGCTCCTCTTGGGGACATGAATTCTGTAAAAATTGCAAGACAATTGAAGAAAAGAGTGTTAGAAATCAATCCCACAAATTAAGGAAAAGATGTCACTGCCCACAACGGTTACATTTTTTTGTCAAACTTAAAGCGCGACGGGTCGCACGTAAATAGAGTTTGAAATAATCATATCAACATTTACACAGGCGACCGGTCGACGTGCACCTCGACCGGTCGACCTAACCACAACCGGTCGCACTCAACAAAAATGAAAGGCAAATGTTCTGTTTCAATTTTTGCTCCCAGTCGGCCGCCGTGGGTCGGCCGGTCGACGGGTGCGCCGGTTGCCCTATAGGGCGACAGGTTGCCTGCCTCGACCATTTTCTCGCAAACATGAAGTTTTTGTTTTCCTCAACTTTCAGCACGGGTTGCCCTATACGGCGACGGTTGACCTCAAAACAAAAGTGTTGTCCAATTTTATATCGAAAATAAACTTCAAGAAATACTCCGAAAAATAGTGAAAACATTTTAGACCGATCGGGAGTATTAGGACAACATTTAGAAACATTGTTTTGGTGTAAAAATACATTAACAGAAAATCATTAAAAGTGTTGTCCAATTTTGTCAAAAATAAAACTTGAAGAAATACTCCGGAAAATATTAAAACCATTTTAAATCATTTAGGAGTATTTGGACAACCTTTAAAACCATTGTTTTGGTGTAAAATCAAAATCATCAAAATCATGATAAAACCATTTATCAAACAATCTCCCCCTTTTTGATGATTACAAACCAAAACAATTTTAACGAGGTCGATTTTGAAAACAAAACAATTTTACCGGTTAAAGAGAACTATCCGTTGTGAGCGACAAAATTCCATGCAATAAAAACGCAAGGATGGGAGTAGAGATATTCAAATACATATTACAAATGCTCC
Source organism: Rehmannia glutinosa (assembly GCA_016081115.2). Classification (NCBI taxonomy): domain Eukaryota; kingdom Viridiplantae; phylum Streptophyta; class Magnoliopsida; order Lamiales; family Orobanchaceae; genus Rehmannia; species Rehmannia glutinosa. The sequence goes on along the minus strand of CM071924.1, from coordinate 51,729,888 downwards.
CCCTATCAACATGCACAACAAGAGTTATAAAGAAGCAACTAAATCAAAAGCTAAAGGCTTAGCTTTTCAATATTGAGCTTAAGTATCAAAACTTAAAAGCTCCCCCCTGTCAAAGAGACATCGTTAACCGTATATAAGTCCATACTACAACCAATGGACCATGATTCATACATAACCATAATGCACCAAGTGGACTAAATATGATCCACAACTTATGGCTTTATGAAGCCATAGCTTATAGCTTCTTTTCGTTAAGCTTATCTTAGCTTTTATGCGCTAATGAGCTTATAACTTGTTTCTCCCCTTTGGAATCATCAAAAAGATTGTTAGCACGATAAATACATCATATATTCATATCAAAGTGCGCAACAAAACCGATGTATCGAGCTATTTGAGCATTGAAGCTTATAAACCAAATAGGAGGGAAAAGTCGAATCATACGACTTGTAGAGGTTTATGAAAACTCATTTGATAAGCAAAACATGATCTCTATAAATGTATAAGACTTTTGAAATCGAGAGAATCATGTAGGTGATGAATTTTTCATTGAAACGTTTTATCGAACACTTGGCGGGCGTCAAAAATTGAGAAAGATATATATAGCCCTTGTAAATGAAATCAAGCCAAGTTTTTCATCACCAAATGCAATTTAACAAATGTCAATCATCAACAATCAATAAGCTCATCACAAAAAATATATGAATTGCATTAAGAAAAATACATATAAGCCACAAACTCAAGGGTTCAACCCAATTGAGCTAAAGAGAGTGAAATTCTTACCATTCGATCGGTAAAGACGAGCAATGATGATGATAGTCGAGCTAGATAATCCCCAAACTACGTAATTCATGCATCAAAACTCATTTGGAGTGAAATGTGTGTGAAAATTGCAAAGGGACGAAATATAGAAGAAAACTTGTGAAAATAAGAATCGAGGACAGAACACATTTTATCCTAAAAATGGCTTAGGCGACCTGGTCGAGGTTGAGGGCGACGGTCGGCGTTGAGGGCGACCGGTTGCCCTCAACCCTTTCGACCACCTGTGTCTGTCGGTTTTTCCAAAATCCAAATTTTCAACCAAAAATCCGATTTTTCGCCCCTAGGTTTTAAAAACGTGCAAAATGCAAACGTAGACCTCATTCAATATACATTATGTCATAATCAAGCTCGAAATGAGGTAAAATACTCGGCGGTTAACGATCAAAAAGTCCGCGAGTTATCCTTGAGACGGAATTAAACACATCTTAAGTTTTTGTTAAAAATCACAATCCCTTAAAAATATATCGAATCTCAATATGTTTAGTTCGATTATGACGAACCAAATTTTGAATACGAATAACCGTATAATAGATATCAAACTTGTTATCCCGAAAAAAAATAAGAATGTTTTTAAGCTTTGGATACAACAAGTCATAAGAAGAAGTGCCTTTCAAATATTTGAAAATTTCTTTTAATAGCACTTTAATGAGATTCGTTGGGATAGTTTTTTAAGTCGAGCATATAGACATAAGGCATATGGAATGTCGGGTCTATAGGAATAATGTAAGAAAACATACCTGGAATTTGTTTGTCAACCGACATGCCTTTCTCAACCTTTGTTAATTTCTTCATTGGTAGCCATAGAGTTTGAGATGATTCATCCTTCTTCAATGCCTAACTTGAAGAGTTCTTTTGAAATATAACCATCTACTTGGCATTGATTAACTTGAAGTGAAATTTGATCTCCCCATCATGTGATACCATGTTCATCTCAAGTTCACCTACATCAACTTAGGAGAATCTCTTGCACAAAATATTCATTAGTAGCACCAAAATATTCTCATAAATATGCACAAGCAAACAATCTTGCCCTTTTTCAAAAACAAGGAGAGTAGTATCAACTTTACCTTTTGTAAAATCATTTAGCAAAAATAGCTAAGTCTATCATACCATACATGGGGTACTTGTTTGAAACCATACAAGGCCTTTTATAAAGATCATTTGGCCTAGAAAAATTTAAACCCCGATAGACTTCTACTTGAATAAAACCATTTAGAAAATTGGATTCAACATCCATTTGGTAAAGCTTGAAATTTTCTTAAAGCAATAATGGGCAAGTAAAATGCAAATAGCTACAAAATGTGCTATGAGTGCAAATGTTACACCAAAATTAATTACATTCTTCTTGAAAATACCTTCGAGCTACTAACCTCGTCTTAGTTCGACCAATGTTGCTTTGGTCATCGAGTTTGTTCAGGAATACCCTTTTCTTCTTCATCACTATCATCATAGGGCATCCAATTGATCTAAGGTGTTCATAATAGAACATTTACATCCAAATATTTTGAGGTAACAATATTTGGAGTACTTCGCTTCTCATCTACACAACTAAACAAACTCATTAAGACGCTTATATAAGCAAGAAAAAGTAGCCCAAGTGTAAAAATATGCCGCAATCATCAATCACAAAATATCTTGCATAAGAGCATAGTAGAAATAGACACTATATAGACCATGAAGCAAGAAACACATACTATGCATTTAGAATATCATCAAGAGCCTAATAAATCATGCAAGTTCAAATAAGCTTAAGAAAGCTATAAAAGGTCTCTTTTGAAATTAGAAAATCCGATAGCATATAGTTGAGAGCTCATTTAAAAGAAGTATTTGAACAAGAGTTGACAAAGCAAATATGTGCAATCAAATATCAAATAGTGCCTTTCAAAAATCTAAAAATCCTCTTAATGGCACTTGTATGAAATACTATGAAAAACAAGCACATAAGCATATGGCAATACATATATCGAGTTCTATAAGAGTAAGAATAACACAAGTAAACGTGCCTCGATAATTTATGCCTTTCTTGACAAATAATGACGTAGATGGCCATTTGTGAAAATATGTAAATCCTACACAATTCTTAAAACAAATCTAGCACAAATGATAATGATAGAAGTGTAGGCTAAGAGATATCACAAGTAAGCTCATGCCATAAAATCCATAGGAGATGATAACACACTATAGTCTACAAAAATGCACAAGAGTTTTAAAAACATCATATGAGATCTTCTTTTTCAAAAAAATTTTAAAAGCACAAATATATATTGAAGACCTTAATTAACAAAATATATACTTGAAAACTCATTTGCAATATAGGCACAAATAAAAACATACATACTAACTAGATAAAATGCATATTTTAAATGGGAAGATACGGTTTACCAATTACGCCATTTCCATGGGTTGTGCCGTTCCCATTGTTGATGATATCTTCCTTGAGAAGTCACTTTGTTGATGATAACTTCTTTGATTACTCCATTTCCAAAGTTTGTTGCCTTCCCATTGTTGATAGTCTCTTCTTCTTTGAAAATCATCTTGTTGATGATGTCTTTGCCATTTCAAGATTGTGTTCTTCCCTGTTAGATAAATGTTTTTATCATGATTTTGATGATTTTGTTCAAATGAGTTTTTATACCAAAACAATGTCCCTAAATGTTGTCCCAACACTTCCGATCGATCTAAAATGTTTTTACTATTTTTCGGAGTATTTCTTGAAGTTTATATTCGATTTAAAATTGACAACACTTTTGTTTCAGCTCGACCGGTCGCCCATAGGGCAACCCGCACTGAGTTGAGTTTTGAAACAGAAAATGGGACGCAAGAGAAAATGGGGAGGCGCGACGGCCGACCAGGCGCGACTGCACCGGGAGTGCCCTCTCAAATGCGACTTCTCTGTTTTGATTTTCTATCAACCCCAACCGGTCAAGACCAGGGCGACCGGTCGAACCCTTCGACCGGTCCCCCTGTAAAAATTCGCAGAATTCAATTTCAATCTTATCTCTCGTGCGACCGGTCGAACCCCTGTTTATCAAAGAAACTATCCGTTGCATTTTCGCATGACTTTTCCTATTTTGTGGGATTGATTTCTAACACTATATTGATGATTTTAAATGGTTTCTTTTGCAGCAAATCACTCCCCAAGGAGGAGCCAATGTCCTGAAATCAAAGCCAAGACTCTCCTATAAAAAGAGGCTTCATTCAAGCAACAAGTGACAACACTCTATACAAAAAAAGAACAATTGAGATACAACACAACAAGATACACTTCAAGCAAACACTTGGTCTTTCATTGTTATTATTCTTGTTGTAAAATTGCCTAGCTTATCACTTTCACATCTTTGAGGTCTAGGCTTTTCTTGATTACACTTCGCACTCAAATTGTATTATTCATTATTGAGTTGTAATCTTGATTTTTGGTTATCATTCAAACACAAGATATCCTTGTGAGTGTTCTTGTGGTAAGAACACACTTGGATGATCTAGGTGATAGGTGAAGAAGATTGTGGTAATCTTCTTATTGAGGTGTTGAAGAATTTGGTATTCTTCAAGGTTGAAGATTGTGGTAATCTTCACAAGGTGTCGTTGAAGGAAGATTGTGGTAATCTTCAAAGGGAGATTGTGGTAATCTCCAAAGGTGGTGTTGAAGAAGAGTGTGGTGCTCTTCAAGGTGTTGTAAGTTGAATTTGTATTAATTTTGGTAATTAATAAAATTCTTTTTCTTTTCGAAATCCATCCCGGATATACTGGGGTGGTAGAGGATTAGGCCCTAGGTGGGTTGAACCTCTTTAAATCGACGTGTGTTGTTTATATTTCGCACCTTTATTATTGTATTTGAGCATTCGGTTGTAAAAAGAGGGCGAAATCAAAAAGATGGAGATAATCTATTAACCCCTCTAGATTATCGTAGTCGCTGACTTACAAGTGGTATCAAAGCCAAACTCTTTGGCAAGCTCGTTTCACATCGCGAGTGAAGAGGAACGATCGTCGGCTACTTAATGAAGCTCATCTATCCGGCACCTCCACCACCAAGCCACCACTATTTGATTCCAAAAATTTTATTTTTTGGAAAGAAAGAATGGAGTGTTATTTACAAGGTTGCGGGTTCGACATTTGGAACACCGTCATAAATGGAGAGTCCATTCCGATGAAAGATACACCATGAGACCAAAGAGCTCAATGATGAAGAGAAGAAATTCATCTCCTTAAATGGTAAAGCTCTTAATATTTTGTATTGTTCATTTACTAATTTGGAATATGAACATATTATAGAATTCCATCGGCACATGAAGTATGGCAAAAATTAGAAGCCATCTATGGAGTATTTGCAAATGAAAGGAGTCAAACAAAAGCATCTACTTCTCAAAGGGATACAATGTCAAATCTAAGGAACAAGCCTCTTACAACTTCCAACTATGAAGAAGTTGAACATTGCTTTATGGGCATTGAAGAAGAAAATGAGGTATGTCTTAAGCCCTCTACTTCTTATGATATTGTTATTCAAAATGATTATAGTGATTTGCAAAATGATTTTGATGATCTTCAAGATGAATTCCAAAGCTTGCTTGTTAAGTACAAAAATTTGAAAAAGGAATTCAATATTTTGAAAAATGATAAGGATAGTTTATTTACTTCCTATGAATCACTATCATGTGCTCACACCACCACTCTTGATAAGGTTAGAAACCTTGAAATAGAAAATAGTACTCTCATTGAGAATATTGAAGTCATGAAAAAGGATTTATTAAAATCCAACTTAAGTACCAACAAAATGCCTAATATTGTTGATGTTCATAATTGTGATAAAATGAAACAAGGACTTGATCATAAGCCTAATGTTGTTAATCATATGAAAAGGAATCAAGTCTATAAGCATGTTGGTCATTATGCTCCTAGAATTATTACTTGTTTTTCTTGTGGCAAAAAGGGTCATACGGCTAATTCTTGTCGGGCTAGAAATAGCTCTAAATATTGTTGGAGACCTAAAAGTCTCAAAGCTAATCTTAAAGGACCCAAACACATGAGGGTACCACAAAACAATGTGCTATTAGGTACCCGGCAAAGCAAAAATCGAAAAAAATTCATGCCACCAAGAAAACATCAAATGAACGTTTCATTTGATCAAAGAAGGAGAAACTACTCTCAACAAAGCCAATTTCAAGAAGAGCGTATAATCAAAAATGGGAAGAACACAATCCTTGAAATGGCAAAGACATCATCAACAAGATGATTTTCAAAGAAGAAGAAACCATCAACCATGGGAAGGTAACCAATCTTGGAAATGGAGAAGTCATCATCAACAAAGTAACTTCTCAATGGGAAGATATCATCAACAATGGGAAAGACACAACCCATGGAAACGGCGTAATTGGTAAACCGTATCTCCCCATTTGTATATGCATTTTATTTTTAAATCTATGCATACTTTTAATTGTGTCTTAATTGCAAAATGAATCTTCAAGTATTTATTTTTAATATAGGTCTCTTATATATTTATGAGTTTCAAAATTTTTAAAAGAGACCTTGCATGATTTTCTAAAACTCTTGAGCATTTTATTAGACTTATGTGGCTTATTATCTCTTATGAAATCTTATAGCACAAGCTCTTTTTGATATCTCATATTACTTGCCTACACTTGTATTTTCTATGCAAATGTTGTCTAAGAATTGTGTAGGATACATATTTCATACTCATTGGCTATTACGTCATCAAGTTTCTTAAACCATCGAGGTATGTCTACTCGTATTTTTCTTTAAACTCGATTTTATGCTTATGCACATATCTTTCAAGATATTTCATTTTGATCCCTTAAGTGCCCCTAATTGATCTTGCAAATATTTTCTTTTAAAAGGCACTACGTGTTTAGTCTCGATTTTATCGTTTATATGTTTTCCCAAAAACCATATTTGTTGGATATAGTCCAAACTTATATTTTTGCAAAGTTTTAAAACTTTTGGGGAAAAAATTGAATTTTGGAAAACTCTGGGAGAAAGAAAAATCACCTGGGACGGTCAAAGCAGGGCGACCGGCCGCCCGCACTCGACCTGGTCGCCTGTGCCATTTTTGCTAGTTAAAAACTTTCTCGTCTTCGCTTTCAAAAACAGACGCAAGATTTTCCCTAAAACCCTATAACAGCGTTCTTCATCCTCTTCCCTTAAAAATCTTCAATTCTTCATCATTTTTCACGATTCTTGTTGCTAATCTTCTTATTTTCACAAGAATCTTACACATATGGCACATCCAAGAAATTCTACCGAACGAAATCCTCAAAAGAGGAAAAGGAGGCAAAGGGGTGAATCTTCTTCCAATCCACAACAAGATGATATTCTTCAAGGAGACTATCAAAATCGGCTACGGAAGAGGAGATTGCCGAATTAAGAGCCGGGGTTTCAAAATCGAGCATTCATTGGGACTCTAGGTTAATATTGCAAGTTGATAATGACTTGTGGATGATCATGATTTTGATGGAGTATTTGATGGTAAAAATACTCTTATATGGCATGGGTTAAAAATCGATATGAAGTACTTAATGGTAAAAGTGCTTCTCTTAATGCTTTGATCATTATGCTTAGTTGGTTATGTTGGAACATTTGATACATGTATTGTTTAAGGCATGACTTATATTACTTGTTGGTTGCTCTAATTTTTGGCATTTGTAATGCCTTGATCCTTCTTAGATTATCTCAATTGAATTAGACTCTTGAGAATCTACTTTGAGCTTCTTATTTGATGAACAAATGTTGCGTATGTTGCATATGATCTTATTGAGCTTTGGAATGAGGTTGATTGATGATATGATAATTTTTGGCTTGAATCTTTTACAAGGACTATATTCAACCTCTTTTATTTTTAACGCACACAAGGTGTTTGTTGAAATGTCGCAATGAAACTTTCAACTTCTACATGATTCTCTTGCTTCATAATGTCGTAAAATCTTTTCGAAATCATGTTTTTAGCATACTAATGAGCTTATGGATCTTTTATGTTTCTATTCTCCAATTATTCCTTGGATTACTATGCTTTAATAGCTCAACGGTTATTAAACCGTCCCTTTGGCGCGCTTTGATATTATTATATGGAGTTTTCACCATCCTAACATTCTTTTGATGATTCCAAAGGGGAGAAAAACAGGATATTGGCTCATTAGCTCAAAGAAGCTAATAAAAGCTTGTCATAAAAGCTATAAGCTATGGCTCATAAAATCCATAAGTTGTGATTTGTTCTTAGTCCAATTGTTGCTTGATGGACTTATAAAATTGATTAATGATGCTTTGTGGACAGGGGGAGCTTCTAAGCTCATGGAGTTGTTGTTTATTTTGTAAAAGCTTGTGCTTCTAGCTTATGCAATATTTCTTATTAATGTGCTTGTTGATAGGGGAGCTTTTGTAAAATGTTTTTAAACGGATAGTTTACTCGAAACCGAAAAATTATTCTGTTTTTGAAATCGTCCTCTTGAAAATTGTTTTGGTTTGTAATCATCAAAAAGGGGGAGTTTGTTAGATAAATGTTTTTATCATGATTTTGATGATTTTGTTCAAATGAGTTTTTATACCAAAACAATGTCCCTAAATGTTGTCCCAACACTTCCGATCGATCTAAAATGTTTTTACTATTTTTCGGAGTATTTCTTGAAGTTTATATTCGATTTAAAATTGGACAACACTTTTGTTTCAGGCTCGACCGGTCGCCCTATAGGGCAACCCGTACCTGAGTTGAGTTTTGAAACAGAAAATGGGACGTAAGAGAAAATGGGGAGGGCGACCGGTCGACCAGGTGGGCGACCGGTGAGGGCGACCGGTCGACCACCGGGCAACCGTGCACGGGAGTGCCCTCTCAAATGCGACTTCTCTGTTTTGGTTTTCTATCAACCCCAACCGGTCAAGACCAAGGGCGACGGTCGAACCCCTTCGACCGGTCCCCCCTGTGTAAAAATTCGCAGAATTCAATTTCAATCTTATCTCTGTGCGACCGGTCGAACCCCTGTTTATCAGCAAACTATCCGTTGCATTTTGGACAACTTTTCCCTATTTTGTGGGATTGATTTCTAACTAGCTATATATTGATGATTTTAAATGGTTTCTTTTGCACCAAATCACTCCCCAAGGAGGAGCCAATGTCCGGAAATCAAAGCCAAGACTCTCCTATAAATAGAGGCTTCATTCGGGCAACAAGTGACAACACTCTATACAAAAAAGAACAATTGAGATACAACACAACAAGATACACTTCAAGCAAACACTTGGTCTTTCATTGTTATTATTCTTGTTGTAAAATTGCCTAGCTTATCACTTTCACATCTTTGAGGTCTAGGCTTTTCTTGATTACACTTCGCACTCAAATTGTATTATTCATTATTGAGTTGTAATCTTGATTTTGGTTATCATTCAAACACAAGATATCCTTGTGAGTGTTCTTGTGGTAAGAACACACTTGGATGATCTAGGTGATAGGTGAAGAAGATTGTGGTAATCTTCTTATTGAGGTGTTGAAGAATTTGGTATTCTTCAAGGTTGAAGATTGTGGTAATCTTCACAAGGTGTCGTTGAAGGAAGATTGTGGTAATCTTCAAAGGGAGATTGTGGTAATCTCCAAAGGTGGTGTTGAAGAAGAGTGTGGTGCTCTTCAAGGTGTTGTAAGTTGAATTTGTATTAATTTTGGTAATTAATAAAATTCTTTTTTTTTTCAAATCCATCCTGGATATCTTTGGGGTGGTAGAGGATTAGGCCCTAGGTGGGTTGAACCTCTTTAAATCGACGTGTGTTGTTTATATTCCTCACCTTTATTATTGTATTTGAGCATTCGGTTGTAAAAAAGAGGGCGAAATCAAAAGATGGAGATAATCTATTCACCCCCTCTAGATTATCGTAGCCGCTGGACTTACACTTCCCATTTTTGATTATATCCTCTTCTTGAAATTGGCTTTGTCGAAAATAGTTTCTCCTTCTTTGATCAAATGAAACTTGTCATTTGATGTCTTCTTGGCGGTATAAATTTTCTTCGATCATTATTTCACGGGTACCTAATATGACATTGTTTTGTGGTACCCTCATGTGTTTGGGGTCCTTTGGGATTAGTCTTGAGACTTTTAGGTCTCCAACAATAATTAGAGCTATTTCTAGCCCGACAAGTATTTACCGTATGACCCTTTTTACCGCAATAAAAGCATGTAATAATTCTAGGAGCATAATGACCAACGTGCTTAGAGACTTGATTCCTTTTCATGTGATTGACACCCTTAGGCTTATGATCAAGTTCTAGTTTCAATTATCAGAACAATCAACAATATTGGTTCTTCTATCGGTACTCAAGTTGGATTTAGATAAATCATTTTTCAAGCAATTTATATCCTCAACAAGAGTACTATTTTCTTTCTCAAGGTTTCTAACCTTGTCAAGAGTGGTGGTGTGAGCACATGATAGTGATTCATAGGAAGTAAATAAACTATCCTTATCATTTTTCAAAACAATGAATTCCTTTTTCAAAATTTTGTATTTAACAAGTAAGTTTTGGAATTCATCTTGTAGCTCATTATAATCATTTTGTAAATCACTATATTTATTTTGCAATTCATGGTCATAAGAAGTAGAGGGTTTAGAACTTACCTCGTTTTCTTCTTCGATGCCCATGAGGCATTGTTCAACTTGTTCATCATGGGAGGTTGTAGAAGGCTTATCCCATGTTGTTGGATTTGATATTGTATCCATTTGTGAAGTAGATGCTTTTGAGTTGCTCCTTTCATTTGCATATACTTCATATATGGCTTCTAATTTTGCCATACTTCATGTGCCGATTGAATACCTACAACATGATCAAATTCCAAAGTGGTAAGTGAACAAAGTAAAATATTAAGAGCTTTACCATTTAAAGAGATGATTTTCTCCTCTTCATCATTGAGCTTTTTGAAGCCTTTTGAGGTGTGTGGTGTGTTTTTCGTCGGAATTGATTCTCCATTGATGACGGTGTTCCAAATATCAAACCCGCAACCTTGTAAATAACATTCCATTCTTTCTTTCCAAAATATAAAATTTTTGGAATCAAACCGAGGTGGCTTGGTGGTGGAGGTGCTTAGGAAAGTTGAGCTTCATTCGTAGCCGATGATCGTTTCTCTTCACTCGCGATGTGAAACGAGCTTGCCAAAGAGTTTGGCTTTGAGACCACTTGTAAGTCCAAGCGGCTACGATAATCTAGAGGGGGTGAATAGATTATCTCCATCTTTTCGATTTCGCCCTCTTTTTCCAACCGAATGCTCAAAGATAATAACAAAGGTGCGGAATGTAAATAACACACGATGATTTAAAGAGGTTCAACCCACTTAGGGCCTAATCCTCTACCACCCAAAGATATCCGGGATGGATTTTGAAAAGAGAAAAAGATTTTATTAATAATTACCAAAATTATTACAACAAAATCTTACACCAACACCTTGAAGAGCACCACACTCTTCTTCAACACCACCTTGAGATTACCACAATCTTACTTGAAGATTACCACAATCTCCAAACGGCACCTTGTGAAGATTACCACAATCTTCACCCTTGAAGAGCACCACACTCTTCAACACCTCAACAAGAAGATTACCACAATCTCCTTACACCTAACACCTAGTTCACCCAAATGTGTTCTTACCACAAGAACACTCACAAGGATATCTTGTGTTTGAATGACGACCACAAATTCAAGATTACAACTCGATAATGAATAATACAATTGAGTGCAAGTGTAATCAAGAATAGCCTAGACCTCAAGAATGTGAAAGTGAATAGCTAGGCAAATTACAACAAGAAATAAGACAATGTAAGAACAAGTGTATTCTTGAGTGTATCTTGTTGTGTTGTAGTTTTCTCTCTTATTGTGTTACTTCAATTCTTCCTCTATTTATAGAAGATGTCTTGTACATGATAGGCTCCTCTTGGGGACATGAATTCTGTAAAAAATTGCAAGACAATTGAAGAAAAGAGCTGTTAGAAATCAATCCCACAAATTAAGGAAAAGATGTCTGCTGCACAACGGTTACATTTTTTTGTCATCAAACTAAGGCATACCGGTCGCATTTAAATAGAGTTTGAAATAATCATATCAACATTTACAGGCGATCGGTCGACGTGCACCTCGACCGTCGACCCTAACCACAACCGGTCGCACTCAACAAAAAATGAAAGGCAAATGTTCTGCTTTCAATTTTTGCTCCTGTGCACGGCCGCGCCAAAGGGGTCGACCGGTCGACGGCACCGCCGATTGCTCGACCATTTTCTCGCAAACATGAAGTTTTTGTTTTCCTCAACTTTCGTGCACGGGTTGCCCTATACGGCGACGGTTGACCTCAAAACAAAAGTGTTGTCCAATTTTATATCGAAAATAAACTTCAAGAAATACTCCGAAAAATAGTGAAAACATTTTAGACCGATCGGGAGTATTAGGACAACATTTAGAAACATTGTTTTGGTGTAAAAATACATTAACAGAAAATCATTAAAAGTGTTGTCCAATTTTGTCAAAAATAAAACTTGAAGAAATACTCGGAAAATATTAAAACCATTTTAAATCATTTAGGAGTATTTGGACAACCTTTAAAACCATTGTTTTGGTGTAAAATCAAAATCATCAAAATCATGATAAAACCATTTATCAAACGGTGGGCCATCAACCAATGTAAAGTTAATAGGAGAAACTTTGTCACTTGCTTGCCTCCTTTTTGCCAAGGCCTCCTCAAAGACTTTGTCCTCGATGATTTTTCAATGGGAATGGACTCGACTTCTTCATCGTCTGCTCCCAAGAACTCTACATCAACATGTTATTGAGAATCATGAAGAGAACTTCTCTCTTCTTCTTCCCGAGGGGCTAGCACATGTTCTTCACCTTGCTTATCCAGGAAGTCTCAACCTCCTATGGGCCGTCTTTACCTCATGATCTTAACCGATGGGCCTTCAACCATCCCTTTTGCGTCTCAACCAAAGTAGGGTCTTCTACATTTATCCCTTCAAACAGATCGAGTCGCTTTGGGGTCTTGATGGCATCCATTGGAGTCTCAACTCCTTGGATTGCACTTTTCGGCCAAGAGTCTCAACTCCCGTGACCTCACCTCCAACCTTTGCCTTAGCTACATCGACAACTTCATCGGCTTGCATGGCAGCTGGGATTTCAGTTGAGACAGTCGAAACTGTCTAAGCCTCGTCAACCACACTATGTTGTACATCAATGGTCTCACATTTGCCTCCGAACTTCTCTTTGGTGTTGTCTCCCATGACCTCCTCGACCTGGTCGGGTGGTTTGAGTTTCCCTCTCATTTGGTGTACCAAAACCCGACACTCGGCTTCTTTTCCTTTTGAATGAGCAGCCGATAGGGCAGGTGTCTCAACACCTTCATCAGGGATATGCTTGGCTAAGGTGCCCTCTTCTACTCCATCCTTAGCTTGATCACCAGTTCTCCTGGTATTTTCATCCTCCCGGTACACTTTGGAGAAGTGGTGGCATTAATCGCCCTCACCATTTCCATAATATCTAGGCTAGGAGAGATCATAATTGAAGAAGACTCTCCTTGGCCCGTTCAAAGTTGTTTCTGGTGAAGCTCTTTGGATTCTTAAATGGCTTGCCTTTGTTCAGCCTTCTCCACTGCATCAGCAGGGTCTATTTCTTCCACATCATCACATCCTTTGTTGGTGATGTTGAGAATGTTTTGGGAATTATATAAGGAAATAGGCGTGAGGTTTTGGAGATTCCTCAATAGCCTTTGCTTTAGCCTTCTCCTTAGCTTTCTCCTCATCCCTCTTCTCATATAGAATGGTTAAGCAAAAATCTGGGTCAAGTGTGAAACTAACAAAAATGTTCCCTAGAAAGCTTAGAAGCTCTTCTTATTTTTCTATAAATTCAGGACTTTGGAATTGATGCCGGCATAAGCTTCCAAAGTGCATCCAGATCCTTAGCCTTTCTTGAACATCGTATTAATGGCTTTAGCCCAAAATCTCTTAGGCAAACCAACTTCACCTAACATGGTCCTCGCAGCCTTACTTGAGAGTTCTTTCCTTCTTTCGGCCTACTCCATTCTTCTATGGAGTTCTTGCAGTGACAACTCATGATCAATACCATTCTCGTATAATAGTGAGTTATAATCCCATTGACAAACTCGGTTCCCTTGTCGGACCTTTTATTTATAATGGTTTGACTCTCCTCATTTTGAACTCTTCTCATCAATCGAGGTAGTTTCGCAAGGTTCCTTCTTTTTACACATAAAGATTGTCCATGTGTATTGATGACACCGAGCCAAGCTGGAAAAAAGTTACTCCACGTGGTCATCCAACACACATCCGAGTAGGGGCCCGCGGTGATGTCAAGAACGGTGCCGGTGACACGTCATGAGTTGGGCTCGCCCACTAACAAGCCCAACCACGGCTGCCTCACGAGCCCCGACCCCGAGCCCAAATTTTAGCGGGAAACGATGCGATGTGATTGGAAAAATAACCATTTGCCCATACTTAGTGCTCCATTAGCACCAGATGCCACCACGTGTCAGAATATTATCAATATGAGTCTCCAAGTGGCAAAAACTTGGCTGACATGCACTCTTAGAGGGAACATGTGTCCTTTTCAAATTATTTTACTAATTAGTGCAAATGTGACTATTGAAAACCCACTTATTGGAGGGGTGTAAAAAGCCTCACTTAAGAGGAAAAAGACAAGAAGAAAAAGATAGAAAAAATACCTGTAAATGTGTGGTTGTAAGAAAGACCGACCCCAATAATCAGGTTCGGCATTACGCGAAAAAAAGGCATAATTAGCCACAAATAAACGCGCATTACGTGTATTTATATTTCCACGTATTTAATCTCTTATGTATTTAGCTTGTTGACCAAAATGCACGTCAACATGTATATTGATTAATCATCCACCACCACTAAGGTGTATTTCTTTCCACTGATACTAGCTGGTTCAATAGGACCAAATAAATCCATATGAAATAAGTGCAATATCCTGGTTGAAGCAGGACTTGGCTTGTCCTTGATAGATGGCTTGATTTGCTTTCCCATATGGCATGCATCACAAATGCTTTCCTTCTTGTATACCGAGTCAGGCAGTCCTTCCACAAGATGACTCCTAATATGTGCTTGGTGTAGCAGTTCACCAATCCACTACATACATGTTCTTCTGCCTTGATCATTGTAGCACAATCTCATATGATTCAGCATCCTTGATCTGGCATACTACCATGCTGAATCCAACATTATAGCCTTTGTCACAGAGTTGACAGATGCTCAGCAGATTGTAATTAAGGCCTTCAACATATGCTACATCTGTGATCTCTAGTACATTCTTCCTGATGGATCTTGTGCCTTTTATTTCCCTAGAGCTTCATTTCCTCCAAATATGACTTTAACACCTTTGATTTCCTTGAACTCTGACAAATATTTCTTGTTCCATGTCATATATCTGGAACAACCACTGTCCATGTACCAGGTTCCTTGGCACTCAGTTGTTCCTTGAACCTGCAATCAAGGAAATTAGTTTTAGGTACCCATACTTGCCTGGGTCCTAAGGGGTTAGTGCTATAAGGTGTTCCAACCAACCTATAGCAAGATGATCTGACTCTAATAGGTTGTCACCTATCAGTTCCATAATCATAATGCACATTAGCAAATTGCTTGGGGGCTTTAGGATCATACAACTGTCTCTTTTGTCTGTATGCCTATGTGCGTGTTTGAGCATTTGCTTTCTTGGGGTAATAGTGGAACTCGTGTGCATATAGGGTTTTGTGCTTGGGTGCATAAATGTGCTGATTATAGCTCTTTTGCCTTGGGAATGACCTATGATAAGATTCTTTGCCACTTTGGCTTGTATCCCATTGGTCATGACTGATATCTCATTTGGTTATTCCAATCAGCCTGGCTCGGGTAGTTTCTACCATTCTCATCATGTAATTTTCTTTGCTGAAATCTCTGGGGTTTTTGGTATCTCTGTTTGGATTTTACAGAGTATTTCCTGTTTGGAGTCTGCTGATGGACTCTTCTGAATTTAGTTTCAGTTGTCCTGTCAGTATACTCAGCTGGCTTCTTGCCTTTTTCCTTGTATCCAAGGCCATCATGGTTGTGATTTTGATTTTGATTAGGTGTTTGTGCAACATATGGTGCTTTCGATTTTTGGACTCCCTCATTACTTAAGGATCCTTTCTCCATAACCACTATTGGGATTTGAGCATGCACAAAGGAATTAAAGCCAATGCCTGTCTTGTCACCACTTTCTTTTGAATCATTACAAGTTGATCCAATGATTTTCTCAGCAATCACATTCTTAAAAGTTCCTCGCTTGATCTTGGCAATTTCAGCCTTGACTTTGTGTTATCATTAGTTATATGACTTAGAGTACATAACTCCTTAGTCAGCTGTGAGTTTTGGCATTTAAACTGGATGTTTTCTTTATTTAGGAGTGTGTGAGAGGTTTTTATGTGCTCAAAATCTTTCATCATTTTGCCAATAGAATCATAAAGATCTGTGGGTGATGAAGTGTTTGTGTCACTATCACTATCACTTGAATCAGAATGAGATGAGTTAGAGTGTACCTCATCTTCTTGATATTTGGAGTCTTGTTCTTTGGCCATGAGGCATATCAAAGCCTCTTCCTCTATATCTCTGGAGTAGTTAGCTTCACTACTGTCTGACTCTGTTGGTTCCTTGCACTTGGCTGTTTCAGCAGTCTCCACAGCGAACATGGCTTTCGTCTTTTCCTGTCTTCTTTCTCTAAAGACTTTTATTTCCTCTTCATTTCTATACTTGTTGACTGGTGGATAAGGACAGTCAACAACAAAGTGTCCTAGTTGCCTACAATTCCAACACAGGTTCTCAACTCTCTGCAAGTCAGCTTTTTCAGCTCTCTGGTTATCAGCTCTCTGATACTCAGTTCTTTGATGTTCGGCTCTTTTGGGTGGTCTGTCTTTCCTTGCTTTGGAGGGTGCTGAGTGTCTTCTTGATGATTCACCCTTGTTTCTTTTGTAGTTCTTATTGAAGAACTTGTTGAATCTTTTCACCATCAGGGCAATCTCTTCTTGGTCTATGGTCTCCTTGGATTCAACTCTCTTTGCTTCACCAGACCATGAAAATTGTCTTGGGTACAATTGTCTCTTCTTGTTCTTTCCTTCTTAGCTCAAACTCATATGCTTTAAGATCGAGAGAACAATTCATGATTTGATGTCCTGGTGAGATCCATGGAATGTCTTAGGGCCATAACCTTCATTTTCCACTTAGTTGAGATTGACCCTAGGATTTTCATACGATCTCCTTCTCGTGTATATTCCTTCCCTAGAGCCGAAAGCTAATTTGTGATCTCTGTGAATCGGCATCCAACCGATCCCAATTTCACCGCAATCATTTTAAAACTTTCAAACTTTTGGACAACAATGTTAATTTATTTTATTTTATTTGATCGATTCTTCACAAATCAAGGTGAGTTTTTCCCAAATCTCTTTGGCTATTTTACTAGATTTAACTTTATTAAACATATCCTTATCAAGAGTTTTATAAAGTATGTCATTGGCAACATTGTCAAAGTTGTATCTCTTATCATTTGTCCATTCACATCGTGGTTTGTCCACCATGGGGCAGTCTAGCTCTGCAGTGCAAGATCTCTCCGTCGGCCAGAGTCGCCCTTCTTACTACCGTATTGACCTTAAAGATTTGTAGTGGCCTATCCTCACTCACGAGCCACATCTCATCATGTAGGGTTGATAGATGATCCTACATACGTATTTTCCAATCATCAAATTCTTCCACAGTGAACATTCGAATGCGAGTTAGATTTGCTTCCATGATAAAAATTTTGCTTTTGAAATAAAAGCTTTAAAAACTCAAGTGTTGATTCTTTGAAAAAAAATGAGATCTAGGTTAGTAACCAGTGCGGAAGGCTCAATGAACCAACTGCTCTGATACCACTTGTAGGGCCCAAGGAGTGATGTGTAAGGTTTAAAAGGGGGGGTTGAATAAACCTTACCAACTTTTCGATTTTAGTCCTTTTTAAAATATATTCTGAGTTAACTCAAATCAGCTAAGTCCTTGAGGGACAACTAGGTTGGCTTACACATCAAAGTTACCCACTCAACAGACTCGACTGAGCTGTTAATAGTATAACTCAGCTGTTTTCAGCTAACACTTAGAAATTCAGTTGATTTGGTTTTGTCAGCGGAAGACTTTTGATAGTATAACTCAGCTATTATCATTTGCTGATACGTCTTTGACGTTTGATTCCAATCATTTTGGAATGACTTAGTGTTAGTCGCTTGATCGAGACAACTTCTCTATCACTTGTCGCGCGTCTTCACTTCACTTTACTCATCTAACACACAATTGGGTCTTCACTTCAATCTTCAATCAAGTCTTGTAATCCTCATTTTAGCTAACTTCAACTCGGCCTTAAACAACCCTATCTATTACAAGTTGAATTACATAGAAAATATGGCGCCAACTTCCTAATCTAAGTTTTACATGGTATCATCAAAATCTATACATAAATTTTCCCAACAAACAGACCCTTTGTTCTTGAAATCAGCTTTTCCTCTTCAACAAAGTTGAAGTTTTTCTTCCTTCACTTAGTGTGTCGGATGATTCACTTGAAAATAGGCTTGAGGATTAGAATGCATAGCTTGAGAGTGTTTTGCTTGCTTTGCTTTAGTTGCTCATATATGTCTTGGTTCACTCTCACATATATTTCTCAGCCTTTTATAGTGACAGTTTGAAAAAGTGTCCATTGAAGATATATACATTTTTCAAACATCACTTCTTGATTGTTGGTTTCTCTTGTTGTGCAAAGATTTGATGTTGACCTTTTTTTTTATGAAAATGTGAAAATTTCATTAAATAGAAGTGAAAAATACAAAATAAAAGGGGCCTACACCATTAAACAGAAATAGTGGAAATGGACGGGGCCATTAACTGGCAAAGAAAGAAATGAGCGACTAAGGTCATGAAATCGAGATCTAGAAAAAGTCCCAAAAGAAGAACAAAAAAACTAAGATACACACCAGATAGATGGACTCAAGAGAGGATCATTAAACAAAATACAAGAAAAGGACCATCAACCAAGTAGACAAGCATTCTAGGAGAGAGGGTGGTCTCGACCTTAGCTATCCAAAGAACACTTGAATAAGGGTGGCAAATGATCTACAATAAAATGTACACTTTGTAGATGAGGCATACCTCATGAAAACCAGATTGAATCCAAAGAGGGGAGGGACTAAGTCAACCCACAGGCTCAACCAAGCCCATCGAATAATAAAAGAATCAAAAATTGAAAAGGAAACCACTAAGGTTGCTTGATTTAAAAATCATTCAAGAGAGGTGGGGGAGCCAAGCAATCCCAAAGAGATAGAGGTTCCAATGGGCCACCTAACAAAATGAAAATTAAACACTTGGGACGATGGACGATAACCAAAAAAGGTCAACCAAAATCTAATCCCACCTAAGAAAAGCCATCCAAAGGGGAAACCAAAACATAATTCAGACAAAGTATAGGCCTGGGATAATTGGTTTAGTGAGGATAATAGCTCGATAGAAACCAAAGAGCAAACTATTAACCAATAAAGAACACAATCCCACAGTGCAAGACACCAGCCCAATTTTATTTTTCAAAAGTCATCATATGGGACATTAAAAACTGAGACCATGTTGGGTTAACATAACCTGTAGCAGCAGACTTAGATAAACATAGTTGTTGACTCGTCCTTAATTTAATGTTCTACAGCCTGCCTGAAACTCTACAGGTTTTTTGCGAACATCTCATTGGTTCTCAGCTACTTGCACTCTTTCAAAGAAGACAACTTTAAGGTTGTTGGTCTGTCCGCCTTTACCATTTTGGGTAAGTCTTTGACTTTTTATTCCAACGGATTTCTTCAGCTTTCTTTGAGTCCTTAAGCTGCTTTACCACTTTATTGAGTCTTCTCCATTTATCTGGGATGACTCAACTTTAGAGTGCTGATAGACACAACTAATTTACTTAACTGATACTTTTCTTCGACACCCAGCTGTAGCTCAACTGATTCTTCACTGCATTCTTCAGTCAACTTCTGCGATCTTCAACATGGCTGCTTCTTTACTCAACTTATATTTCCCATGTATTACATAGTTGAAATACAATAGAAAATGAGGTGCCAACTTTCTAATATAAGTTTTACATGCATCATCAAAATCTATACAAATAAATTTCTCAACAATTTCTCCCTTTTTGAAGATACCAAAACTTAAATAAAAAGTACAACATAAAAGTGCTTAAAAAGAATGATTGTAAGAATGTGACATTTTATTGAATATCATTCTGCACTTACATGTACTTACAATATTTTTGTGAATTTACAAGTATTGTAAAAATACAACAAAATTTTGCAGCTCTCTTCAACGCCTCTGCTGCTTCCTTCTTTTTTCCTCATCCTCATCTCACCTGTGGCAATCTTCATATTCTTTCCTCTTTCTTTCCTCAGCATCTCTTCTCTTATTTATGTCATAGTCTCTCCCTAGTCTCTTGTTGTATTCTCTTTCCTGCCTTGCACTGTCTTCTTCATATTTTCGTTGAAGTTCATTTGTATGATGAGCAGCTTCTTTGTTTTTGAGTTCTCTGTAGCCAAGTCAGTATTCTGCGCCATTTTTCATGGGATAAACGTACATGATGCTCTTAGATCTTCTTGGTGGAGAGCTTCTGCCTCTCCCACCAGACCTATAATTCCTTTCTCTTCCCCTAGCTGGGTCAGCTCCTCTGGGAGTTTGACTGGACTGAGCCCTTGAAGTCTGCTGACTCTTTAAAGATTAAGTTGGCTGCTTCTTGGCCAATTTAACAATAGCAAGTCCTTTTTCCCAGTTGTAATCCCATGCTCCTTTTAAGTCCATCCCCTCAAAGTATCCTTCTGATCGAAGAGTCTCAAATTCTTCGATAGATGTTTCCCTTAAATGCGCTGGGAGATTGGATTCTTCACTTGTTTCCTGGAGCTTTCCTACTGGCGGACCATTGAACTCGTCTTTGAGTCCTTCAACTCTGTCATGCTGCCTTCGTTCAAGATCTTCTATTTCAGCTTGATGTTTCTTGAAGGCAAGCTCAACTTTTTCTTTATGACAATACTGGGGTACCGAGAGTGGAGAGAGTGGTGGATGAGCTTTGGGTGTCTTGAAAATAGTTTTCATGGGGATCTTCTCAACTATATCTTCCCTCTTTTTGGCACCATCACCTTTTATGAGAGAGAGATTTGGGTCGACTGGAGGAGAGAGTCTAGTTTCTTATGTGTAATGGAGTCTGCTGTTCTTTGCTCGGAGCGGAGTGCATGCGGTGTGCCTTCATTTATGACATCTAAGCTCGTAGAGAGGTCTCCATATGCTCCATTTGCTTCCTACGTTGCAACTTGAGCAGCTACATATCCGTCATGTGGCTTCATTCCATTCGATCAATGTTGTCCCTTTGCCTCTGCTAAAATTGAACTCGTTTCGCCACACCTGCATCACTAGTTTTGAGAAGAGTGATCCAAGTAGCCAACCCGTTTTCTCTGCGAAGTGCCTTTGTATGTGTAATCCATTCTCGAATTCTCAAAGATGGTCCTCTTATATCCCTAGATATCATGGCATCATGAATATCAATCCTCCGGTTTAGTGCAACAAAGCCTCTTTTCTCGTTACCTCCATTTCCTCGCACATTGCTTGGAAGGCCTTTCAAAGTGTATCGCTTTGCCGAAGAATCCCCATGTAGGAATGATTCAAGTCATGGCCAAAGGGAACAATTACGATTTGCAAGTCTTCCGGAGCTTGTAATTCAAATTGGATCAATTTGAACATGAAATCGGGTAGATTCTTCCGTAGTATCGCCTTCAAGGGAAACTTCATCAACAAATGGGAACTCCAATTCATAAATGCCAATATGTGCTGAGGAAGGTCCCACTCCTCCTTCAGGAGCACTTCTCTCCTTACCCTAGCTAGAAGCTCTTTGTGCCTCAGCTGTTTGAGCGTCATTAGCAAGCCGCAGTTACTATGGAAGCCTCACGAGCTATCCGAGCCTCAACTATCTTAACAGACTTCATTGGTAACATTGTAGCATCCTTTTAAGGAATTGATCCTCAGTTGCTTTAGCAACATCATAGGTAGGCAATGTAACCATTGGGGGTGGTCCATCAACTAAAACAAATCTATTGGAGGCTTTCAAACGGGCCTCCTTCATCTGGGCTTCCAATTCCTTGTCTTATGGATCATACTCTGTTGGGTTGTTAGAGTCTTCAAAATTCAGAATTGGCCTATCCGAGCCATGTAGAGCTTCAATTTCAATGGGATTAGTTGACTCAAACTCGAGCAAATTGGGAAAATCCTTAGGTACATTCACATTTCCCCTAGAAGTTTCAACCTCCATAGGGTCTTTAGTTAGCTTAGCACCGGTCTCAACCGCTGCAAGGCCTTCAACATTTCCTTTCGCAAACTTTTAGTTGGGTCTTTAATGTTGGCTTCCTTCGAGGCCTCAAACTATGGGATTGCACTTTCAAGACCAAAGGTCACAACTAACATGGTCCTCTACTTTATCCCGTGCCTCGCGCATGAGAATTTGGATGTCTCAGAACTTCATTGGTTTACAATGCGGTGGTACCTCATTTGAGATAGTCTTAACCGTCAAAGCGTCATTGGTTCCAACGGGTCTTGTTCAATAGTCTCTCCATCGCCTCCTAACACTAGGGTTTCTTTGTCTCCTCGTAGCCTCCTCCAACCTAGTTGCGGTGTGATCGATTTCGCCCCTCAATGGCTCACCAAAGAATGGGGTTGTTTTGCTTTTCAAAGAGAGCATGGCTCCATCGGGTTGCCCTCTTCTACTCCTTCATTCCCAACATCATTGCCATCCTCCCTAGTCACTTGTCCTCTCGAGAATGAGTTGGTGAGGTATTTTCATCAAGATTCCTCACAATATCAATGATTGCGGTGTTGGAGAGATAGATATGGGTGATTCTCCAACAACCCCGAGCATAGTTTGCTCATGCGCCACTCACGGACTCCTTCATGGCCCTGTTTGGTGAGCCTTCACCACATGATCAGTTCCCTCAATTATCTCTCGCATCACCGCTACTAGCACTTTCGAGAGCCTCTTCCGAGATGTTTGAATCTATGAAAGCACATGTATGAGGCTCGAGAGCTTTGGCTTTATCCAGTGCGCTTTTAGCCCGGGTAGCATCCTTCTTCTCATAAAGAATGAAGTGTAGTAAAGTTCATCAAGTTATTCAAGCAAATCCTCAATCCTTAAGCGTGCAAAAGGAATAAACCAATGGGAAGCACGCACCTTGTGTCAGGTCGATCAAAAGTCAATGTTCATTTAATACGAGGAAATGTCAAGATCAAGGATCGCAACAAGACAAGCCAACGAACATAAGTGACTTTTGAAATCAGTCTATCTCTTCAACGCTGATTTTTTAAAGTTCACTATAAAAGGCCGAGGAATCACTTTGAGAAAAGGTTACCCGAACCACGAACATTCAAGTTATCATTCGCCGTCAGAACCCGCAAAAATATTCTCAAGTTATTCAAGCAAATCCTCAAGCCTAAACTTGAAGGAAATCAATCCATCACCTAGCCGTGAAGGAAAGACAACTTCACATGTTGAATAGGAAACTTTTGAAGAATCAAAGGGGTCTACACTCCAAGGAGGATTGTAGAAAGGTTCAAGGTCGAACGGTCTCAAGACATTGGAGGGCTTCGTGATCAAATCCAAGAAGCTTGAGCAAGTGAGTCAAGTATCAAGGCAATCGCCTGTGAAGAAGCCGAGTCGGACGAGAAGCCAGTTTGTGTGACCAAGGCATCTCCGATCGAGTCCCAAAGGATCAAGTCACCGTGTGTGATCAAGACTTGTATCTGGACCGATAACCACTTTGTACTCACGATCAATACTTAGTGGATTCATCCAGGAGTCGGAGAAGAGAGGATTAGAAGAATTACCCCATCTTCGAACCTCTATAAAATTAATTGTGTCATTTACATTTCAAAGATTTACTTACTACATATCATTTAATATCTTCGATAATTTGCTATCCAATTGATATTTAACAAACTTAAACCAAATTCAAGGGTGTTAAGTATTCCGCTGAAAATCTCATCACAACCGGGTTAAGTATTAGACTAAACAATCGAAGTTATTCTATCAACAAATTTCAGTTGAGTTTGTTGAGTGGCTAACTCATTTGGTTAACTAACTTAGTTGTCCATCAAGGACATAATCGTGAAATTAACTCAACTTATTTAAGACTAAATTCGAAAAGTTGGTAAGGTTTATTCAACCACCCTTCTAAACCTTACTCTCACCCCTTGGAACCGACAAGTGGTACGTGAGCGGTTGGTTCATTGAGCCTTCCGATCGGTTCTTGAACTAGATCTCCAATCTTTCAAAGAAGTTTTCTTTAACACTTGTTCTTTCACAAGCCATTTTTAAAACAACAAAGTTATTATCATGGAAACAAATTTGACACGCATTCCTATGTTCAACATTGAAGAATTTAATGACTGGAAAATACGTATGCAGGCTCATCTATCAGCTTTACATGATGAGATGTGGATAGTGATAGAGGATGGGCCACTCGCAAATAATGAAAGTGAACACCATTTGCAAGGAGAGTCACGAATCAAGAAGAGGAGGATGCTCCTCCCGCACCACCTATGGTTGAAAAGCCAAGAGCTGAATGGACAAATGATGATAGAAAAAGATACAACCTTGACAACGTGGCCAAGGATATACTTTACAAGACTTTGGACAAAGCCATGTTCAACAAAGTCAAATCTTGCAAAACAACCAAAAAAATCTAGGATAAATTAACCTTAATTTGTGAAGGGTCTGAGCAAATCAAGGAAAACAAATTATCTGTTGTTGTTCAAAAATTTGGAAATTTTAAAATGCTTGCGAGGTGAGACAACGGATCAATTTGGATGCTAGATTCACTGAAAAAAACGAATGAGCTCTCAACACTTGGGAAAGAATACACACGAAGGAGATGTGTATGAAGATACTAAGGAGCCTCCCAGCTGAGTGGGAAATGAAGACCATGGCTCTAAGGCACTCAATGGACCTATCAAAAACATGT
Source organism: Rehmannia glutinosa (assembly GCA_016081115.2). NCBI lineage: Eukaryota > Viridiplantae > Streptophyta > Magnoliopsida > Lamiales > Orobanchaceae > Rehmannia > Rehmannia glutinosa. The sequence goes on along the minus strand of CM071924.1, from coordinate 51,705,019 downwards.
AATCATGAACTGTTCTCAGACCTCAAAGCCTATGAGTTTGAGCTGAGAAGAAAGGATCAAGAGGAGATAGCTATACCCAAAATAGCTGCACTCGTAGTTTAAATCCTCACACTCTATTAAATGAGGAAAACAATTAAAAGCTAAAAGCAAAACTCACAACTGATTAAGGAGCTGAGTACCCTAAGTCACATAGCTGATGAGAACAAAGAGCTGAAGGCTGAGAATGCTAAACTAATAGCAGAGATAGTTGCTATAGAAAAGAGAGAAAATGATCTCAAAAATGTGATTGCTTCATTCACAAAGGCATCTAAATCATTGGATGACCTTATCATGAGCCAAAAACAATGTGGAGACAAGACAGGCATAGGATTCAATTCCTTTGTGCATGGTCAAACTCCCAAAGTGATCTTGGAAAAAGGATCTTCAAGCAATGAAGCATCTCAAAAATCCAAGACACCAAATGTTGCACACACATTCATTCCAAAGCACAATCACAACCAAACTAGCCTTGGTTATAAAGGAAAAGGAAAATAATTTTGAGTTGAGTATCTTTGAGAGGACAAGTGAGAAGAAATCCACCGAGTTCCTCAAGCCAAAATCCAAACAGGAAGTACTCAGAAAGAAGAAACAGAGCTACCAAAAGCCCTTAAGTTCTATAAAAGGAACAAATATGATGGGAATGGTAGAAACTACCCAAGTCAAGTCGATTGGAATAATGTGGAATATCAAAGAAAGACCAATGGAATACAAGCCCAAATGGCAAAGACCTAGTACTCAAAGAAAGGTCATTCCAAAGGCAACAAAGCTATTATCAACACACATATGCACCCAAGCACTACACTCAGAGATATCACAATTACCCAAAGAAGGCAATTGCTAAAAACACACACACACAGGGAATACGGACAAAAGAGACAAAGTTTAATGAACCAAAACCCCCAAGAAATTTGCCAAAGTAAATTATGATTATGGCACAGATAGATGGCAACCTCTTAGAGTCAAATCATTTGGCTATAGGTTGGTTGGTTCATCTTATAGCACTAACCCCTCAGGACCCAGGCAAGTATGGGTACCTAAAAACTAATTTCTTGATTGCTGCTTCAAGGAACAGCTAAGTGCCAAGGAACGTGGTACATGGATAGTGGCTGTTCCAGACACATGACATGAAACAGGAAAAATCTGTCAAAGTTCAAGGAGCTTAGAGGTGCAAAAGCCATATTTGGAGGAAATAAAGCTCCAGGAGAAATAAGACGACCTTTGGAACCATAAAGAAAAATGGATTAGAAATCACGGATGTTGCATATGTTGAAGGCCTCAATTTCAACTTACTAAGCATCGCCCAACTCGTGACAATGGCTATAATGTTGGATTCAATATGGGAGTGTGCCAAATCAAAGACATGAATCAAATGAAGTAGTGTTGCAAGGATCCGGCAAAAGAACATGTATGTGGTAGATTGGTCGATCGCCACACCAAGCACTTGTTTATTAGCAATGAGTACAAGCCGAATCAAGTTGGTTGTGGCACAAGAAGTCGAGTCACCCGAATTTCAAGACATGCTTAACAAGCTTGCAAGGAGTAATCTTGTAGAAGGACTCCCGGACTCAGTGTACAAGAAGGAAAGTGTTTGCGATGCATGCCGATGGGAAAGCAGATCAAATCATCATTCAAAGAGAAGTCACGTCCATCTCCAACAAGAATATCAGATCTGCCATATGGATTTATTTGGTCCGATTGAGCCGATAGCATAAGTGGAAAGAAATATACCTTGGTGGTAGTAGATGATTATTCAAGATATACATGGACAATTTTCATGTGTAAAAAGAAAGAAACCTTGTAGAAGTTTACCACGGTGATGAAAAGAGTTCAAAATGAGAAGAGTCAAACCATTATAAAGATAAGATCTAATAGAGGAACCGAGTTTGTTAATGTAATAATAACTCAAGATTTTGTTGAAAATGGTATTGCTCATGAATTATCTCGCAGCAAAGGACTCCACACAGAATGGAGTTGCGTAAAGAAGAAACAGAACTCTCAAGGAAGCCGCAAGGACCATGTTAGCCAAGTTGTGGTCGCTTAAAAGATTTTGGTCAAGCCATAAACACGCATGCTATACTCAAAATAGATGCATGATAAATAGACAGCTGACAAAGACTCCTATGAGATTTGGACAGGGAGGAAGCCAAATGTTGCATATTTTAAAATATTTGGATGTAAATGCTTCATCCATAATAATGGCAAAGACAATTTAAAGGCTTTTGATGCTAAAGCTAATGAAGGTATCTTCTTGGGATACTCAGCTGAAAGCAAAGCCTATAGAGTGCTGAATAAAAGGACTATGGTCACAGAAGAGTCTATCCATGCGGTTTTTGATGAACCTAATGTAAATGGTGAAGACATTGAAGAGTTAGCTGATTAGCTGAATCAGCCAACTATGCAGAAGAGTCCCTATGTTGAAACTGAAGCTGGAGCAATAAACCAAGATGAAGATGATGTAGCTGAATCTCAAAGACAGCTGGAGAATCTACAGCTAAATAATGATGAGAGAGCTGCTCAAGACAACACAGCTGCAAGACGACTGAACCCAGCTAACTTACTCCAACCTGATGTGAGATGGCTGAGAGACCATCCACCAGAGCTAGTCATTGGAGATGTAAGAGATGGTGTAAGAACCAGATCAAGAGCTCAACAAGAAGCAATGTTCACTTGTTTTATATCCCAAATAGAACCTAAAGATGTGTCCCAAGCCTTGGATGACACACATTAGATTCAAGCCATGCAAGAAGAGTCAATCCATTTGAAAGGAACAAAAGCACGGGAGTTGGTGCAAAGACCAACTCATCAAAATGTTATTGGCACAAAATGGGTTTTCGTAAACAAGATGAATGAAGACGGCTCTGGGTGGTAAAAACAAAGCAAGATTGGTAGCCAAAGGGTATTGCAAGAAGAAGGTATAGATTTTGATGAAACATTTGCTCTGTTGCAAGATTAGAAGCAATAAAGATGTTTCTTGCCAATGTTGCACACAAGAACTTCATCGTATATCAAATGGATGTGAAAAGTGCATTCTTGAATGGATTGTTGGAAGAAGAAGTCTATGTTGAACAACCTCCAGGATTTGAGCATAAGACTCTTGGAGATAAGGTGTACAAGCTCAAGAAAGCCTTATATGGATTGAAACAGCACACAGAGCATGGTATGATACATTATCTCAATTTCTCGACAGATAATGGATTCACCAAAGGCAAGGTAGATAGAACAATCTTAATTCAAGATGGAGAAAGTATCTTCGCTTGTTCAAATATATGTGGATGACATTATTTTGGATCCTCAAACAAGGAGTCGTGTGTGATAAATTCTCAAACCTCATGCAAGGCAAATTTGAAATGAGCATGATGGGAGAGCTGACATTCTTTCTAGGACTTCAAGTTAAACTGCTGAAGGATGGAACCTTCATAAGTCAAACAAAGTATACCAGAGATTTAATGAAGAAATTTGGTATGGAAGAGAAATCTTCTGTGAAAATACCAATGAATACATCAATCAATATGGATATGGATGCAGATGGCAAGCCTATGGATCAAACAAGATACAGAGCACTCATTGGATCACTGCTCTATCTCACAGCAAGTCGGCTTATGGTATCCAAAGGAAGGAGGATTCAAGCTTATTGGTTATTCAGACTCTGACTATGCCGGATGTAGAGTGGACAGAAAAAGTACCTCAGGTACATGTCAAATGCTTGGAAATAGATTGGTTTCCTAGTTTAGCAAGAAGCAAAATTCAATAGCCACATCCACAGCTGAAGCTGAGTACATAGTTGCGAGCAGCTATTGTGCCCAAGTCTTATAGATGAGACAATAGCTAAGAGACTATGACGTTGAAGAAAAAGAAATTCCAATTATGTGTGATAACACAAGTGCTATTGCAATCACTCAAAATCCTGTGTTGCACTCAAGAACAAAGAACATTGATGTCAGATATCATTTTATAAGAGATCATGTTGAAAAGAAGGACATCACCTTGGAATACATGTCAACTGATAAAAAGTTAGCTGACATATTCACAAAGCCATTATGTGAATCAAGATTTGAAGAGCTTAAGCATGAGCTAGGGTTAATTGAGCTGAGTTGACACTCAGAAGACTCAAGGAGAAGAGATGGAACGAGAAAAGATGAAAATAGAGCTAAGCTCATGAATCAGCTGAGTAAATCAGCCATATCGGAAGGTCAGCTGTATCGAGTTAGGTGACAGTTGAGTCACTATATGAACAGAGAGAAGAAGAGTTGAATCAGCTAAGGAGTAAGTTGAGTCATTTATGAGCTAAGTGACAAAAACGCAATCATTTTTAATAAGCGGGAATGTTTTAAGGATGACGCCAAAGATAATAATGACAGTACGAGTCAAAAGTCGCAAGACAAAGCATATGATTGGATATAAATGTTGCCACATTAAATGCGAGCAATTAAATGCTAATCGGCGTAAACTGAGCCGTTGATCTCGATCAAATTTCAAAAACCTTATGCACGCCCTTTCATAAACCATACATATACCATTTCGTCCATTTTCTCTCTCACACTACACCAAAATTGTTCATCTCATTCAAAAGCAAAGAAGATTTTACTCTCGAAACCCTATCAATTTTCAAAGCAAGTTTCTCAAAAATCGTTCGGTAAAAATCACTGAAATGGCAACTACTTATGATTTTACTAAGTTGGGAAAGCAAATCCACACTAGTTGTACTGTGGATTTTGAAGGTATGATCAAACAGGGGTCTGATGAAACCCTTGTGAAGAAGATAGCTGAGAAAGTGGAGAAGTCTGGGCTGAAACCCTTTCTCACGATGGAGTTTCAGATGACTTATGTTGAAGAAGTTGCTCAGTTCTACGTGAATGCTAAAGTTCACAACGAGGGCATCAAGTCGTCTGTTCACGAAAAGGAGTTTACGATCATTGCTGAGGATCTAGCGGAGCATTGTTTGTTGCCGTCAGAAGGAGTGCCGGAGATATTGGGGGCTAATGTAAACTTGGATGCTGCATGGAAGGAAGTGGCCAAACCCGATCATCTTGCGGAAGGTTGTCTACACAGATGACAAGAATCGATGAAGGAAGATTACCACAAGTTTTGGATATTGTTGCCATATGTGTAGACATCAAATTTGGAAGCTTTAATCACCGTCAAAACTAAGCCGATCGTGACGGGCCGCGATCACGGAGAAGAAGGTAAATGGCCGAGTTTGAATACAAAGACTCGCCAAAATGTTGGAAATAAGTCTTTCAAGGAAGATGGATCGTTCGGAGGATCATTGGGGTATGGACTTGTTATTGGCCGGTGATGGAGGTGAAGGGAGTTCCACTCCGGCATGGGAAGGCGTTGCATGTCAACAAGAAAATGTTCCGATCAAATCTTTCCGGAGCTCAAAAGAGAGCTTATGGCAAGAGAGCGGATATGCAGTGAGGGGAATCGGTGACCCGAGGAAAATTTGTTGTCTCCCCTCACAAGAAGAAAGTTGCCCTACAATTTGAAAGAAGACTATGCGCCAAAGAAAAAAAAAACAATCGCACGCCCCTCCCAGCTCGAGTCACCCCCCCGCAGCCGTGTCTCCCGCCTCGCAGCCGGCAATGAGAAGGAACCTCAAATACCTTCTCCGCTTGTCAAGAAGAAGAGGATCGACAAGTCAAGAAAGCCATCTCCTCGAAAAAGAAAGTAGCAGGCCCCGCGCCAGGACTCGAGGAAATCGTATCCGAACCAGAAATTCCTCCGGTGAGGACCAAAAGAAGAAGACTTTTCAAGCGTTCAGAGCTTGAGAAAATAGCTGAGTCTGCCACTCACCTTGAACAGATCAAAAAAAACAACCGGAGAAGTAGAGTCTCCAGAGATTATTGATGAAACCGCCAAGTCTCTGTTGAGGCCGATCAGCAGAGGGAAGTCGAAGACCCCAAATTGTGGGATGTAAGTTGAGAGCAAGTAACAACTGTTGAGACAGCTAAGTCACCTCGATCGATAAGTATGTCTCCGCCCGCGACGATCTTGTTGAAAGTAAAGAGCGAAAGAAGTTTCGCTACCTCCCATTAGGAGCAAGTACAACGCGGGAAGATGATGATGATGATGTGATCATGTTTGTCTCCACCATATCCGGACATCCAAAATCGCCTGCGCAATAATGGAGGAAGTGGAAGTTGAGTCACTCTAGGGTTCAGTTTGAACACCCAAAGTTTATTGAGGAGGAAGAGGAACTCTTCAGGTTCTTTGAAGTTGATCTGATGCTACAAGCCCTTGATGAGGATAATTGCATCAACATGCCGCAAATTCGAAAGGAGAACGAAACGGCAAGGCACTAGGGCAGAGGAAGCGAAGCTCGTGAGAAAGCCAAGATTTGTCCTCTAACTGGAACCACTTATCATACTCATCCACTCTTGACATACTTTCTTTAAAGTGATGAGGATTTGGACTCTCGTGCAGATATAGAAAAATTGGAAATGCAAAGCAAGCCATGGGGAATCAGAGTGATGCGTGAGCAACAACGGTGATGGAAGGACCTAGAGAGTCTTCAAAATCACAATGAAATTGACCCTATGGGAGTGGTGCGGCAGACAGCAATCGTTGTTCTTTGCGACCACTTCCCCACTCACCGAGGAAGGTTCTAAGGGTAATGGCGATGAAACGGGAATTCGGGGGACCCAAGTCGAGCCAACCCCTATTGAAGGTGTCTTACCACCGTCCCAATGGTGAACACTCAAAGGAAATAGCCGAGAGTTTGGAGAAAAGTGATCCCAATCAAGTCACTCAACCGGTGTGCCGGTGAGGGGAAACTCCTCCACCGCAGGCTAGGTCGGAGGTTCTGCAGATGACTCTACAATGAATCTAGGAGGCGAAGTGGAGAAGGAAAAAGAAAAAGAAACACAGTAGATTGTCACTGAAGAAGCTCGGATAGTTGAGACTGTCTCAAATTGAAGTGCCAATCGCTCGCAGCCGAGGACGCTGGCGATGCGTCGAGGCACATGAAAGTGCAATCAACGGAGTTAAGGCTCCTGTGGATGCCACCGTCGAAGACCCCAAGACAGCTGCGTTTGTCGAAGGAAATGTCCAGGGCCTTGCTGCAGTTGAGACTACAGGAGGTACTGAAGGCTTACGGGAGGTTGAGACTTCCCGGGGTAAAGAAACAGAAACGCAAAACATTTCTCCTGTCATTGATGCATCTGAGAAGGTGATAAGTGCCCTTCACGATTCCCAAGACAACCCTGAGGTAACTTTTCTGGGATCTGAAGGTGAAGATGAAGCTGAGTCATCCCTTGTTGCAAGTCCAAACGACTCAGCTGAGGATGTTCTTCCCAGCACGAGTAAGCCAGAATTCAAGGATGTTCGTTAAAAGTTCAATTTTGATGATGAGCCACCCTTCAAGTCTCATCATCGTCCGATGACGCATCGATACTGGCCGAGACCGGATAACTCATATGGAAAACCAATTTGAGATCGACGGATTTGTTGAGACAAGTGAGGCTCGGCCACCGGGTCAATACCACAACACACCCGAGTTGAATCACCATCGCGCAGCTCCCAACGCCGCAAAGAGAATCGACTCAACCAGGCACATCACGGCCACAATTCACAGTTGAACAGATTCCCTATGTCCGTGATGATGTATTTGAAGAAACATTCCCTTCTCACTTTGGAGCTGCTGGACCTTGATGAAGAATCGCCGAGAGAAAGAGGCGCTTCCACAAACTCCGATCCGATTATTCCCACGATACCATCGTTCTAGCAGACTTGAATTTGATTGTTGCTTGGCCACCACCGAGACGGAGGTAACAAATTGAAGTTCGAGAAGTCTTCAAAGCGATTTTTACAGAGATAGAGAAGATGGAAAGGCACCAGGCCTCACTGGACATGAGGTGGATAATGAGATGCTAATCTTCTTACTTGCCGATCCGTCTGCGTGGAATAATAGTCGATCCGGGAATGGTGGCAACAAAGAAAAACAATGCGTGTGGAACAAAGGTTCGATACTTTAAGGCATTATATAACAAGATGTTGATCTGGAGCGCTAATAATGCTGATATGAAGAGAAGAATGCAAGAAAACAATGATAGAATGCATGAATCTCACAAACACGAAATGCAATCTGCGTGAATTCCACAAGAAAGAACTTTTGCGCGTTGAGGAGACTATGGAAAATGAATTCACCTTCACATGCATTTGAAATGAAGCCGTGGCAGTGAATCAAAAGACACACGCTCGGAATTCCGTGCGGCGTACTCGCAGTTGAGAATCCAAGTAGAACTCGGCTATCACCGCCTAAAGAAGAGGAATACCGATGATGCCAAAAAGGGTGAAGAGGAATAAAAGAAGTTGGAAGGTGTGGTAGAGAAGGAAGCAAATTGTGAAGAAGAAGAAAGTTCGAGGATTAGAGTAAGGAAAAGGAAAATCCGTTGAGGGGGAAGGTTCGAAAGACATGACTTTAATGGTTGCTAGAACCCCTCAACAAGGACTCAAATCAGGTGACATCATCAAGCAAACTCCCGATGACTCGCGCTCCAACACTGATGTGCCCATGTCTCGAAAAAGAGGAAAATAGTAGAAGCGAGAGATGAGCGGAGATTGAAAGAAAAATGGATGCCCGTGTGATGGACATATGAAACAATACGGAGGCATTCCTAGCAGAAGAGACATCGATGCCATTTGACGTCGAAGCGAGCCAAGATCTCGTTGATGAATTCAAGACGCCGCATCCGAGGGGATACTGAGAACATGACCATGGCCCAAGCCTGGGACTTGTATTGGGAAAAAGGGATCAAGTCGTGCGAAGAAGTTGATAAGGCAGAGACTCAGAGTGATCGCTCTCACGATCACTCTCTTCGGAAAGAAAAAGGCCCCACTACAATACACACCGGAGGAAGAGGTAGAAGAAAAGTGGAGGAAGAGGTTTCAAACCTAGACCTCTACCCAAAAACAACGAATACATAGATCTAGGGAAGAAAGGAAGAATCTATTGGGCGGGTTTGATGAAGTAGCCAAAATGCAAGTGGCCGGGAACAATCTTTGAATATGTAAAAAGAATCGAAGAAGAAAATAAAAGACAAACTCTTTGTGGGAAGAGAGACAAGAAAGGAAAAAGAAAAGATGAAGTTTGCTAGAAGAGCTTATGAGAAAAATAAAGCGGTGAAGAAGAAAAGAAGAGAAAGAGAGAAGGCATGAGTCAAGAGGAAAGAAAGAGCCAAGGCGATGAAGTATTGTTGTCCACCCCGTCATATATTTTACTATTGTAAATGTATATGTATGTAAGTCTTCTATACATTGAAATAAGAATCTAGAATTTCAACATTTTTGCGTAGATATAGAATGTCATAATTGCTCAGATACACCTTGTAAACAGCTGTGTAAAGGACAAGAATGTTATGATCAATAAAAGGATCGAATTCTACGCATACATTCTCTGTTTCTACATTGTCTCTATGTATCTTTGCTATATACATTTTGAATGTATGTTTTAAGTTTTGGCATCATCAAAAAGGGGGAAATTGTTGGGAAATTTACTTATTAGATTTTGATGAATGCCATGTAAAACTTAGACTAGAAAGTTGGCACCCCATTTTCCTTGTAATTTGTATTGTAATAGATAGGGCTGCATTTAGCCGAGTCAAGTCACTATGCCTGGATATACAAGAAGTCAATCAAGACTTGAATGAAGACTCGTGCGAGGTGAGTGTGGCTAGGAAAAGAAGACAAGAACTCGATCAAGGAGTAGCAATATGCTGATATGATACTGGTGTATGAAGCCCGATCAAGTCAACTCAAGATAGCCAAGTCTCGAGGTTGAAGTGACGGATGAGTCATCCATGATTGGGAGCTGACTCGAAGTCACCTGGGGATGTTAAGAAAAAGGCAGTCAAGTCAAGACAACTGAAAAGAATCCGTTGCACATAAGTCAAGAATATTACCTAAACAAGTAATACTTCCATGCTGCCATGTCTTAAAGTGCTCGATCCCGAAGCATGCAAAAGGAATAAACCAATGGGAAACATCTTGCACATTGTGTCGACTCGAAAAAGTGAATGTTCATTTAATACGAGGAAATGCCAAGATCAAGGATCGCAACAAGACAATTTAACGAACATAAGTGACTTTTGAAATCAGCCTATCTCTTCAACGGGCAGATTTTTGAAAGTTCACTATAAAAAGCTAAGGAATCACTTTGAGAAAAGGTTACCTGAACCATGAACATTCAAGTTATCATTCAAGCTGTAACCTGCAAAAATATTCTCAAGTTATTCAAGCAAATCCTCAAGCCTAAACTTGAAGAAATCAATCCAACACCTAGTTTGTGAAGGAAAGACAACTTCATCTTGTTGAAGAGGAAACTTTTGAAGAATCAAAAGGGGTCTACATTCCAAGGAGATTTGTAGAAAGGTTCAAGGTCGAACCAGTCTCAAGTCATTGGAGGGCTTCGTGATCAAATCTAAGAAGCTTGAGCAAGTGAGTCAAGTAGCAAAGCGCGCATACCCTGTGAAAAAGCCGAGTCGAACGAGAAGCGTTTGTGTGACCAAGGCATCTCGCATCGAGTCCCAAAGGATCAAGTCAATTTGTGTGATCAAGACTTGTATCCGGACCGATAACCACTTTGTACTCGATCAATACTTAGTGGATTCCTCCGGGAGTTGGAGAAGAGAGGATTAGAAGAATTACCCCATCTTCGCACCTCTATAAAATTTATTGTGTCATTTACATTTCAAAGATTTACTTTCTGCATATCATTTAATATCTCACGATAATTTGCTATCCAATTGATATTTAACAAAGTGCTAAAACCAAGTGTTAAAACAAACTTAAACCAAATTCAATGGTGTTAAGTCTTCCGCTGAAAATCTCATCACATGCCGGGTTAAGTATTAGACTAAACAATTTGAGTTATTCTATCAATAGCTCGTCGAGTTTGTTGAGTGGCTAATTCTATTTGGTTAACTAACTTAGTTGTACATAAAGGACATAGCTGTGAAATTAACTCTGAACTTATTTAAAAGGACTAAATTCGAAAAGTTGGTAAGGTTTATTCAACCCCCCCTTCTAAACCTTACTCTCACCCCTTGGGACCTACAGGTGGTGTCAGATCGGTTGGTTCATTGAGCCTTCCGCATTAGTTACTGAACTAGATCTCCAATCTTTCAAAGAAGTTTTCTTTAACACTTGTTCTTTCACAAGCCATTTTTAAAAGAGCAAAGTTATTATCATGGAAACAAATTTGACACGCATTCCTATGTTCACCGTTGGAGAATTTGATGACTGGAAAATACGTATGCAGGCTCATCTATCAGCTTTACATGATGAGATGTGGATAGTGATAGAGGATGGGCCACTGCAAATAATGAAATTGAACACCGCTGCAAGGAGAGCTTATGCAGCTGAAGATGAGGAGGATGCTCCTTCCAGACCAACTATGGTTGAAAAGCCAAGAGCTGAATGGACAAATGATGATAGAAAAAGATACAACCTTGACAACGTGGCCAAGGATATACTTTACAAGACTTTGGACAAAGCCATGTTCAACAAAGTCAAATCTTGCAAAATAGCGAAAAACATCAGGGATAAATTAACCTTAATTTGTGAAGGGTCTGAGCAAATCAAGGAAAACAAATTATCTGTTGTTGTTCAAAAATTTGAAAATTTTGAATGCTTGCAGGTGAGACAATGGATCACCGGATGCTAGATTCATGAAATAACGAATGAGCTCTCAAGATTTGGGAAAGAATACACATAGAAGGAGATGTGTATGAAGATTCTCGAGGAGCCTCCGGTGAGTGGGAAATGAAGACCATGGCTCTAAGGCACTCAATGGACCTATCAAAAACATCTAATCATGAACTATTCTCGGACCTCAAAGCTATGAGTTTGAGTGAGAAGAAAGGATCAAGAGGAGATAGTTTTACCCAAAACACCGCACTCGTAGTCAAGGAAGGGAAGAGAGCCGAGACCAAAGAAGTCATTGACCAGGAGGAATTTGCCTTGATGGTTAAAAGATTCAACAAGTTCTTCAACAAGAACTACAAAAGGAACAAAGGTGAATCCTCCGGAGGACATTGACTCCCTCCAAGTCAAGGGAAGATAGGCCACCAAAGAGAGCCGAGTATCAAAAAGTCGAATATCAAAGAGCCGACAATCCAAGAAATGAGAGAGCGATCAAAAAGTTGAAAACTTGTGTTGGAATTGGACAACCAGACATTTTGCTATTGATTTGTCCATATCCTCGTAGTCAATAAATGTAAATGAATGAAGAAAGAAAAGTCTTGAGAGAAAGAAGACAAGAAAAGAAAAGAGCAATGTTGGTCACGAGACTCACGCTGATACAACCAAGTCAAAAGAAGCGAGACTTTCAGAGAGAGTAGTGAAGCCGACTACTCAAGTGACTCGAAGAAGAAGCCTTAATCTGTCTAATGGCTAAAGAACAAGATCAACATGACCAAGAAGATGAGGTACACTTCAACAGTATGAAGTTGTCTTTCCTTCACAGCTAGGTGTTGGATTGATTTCCTTCGAAGTTTAGGCTTGAGGGTTTACTTGAATAACTTGAGAATATTTTGCAGGTTACAGCTCGAATAATAGCTTAAATGTTCGTGGTTCAGGTAACCTTTTCTCAAAGTGATTCCTCAGCCTTTTATAGTGCTCTTTCAAAAATCCGCCCGTTGAAGAGATAGGCTCGTTTTCAAAAGACACTAGTGGTCGTTGGCTTGTCTTGTTGCAGTCCTTGAAATTGACATTACCTCGTATTAAATGAACCTTCAGCTTTTTTTTGAGCGACCACATGTGTAGTGCTTCCCATTGGTTTATTCCTTTTGCACGCTCTGGGACTGAGCACTTTAGAATATTGCAGCATGGAAGTATTACTTATTTAAGTAACTTTCTTGACTTGATGCAACGGACTCTTTTGATTGTCTTGACTTGATCAGTTCCTTAACTTCCCCAGGTGACTTCGAGTCAGCTCCCAATCATTGGATGACTCATCTGTCACTTCAACTTGACTTGGCTGTCTTGAGTTGACTTGACTGACACTTCTCTCAGCTATAACCAGCTGATACTCCTTCAGTCGAGTTCTTGACTTCTCCTCATTTCCATACTCAGCTACTTCACAGTGGAGTCTTCATTTTAGCCTCCAATTGACTTCTTGCATATCCAGGCATAGCTGACTTGACTCAGCTCGTACAGTCCTATCTATTACAATGCAAAATACAAACAAAATAGGGTGCCAACTTTCTAGTCTAAGTTTTACATGGCTTTCATCAAAATCTAAACAATAAATTTCCCAACAATTTCCCCTTTTTCGATGATGCCAAAACTTAAAGCATACATACAAAATGTAAATATCAAAGATACATACGTAGTAGCAAAGAATGAGAGAATGTATGCGTAGAATTAATCTTTTTATTGATCATAACATTCTTGTCCTTTCCACAGCTGTTTACAAATTGGATCAGAGCAAACATCTATGTCTACGCAAAAATAGAGAAATTACAGATTTCTTATTCAATGTACAGAAGACTTATGTACTTATGCATTTACAATAGTAAATTTCATAAAGGGGTGGACAACAACACTTCATCTCCTTTTGCCTCTTCCTTCTTTCTTCATCGATCTGTCATCTTTGACCTTTTTCTTTTCTTTCTTCTTCTTCACCGCTTTCTTTTTCTCATAAGCTCTTCCGCGACTTCATCTTTTCTTTTCCTTTCTTGTCTCTCTTCCCACAAATTTGAGTTTGTCTTCTATTTTCTTCTTCGATTCTCTTTACATATTCAGCATTGTTCTTGGCCACTTGTATGTTGGCTACTTCGTCAAACCCAGCCCAATAGATCCCTCATTTCTTCCCTGGATCTATATATTCGATGTTTTTGGGTAGAGGTCTAGGTTTGAAACCTCTTCCTCCACCGCTTCTACCTCTTCCTCGGGTGTGTCTTGTATTGGGGCCTTCTTCTTTCCAAAGAGAATGACCAGCAAAGTGATCGCTTCGAGTCCGCCGCCTATCGCCTTCTTCGCACAACTTGAGGCCTTTTTCCTAATACAAGTCCCAGGCTTGGGCCATGGTCATATTCTCGAAGTATCCCTCAGTTCCGACGTCTAAAATGGCATAAGTGTCTCTTCCTGCCGAAATGCCTCCATATTGTTTCAGTATGTCCATCGCACGGGCATCCATTTTTCTTTCAATCTCCATCATCTTTGCTTCTACTATTTTCCTCTTTTCACACATGGGCACAACAGACTGTTGGAGCGGCAGAGTCACTGGTAGTTTGCTGATGATGTCAGCTGTGACAAGTCTTTGTTAAGGGGTTCTAGCAACCATTAAAGTCATGTCTTTCAAACCTTCCCCCTCAACTGATTTTCCCTTTTCTTTCTTCTGCTCTTCAGTTGTCTTCTCCTTCACAGTTGCGTCCTTCTTCTTGGCTGCGGATCCTTTCAACGTCTTTAGGTATTCCTCTTCCCCCTTTTTGGCATCATCAAATGAGAGAGGAACCCCTGGAAACATGCCAGCAAGCATGAAATCTAGGCGGCTGATAGCTGAGTTTCGCTTGGATTCTCGCTGCGGAGTATCTTTGCTTGAAATTCCGAGGAGTGGCATTTGATTCTATGTCACTAACTTCATTTCAACCATAAGAAGGCTGAATTTTTCATTCATGTTCTCCTATATGCGCAGAAGTTCTTTTCGATGAAATTCGCGCAGCAGTTCCATTTTTGTGGTATGAGAGGTATGCATTCTATCAATATTTTCTTGCATCCTCTTTTTCATGTCAGCATTATCAGCGCTCCAGATTAGCATCTTATTGTACAATGCTTTGAAGTATCGAACCTGTTCTATGATTCCACGCAGATCGACCATAAGATTAGCATCTCTGTTATCCTGTCGCATATCTAATGAGGCCTGGTGCCTTTCCATCTTCTCTATCTCCGCAAATATTGCCTTGAAGACTTCTAGAACCTCAGCTGTCACCTCTGTCTCAGCTGGCGACCAAGCAGCGTCAAAGTCAAAGTCTGCTGGGACGATGGTATCTGTTGGAATAACGGGATCATGTTTATGGATACATCGTTGATCTCTAGCCGATTCTTCATCAAGATTAGCGACTCTAGTGAGAAAGGAAAGTTTGTTTAAACGCATCATCACGGACATAGGGAATCATTCAACCGTGACTTGTGGCCGTGATGTGCCTGGTTGAATCGGTCTCGCAGCTGCAACGTTGGGAGCTGCTTGATTGATTCGTGATTCACCGTGGTCTGTTGTGGTATTGACCAGTGGCCGAGCCTCACTGCCTTATCTTAATGCTTCGATTCGTCGGTCTCGGCTTGTTTTTCCATATGAGTTGTCCGGTCCTCGGCCGTATCGAGTAAGCGTCATCGGACGATGATGAGACTTTTAGAGGTGGCTCATCATCAAAATTGAACTTTTGACGAGCAAAACTTTGAATTTTGGCTTACTCGTGCTGGGAAGGACATCCTCAGCTGATTCGTTTGGACTTGCAACAGGGGATGACTTAGCTTCATCTTCACTTTCAGATCCTAGAAAAGTTACACCAGGGTTGTCTTGGGAATCGTGAAGGGCACTTATCTACTTCTCAGATGCATCGATGATAGCTGGAGGGATGTTTTGTGCTTCTGCCTCTTTACCTCGGGAATCCTCAACCTCCCGTAGGCCTTGATACCTCCCGGTCTCAATGCAAGAAGGCTGGATATTCCCTTCGACAGACTCAGTTGTCTTGGAGTCTTCGACGGTGGCATCCACAGGAGCCTCAACTCCGTGGATTGCACTTTCATTGCCCAGAGTGTTAACTCCCAGGGCAGATCCGTCCTGTGCCTCGACTGCATCGGCCCGGCGTCCTCGGCTGCGAGAGCGATTGGCACTTCAGCTGAGACAGTCTCAACTGTCCGAGCTTCTTCAGTGACAATCTGTTGTGTTTTTTTTCTTTTTTCTTCTCCACTTTGCCTCCGAGATTCGTTATGGAGTCATCTGCAGCAACCTCCGACGTAGCTGCAGTGGAGGGAGTTTCCCCCTCATCGGCACACCAGCTGAGTGACTTGGATTGGGGTCACTTTCCTCCAAACTCCCGGCTGTTTCATTTGAGTGTTCAGCCGTTGGGGCAGGTGGTAAGACACCTTCAATAGGGATTGGCTCGAATTGAGTCCCCAAGTTCCCATTTCATTGCCATTTCCCTTAGAACCTTCCTCGAGTGAGCTGGGGAAGTGGTCGCAGCAACAACAGTAGCAATCTGCTACACCACTCCCATAGGGTCAATTTCCATCTATGATTTGGAAGACTCTTACGGTCCTTCCATCACCGTTGTTGCTCATGCATCATTTTGGATTCCTTAATGGCTTCTTTGCATTTCTAGCTCTTCGTCGCTTGTGCGAACAGGTCCAAATCTTCATCACTCTCTGAAAGTATATCAAGATGTGTATGAGTATGATCAGTGGTTCCAGTTAGAGGACAAATACCGGCTTTCACACGAGCTTGACTTCCTCTACTTTAAATTGCTCGAATTTGCAAAGCATGTTGATGCGATTATCCTCATCAAGGGCTTTGCAAAGACTCTATCAACTTCAAGGAACTCGAATAGCTCCTCTTCATCCTCAATAAACTCGGGTGTTCAAAGCGCACCCTAGAGTGACTCAACTTCCACTTCCTCCATTCTCTGAGACGATTTTGGACGTCTGGATATGGTGGAGATAACATGATCTGTTGGGAAATCATTTTGTAGATTTTGATGAATGCCATGTAAAACTTAGAATAGGAAGTTGGCACCCCATTTTTGTTGTAAACTGCATTGTAATAGATAGGGCTGGTCAAGTGAGTTAAGTCGCTATGCCTAAACATGCAAGAAGACAATGGAGACTAGAAGGAAGACTCATTTTGCAAGACAGTTGAGTATGGCAAAGAAGAGAAGACGGAACTCGATCAAGGTGCAAGTGAGATGCGGTGAGTGAAGTATCGATCAAGTAAACTCAAGACAGCCAAGTCTCAAGATCGAAATGACAGAGGAGTCATCAAATGATTGAAAGCTAACTCGAAGTCACCTGGGAATGTGAAGAAAATGCAGTCAAGTCAAGACAATCGAAAGAGATCCGTTGCCTACGTAAATCAAGATAATTACTTAAACAAGTTATACCTCCATCTGCCTTTCTTGAAGTGCTCGGTTCGAAGCGTGCAAGAGGAATAAACCAATGGGAAGCACTGTACCATGTCAGAACTGTGAAAAGCTGAAGCATCATTCATACGAGGAAATGGAAATTCCAAGGACTGCAACAAGACAAGCCAACGACCACAAGTGACTTTCAAAAATAAGCCTATCTCTTCAACGGGCAGATTTTTGAAAGATCACTATAAAAGGCCGAGGAATAACTCTGAGAGAAGGTTACCTGAACCACGAACATTCAAGCAAACATTTGAACTGTAACCTAAGATATTCTCAAATCATTCGAGATCAATCCTCAAGCCTACATCACGAAGAAAATCAATCCAACACTCACCTGTGAAGGAAAGATAACTTCAATCAGTTGAAGAGGAAATATTTGAAGAATCAAGGGGTCTACATTCCACGGAGGATTGTAGGAAGGTTCAAGGTCGAACCAGTTTCAAGTTTTTGGAGGGCTTCATGATCAAATCCAAGAAGCTTGAGCAAGTGGGCTGTAGTAGCAAGGTAGCCGCCTGTGAAGAAGCCGAGTCGTCACGAGAAGCCGGTGCGTGACCAAGGCATCTCGGACTAAGTCCCAAAGGATCAAGTCATTTGTGTGATCAAGACTTGTATATCGGGATTACCACTCGTATCTTGATCAATACTTAGTGGATTCCTACGGGAGTTGGAGAAGAGAGGAGTAGAAAAATTACCCCATCTTCGAACCTCTATAAAAACTTATCGTGTCATTTACATTTCAAAGACTTTAATTCTGCATCTTATTTGTTTAACTCTGTGATAAATTTGCTATCCACTTGATAATCTCTAAGTGCTAAAACCAAGTATTAAATCAAACTAAACCAAATTTAAGGGTGTTAAGTCTTCCCGCTGAAAACAAACCACGAGTTGAGCTAAGTCTTTAGTCTTAAAATTTGAAATATTTTATCAACAACTCGATCGAGTCCGTTGAGTGACTAACTCCACCGATTAACTAACTTAGTTGTCCACCAACGACAAATTTGTGAAGTATTAACTCTTAATATTTAAAAAGACTAAATCGAAAAGTTGGTAAGGTTTATTCAACCCCCCCTCTTCTAAACCTTACACTCACACCCCTTGGGACCAACAAGTGGTATCGAGTGGTTGGTTTATTGAGCCTTCCATGACCTTTGGTTCTTGAACTAGATCTCCAAATTTTTCAAAGTCTGTTTTAGTACTTGATCTTTCAAAACTCTTTTTACCAAAGAAAAGTTGTTATCATGGAAGCAAATTTGACACGCATCCATATGTTCACAATTGAAGAATTTGTATGCAGGCTCATCTATCAGCATTACATGATGAGATGTAGATAGTGATAGAGGATGGGCCAGCTGCAAATTTTAAAAGTGAACACAATCGTAAGGAGAGTTGCAAATGAAGGTGAAGAGGATGTTGCTCACGACCAACTATGGTTGAAAAACCAAGAGTGAATGGACAAATGATGAATGAGAAAAACATATAACCTGGAAAATGTGGCCAAGGACATTCTTTACAAAACCTTGGACAAAGCCATGTTCAATAAAGTCAAATCATGCAAAACGGCTAAAGAAATATGGGACAAGCTAACATTGATTTGTGAAGGCTCGAGAGCAAATCAAGGAAAATAAATTATCGATTCTTTGTACAAAAATTTGAGAATTTCAAAATGATCACAGGAGAGACCTTGGATCAACTGGATGCTCGGTTCACGAAATTACCAACGAGCTATCTCCACTTGGAAAAGAATATACACGAAGGAAATGTGTATGAAGATTCTAAGAAGTCTCATTTGAATGGGAAATGAAGGTCATGGCACTAAGACATTCCATGGACCTATCCAAGACATCCAACCATGAGCTATTCTCGGATCTCAAAGCCTACGAATTTGGTGAGAAGAAAAGACCAAGAAGAGAGAGCAGTTGTACCCAAAACATTTGCTCTAATTGTTAAGGATGCCAAGAGAGCCGAGGTCAAAGAAGTTATTGACCCGGAGGAAATAGCCACGATGGTTAAAAGGTTTAATAAGTTCTTCAATAAGAACTACAAAAGAGGCAAGGGCGAATCCTCCAGAAGACACTCGGCTCCCTCCAAGACAAGGGAAGATAGAGAAGAGCAAAGCATCAAAAAGTTGAATATCAAAGGGTTGACAATCCAAGAATGGAAAGAGTGATCAAAAAGGTGAAAATCTATGCTGAACCGCAGCAACCAGGTCACTATGCGATTGATTGCCCATACCCTATAGTCAACAAATACGGAGGAATGAAGAAGAAAGAAAAGTCTTGAGAAAGAAGAAAAAAGAAAAAGGCAATCTTGTTGTAGAGATCACGAGACAAAGAAAGTCAAAAGACATTGGTGATTGAGAGAGTAGTGAAGCCGACTACTCAAATGACTCACGAAGAAGAAGCCTTGATATGTTTGATGGCCAAGGAACAAGACCAACCTGACCAAGAAGATGAGGTACACTCAAATTCATCACACTCGAGTCCAATAATAGTGATCGTGACACACACCTCATCACCCACCGATCTTTATGATTCATTAGGCAAAATGATGAAAGACTTTGAACAAATTAAATCCTCACACACATTTCTAAATGAGGAAAACAACCTGCTTAAATGCAAAAACTCACGGTGACTAAGGAGCCGAGTACCCTAAGTCAAATAGCCGATGAGAATGAAATTATAAGTATTTGAAAATGTGAAGTTAATAAGCAGAGATAACTTGCTATAGAAAAGAGGGAGAATGACCTCAAAAATGTGATTGCCTCATTCACTAAGGCATCTAAATCTTTGGATGATCTTATTATGAGTCAAAGAGAATGTGGAGATAAGACAGGCTTAGGATTTAATTCCTGTGCTATGTCAAGCTCCAAAAGTGATTTTGGAAAAAGGATCTTCAAGTAATGAAGTATCTCAAAATCCAAAACTCCAAATAGTGCACACACATTTATTCCAAAGCACAATCACAAGCAAACTGGCCTTGGATATAAGGGAAAAGGAAAATAGCCAGTTGAGTGTGCTGAGAGGACATCTGAGAAGAAATCCAGTCGAGTTCCTCAGCAAACTCCAAACAGAAAATACTCTGTAAAGAAGAAACAGAGCTACCAAAAACCCCAGAAGTTCTATAAAATAAATACATATGAAGGGAATGGTAAATGTACCCAAGCCAAGCAAGTGATTGGAATAACGTGAACTATCAGCAAAGACCTATGGAATATAAGCCCAAATGGCAAAGGCCTGAAACTAAGCAAAGGCCATTCCAAAGGTATAAGAGCTTTCATCAGCACACATATGAACCTAAGCACTACACTCAGAGATATCACAACTACCCAAAGAAGGCAATTGCTAAAACACATATACAGGCATACAAACAAAAGAGACAGCTGTATGAACCAAGAGTCCCCAAGCAATTTGCTAAAATTAATTATGATTATGGCATCGATAGATGGCAACCCCTTAGAGTCAAATCATTTGGCTATAGGTTGGTTGGATCATCTTACAATACTAACCCCTCGGGACCCAAACAAATATGGGTACCTAAAACTTAATTTCCTTGATTGGAGGTTCAAGGAAGCAGTGAGTGCCAAGGAACTGGTACATGGATAGAGGTACATTCCGGACATATGACAGAAACAAGAAAAATCTGTCAAAATTCAAGGAAGTCAAAGGAGCAAAAGTCATATTTGGAGGAAATGAAGCTCGGGGAGAAATAAGAGGCATTGGATCCATCAAAAAAATGGATTTGAAATCACGGATGTTGCATATGTTGAAGGACTCAAATTCAATTTTTGAGTATTAGCCAACTCTATGACAAAGGTTATAATGTTGGATTCAACATGGGAATATGCCAAATCAAGGACATTGAATCCAATGAGGTTGTGTTGCAAGGATGCGGACAAAAGAACATGTATGTAGTAGATTGGTCAACTGCAACACCAAGCACGTGTCTACTAAAAAAAACAAATCGAATCAAGTTGGTTGTGGCACAAGAAGCCGAGTCACCTGAATTTCAAAACAATTAACAAGCTTTCGTAGTAATCTTGTGGAAGGACTTCCCGGACTCGATATACAAGAAGGAAAGTGTATGTGATGCATGTCGGATGGGAAAACAAATCAAATCATCATTCAAAGAAAAGACATGTCCATCTTCAACAAGAATATTGCATCGCTACATATGGATCTATTTGGTCCGATTGAACCGACTAGCATAAGTGGGAAGAAATACACCTTAGTGGTAGTAGATGACTACTCAAGATATACATGGACAATATTCATGTGTAAGAAGAAAGAAACTCTGAAACTACCACAATCGATGAAGAGGATTCAAAATGAGAAGAGTCAAACCATTATCAAAATAAGATCGAGAGGAACCGAGTTTGTAAATGGTATAATAACTCGATATTGTATTGAAAATGGTATTGGTCATGAATTATCTGCGGCAAAGGACTCCACAGTGAGAATGGAGTTGCGAGAAAGAAGGAATAGAACTCTCAAAGAAGCGGCAAGGACCATGTTAGCAAAAGCGGGGCTACATAAAAGATTTTGGTGAAGCAATAAACACAAAGATGCTACACTCAAAATAGATGCATGATAAAGCAGACGAGTTGACAAAGACTCCTATGAGATTTGGACAGGGGAGAAAACCAAATGTTGCATATTTTAGAATATTTGGATGCAAAATGCTTCATCCATAACAATGGCAAAGATAATTTGAAGGCTTTTGATGCTAAAGTGATGAATGTATCTTCTTGGGATACTCAGCTGAAAGCAAAGCCTATAGAGTACTCAACAAGTGGACTATGATTACAGAGGAATCCATTCATGTGGTGTTTGATGAGCCGAACATAAATGGAGAAGACATTGAAGAATCGGTGATAAGTGAATCAACCAACCATGCGAGAAGAGTCCTATCTTTCAAGTGAAGCTAGAATTATAAATACTGAGATGAAGATGAGATAGTTGAATCTCAAAAACACTGGAAAATGCAACTAAGTGATGACGAGAGAAAGCGATCAAAACAACTCATTTTGCCAGACGACTGAATTCAGCTAACTTACTTCAACTTGATGTAAGATGGCTGAGAGACCATCCACCAGAACTAGTCATTGGAGATATAAGAGAAGGTGTCAAAACAAGATCCAGAACTCAACAAGAAGCTATGTTCACATGCTTTATCTCACAAATAGAGCCTAAAGATGTGTCACAAGCATTGGATGACACACATTGGATTCAAGCTATGCAAGAAGAGTTGAATCAGTTTGAAAGAAATAAAGTATGGGAATTGGTTCAAAGACCCACCCATCAAAATGTTATTGGCACTAAATGGGTGTTCAGAAACAAGATGAACGAGGAAGGTTATGTGGTAAGAAACAAAGCAAGATTAGTAGCCAAAGGATATTGCCAAGAAGAAGGGATAGATTTTGATGAAACATTTGCCCCTGTAGCAAGATTGGAAGCTATAAGGATGTTTCTTGCCTATGTAGCTCACAAGAATTTTATTGTATATCAAATGGATATAAAAGTGCATTCCTTAATGGTTTATTGGAAGAAGAAGTGTATGTTGAACAACCTCCAGGATTTGAGCGTAAGACTCTTGGAGATAAGGTATACAAACTCAAGAAAGCTCTATATGGATTGAAACAGGCACCCGAGCATGGTATGATACTTTGTCACAATTCGACTCACAACGGATTCACAAAAGGCAAAGTGGATAGAACACTCTTCAAAATTCAAGATGCGAAGAGTATATTGCTTGTTCAAATATATGTGGATGACATTATTTTTGGATCCACAAACAAAAAGAGATGTGTGATAAATTTTCAAACCTCATGCAAAGCAAATTCGAAATGAGCATGATGGGATAGTGACATTCTTCCTTGGACTCCAAGTGAAACAGTGGAGGATGGAACCTTCATAAGTCAAACAAAATACACGAGAGATTTAATGAAGAAATTTGGTATGGAAGAGAAGTCTTGATAAAAATACCAATGAATACATTAGTCAAAATGGACACGGATGCGGATGGCAAGCACAGTAGATCAAACAAGATACAGAGCACTCATTGGATCATTGCTCTATCTTCTGGCAGCGGGCGGACATCGCGCTTTGCCGTAGGTGTATGTGCAAGATTTCAATCTGCTCCAAAGGAAAGCCATATGATGCTATGACAAGAGGATCTTGAGATATTTGAAGAGGAAGCGAAGTTGGCTTATGGTATCCAAAGGAAGGTGGATTCAAGCTAATTGGCTATTCGGACTACGACTATCTTTGGATGTAGAGTTGGAAGAGCACCTCGGCACATGTCAAATGCTTGGAAACAAAGCTAATTTCTAGTTTAGCAAAAAGCAAAATTCAATAGCCACCTCCACGGTGACGAGAATACATAGCTACGGGTTGTTGTGTGCCCAAGTCCTATGGATGAGATAGCGGTGAGAGATTATGAAGTTGAAGAAAAGGAAATTCCAATCATGTGTGATAACACAAGTGCAATTGCAATCACTCAAAATCTGTGTTGCACTCAAGAACAAAACATATTGATGTCGGATATCACTTCATAAGAGATCATGTTGAAAAGAAGGACATCATCTTGGAATATATTTCAACTAACAAGCGGTTAGGTGACATATTCACAAAACCATTATGTGAGTCAAGATTTGAAGAACTCAAACATGAGTTAGGATTAATTGGTGAGTTGACACTCGAGAAAACTCAAAGAAAAGAAATAAAGTACAAAGAGATGAAAAAAAATTTGAACTCTTAAATCAATTTGAGTAAATCACCAGTATCGGGAAAGACGGTTTATGAGCTAGGCTATAATGGACTTAGTATTTACATACGAGAAGAAAAGAGTTAAATCGAGGTAAGGGACAAGTGAGTCATTTATGAGCAAAGTGACAAAAACGCGATGTTTTTACTAAGCGGGAATGTTTTTAAGAATGGCGTCAAGATAATTATGACATGTACAGGTAAAAGCTGCACACCAAGTTTATGATTGGATATAAATGTCGCCGCATTAAATAAGAGACATTAAATGCTAATCGGCGTGCAAGATCTAAGCCGTTGATTTTGATCACATTTCAAAAAACCACCCGCACGTCCTTTCATAAACCATACTTAAACTCTTTTCTGTTTCTCTCACACATTACCAAAAAGCTGTTCATTTTCTCTCTCAAAAGCAAAGGCAAAAACTCTCTCTCAAAACCCTATCAATCTTCAAATCACCTTCTAAGTTTCGTTCGGTGAAATCTTTGAAAAATGGCTTCTACTCATGATTTTGTCAAGCTAGGAAAGCAAATCCACACCGGGTCTCTTGTGGATTTCGATGGTATGGTCAAACAGGGGTCCGATGACGCCCTCGTAAAGAAGATCGTTGAAAAACTAGAAACGTCCGGGCTAAAACCATTTCGGCGATGGAGTTTCCGATGACCTATGTGGAAGAGGTCGCGCGAGTTCTACGTGAACACCGAGATTCACGATGAGGGGATCAAATCCTCTGTTCACGGGAAGGAGTTCATCATTGCGCCAAGGATTTGGCGAGAACACCGCCGTTATGGCGGAAGGAGCACGAGAAATCAATGAAGGCGATGTTGACTTGATCTTTGCTTGGAAGGAAGTAGCCAAGACCATTATCTTGAAAAAGATAGTCTACCACTGACTAACAAGAGGCTGGCTTTGAAGGAGGACTACCACAAATTGTTGGACATCGTTGCCAAATGCATAGACATCAAATTTGGGAGTTTTGACCAACCGTCCAAAGCAAAATTGATCGTAATGGCTGCAATCATTGAAGAAAAGAAAGTGAATCAAATTTGAGTTTGTCTCGTGAGAGACTGTCGAGAATGTAGGGAACAAATCTTTCAAGGAGGATGGAACATTTGGAGGATCCCGGGATACGGCCTGGTAATTGGCGAATAATGGAAGTGAAGAAAGTCCCTCTTCGACATGGAAAGGCGTTCCATGTAAACAAGAGAATGTTCGATCAAACCTCTCGGTGCACATAAGAAGAGCCTACGCTAAGAGAGTTGATACAAGTGAGGGGAATCGGTGACCCGAAGATACAACTGTCCCCTCTCCACCAAAGAAGAAGGATGCCCCTGCGGTTGCTAAGAAAAGCTGCGCCCCTACAAAGAAAGAAAAACAAATATGCTTCGCCCCCTGGTAGGAGTCACTGCCCCGCTGGCCGTGTCTCTCTGCCCCTGCAGACACAATGCAGAGAGAAGGAATCCCAAATACCTTCTCCGGTCATCAAGAAGAGGAAAAGCGATAAGCCAAGATGGCGGCTCCTTTAAGAAGAAGAGCGGCAGGCACCGGCCCCTGCGCCCAAGACTCGAAGAAACCTTGTCGAACCAGAAATCCCTACGGTTCAAACGAGAAGAAGAAGAAGACTTTTCAAGCGTTCGAGCTTGAGAAACCGCGAGTCGACCACTCGGTGGAGAAGATACTCGAGGGCGGAGAAGCGGAGTCTCGAAGTGATTGATGAAAGCGCTAAGTCTCTGAGGCCGATCGCGAGAGGCAACTCGACAACCCAGTTGTAGATACAAAACGGTGAGAACAAGGCACTGGTGAGACAACCAAATCACTGTTAACGGGGTTGTCTCTCCACATGCAAGGAGGTGCTTTGAAGGTGTCGGCAAAATGAAATCTGCTACCCTTAATACATGGAAATGAGGGCGGCAAGAGAATGATGAAGACGATGTAATCATGCACTCTCCATTGTATCCAGACATCCAAAATCGCTGCGAGAGTGGAGAAAATGGAAGATAAGCCTATCCAGTGCAATTTGTAAATCCGAGTTCATTTTGAGGAAGAAGAACTCTTGATTTCTTGAGGTGGACACGATCTTTGCAAGCCCTTGACGAGGATAATTGCATCAATATCTTGGAGATTCGAAAAAGAAAATGAACGCGGGCAAAAGCGGTGAGGACGAGAGGCACGTGAGAAGGCTAGCATCTACCCTATCACCGGCACCACATAACATACACATCCTCACTTTGACGCCCTATCAGAAAGTGATGAGGATCGGAGCCCTATTCTTTGCCCACGAGGAGAAGAGTTGCAAATGTAGCAAGCAATGGAAGAGTCGAGAATCCTTCATGAGCAAAGAATGATGGAAGGGACCAGGAGAGTCCTCCAAAACACAGTGGAGATAGACCCAATGGGAGTGGTGCGACATATTGCCATTTGTTGTTCTTTGCCACCACTTCCCACTCACTCGGAAAAAGGAATTAAGGAACTAGCGATGGCGGGATAGTGGGGACCCCGGTCGAGCCAACCCCTAATGAAGGTGTCTTACCACTGCCCCAACGGTGAATACTCGGTGGGAATAGCCGGGAGTCCGGGAGACGAGTGACCCATTCAAGTCACTCGGTGGTGTGCCGGTGAGGGGGAAACTCCCCTCCACTGCGGCAAGGTCGGAGGATCTGCGTTGTCTCCACAATGAATCTAGGAGGCAAAGTGGAGAAGGAACAAACACAAAGTACACAACAAGTTGTCATCAACGAGGCTCGAGGCGAGTTGAGATGTCTGGTGAGGTGCCAAGCGCTACGAAGGCTAATGATGCCGCTAACGTGATCGAGGCACGAGGAAGGAACAACCCTGGGGATTTAACACTGGCGACGAAAGTGCAATCCATGGAGTTGAGACTCTAATGGATGCCACCATGAGAAGACCCTAAGACAGTGACCGACTTTGTCGAAAGGGATGTCCAAGGCCTCCGTAGTTGAGGCGCGGGAGGTAATGAAGGCCACCCGGGAGGTTGAGACTTCCGAGGGTAAAGAAGGTGAAGGAGAACATCCCTCCCGCTATCATTGATCCATCGAAAAGGAGATAAGTGCGCTTCACGTGTCCCAGGATAATCCTGATGTAACCTTTTCGGGATCGGAAGGAGACGATGAAGGCGAGGATGTTCCAACCACGATTAAGTCGACCTCAAGACTACTCGCCAAACTTTCAACTTTGATGATGAGCCACCCATGGAAATCTCATCATCGTCCGATGACGCTTCCGATAAGGCCGAGAACCAGTCAACTAATTTGGATAAATCAGTTGAGACCAACGGCTATTGAGGCATTTGAGGCTCAAGCCGGGTCGACTTCACAATGCACCGAGTGATCGAGTCCATTGCTCGGGCTCCCCAAGCTGCAAGCAGGATCGACTTCACGAGAGGACTTCACGAGCACCACTCATCATTGAACAAATACGATTTGCCCGTGATGATCCCTTTGTAGAATCATTTCCCTTCTCTCGGAGGTACGACCTCCGACGAATCGAAAGAGATCTCGAGTGCTTCCACATACAGAATAGATCTTGTCATTCCATCGACACTATCGTTCGAGTTGATTATGATTTTTGATTTGCTTAGCGTCACCAAAGCAGATGTGTTTTGAAGTTCGGGGGAGGTGTTCAAAGCATTATTTCTTGAAATTGAATGGATGGAGAGGCACCATGCCTCGATGGACATGAGATCTGGATAACGGGGATGCCAACTTACTCTGCCGACTTGAGAGGCATAATAGTCGAGAATCCGGGAGTGGTGGAAATAGCGACAAACAATGGGTATGGGACAAGCTAGATATTTCATAACATTGTTCAACAAGTTGTTGGTGCAGCGGTGAGAATGCCGATGCAAAGACAAAATTGAAAGAACACATTGAGCAAATGCATGAATCTCACACTGTTGAGATAAAGCTGCTGCGTGAGCAAAATAAGAATGAGCTCCTGCGTATGGAAGAAAACATGGATCGAAAATTCAGTCTTCTCATGGCTGAGATGAAGTTGATTAAAGTTGAATCCAACGCTACTCGCTCTGAGTTTCATGCAGCATACTCCGCAGCAAACTCGAAGCAGAACTCGGCTATCAGCAGACTCGACTTCCTGCTTGCTAGTTTGTTTCCAGGGGTTCCTCTCTCCTTTGATGATGCCAAAAAGGGGGAAGAGGAATACCTAAAAGCGCTGAAGGGATCTGAAGTTGAGAAGGAGGGAGCAGATGTGAAGGGAAAGACAGCTGAGGAAGTATTAAGAGAAAATAAATTGAAGTCTGTTGAGGGGGAAGGATCGAAAGATGTGACCTTGATGATTGCTAAAACCCCCCAACAAAGTCTTGTCACAGCTGATATTATCAGCAAACTCAAGTGACTCTGCCACTCCAACACTCTGTTGTACCAATGGTAAAAGAGAAAGACAGTTGAAGCAGGGATGGAGGAAGTGGAAGAAGGATGAATGCCCGAGTTATGGATATTCGAAACAACATGGAGGCATTCCAAAGTGAGCAGAGACACTTATGCCATCTCGGATGCGGGCGAGCCAAGATCGGTTGATGAATTTAAAACGCTCGCATTTGAATGATACTTCGCAAACATGTCCATGGCTCAAGCACAGGACTTTATCTTTGGAAAAGGGTCTCACACTATGTGAAAAGAAAGCGACATGCGCGGACTACCGCGATCGCTCTGCTGGTCACTCCGCTAGTCATTGGTGGGAAAAAAAGACCCAAGTACAATACACGCCCGAGGTAGAGGAAGAAGCGGTGGTGGAGGAGGAGGTTTGGACCTAGATCACGCCCAAAAACATTGAGTACATAGATCCAGGCAAGAAAGGAGGGATCTAAGAGAGACTAAGAAGAGATGAAAGAAAATAAAAGACAAACTCGGCTATGGGAGGAAGGCGATAAGAAAAGAAGAAGGCGTAAAGGCGGCTAAAGATGAGAAAAAGAGAAGAAGATCGAGAAGATGACAGAGTGAAGAAGATGAAAGAAGGAGGCGGCGAAGGAGATGAAGTGTTCTTGTCCACCCCTTCATGTATTTTACTATGTAAATACACTTTATGTAAGTCTTCGTACACTATACAAAAGCTGTACAAATTCTATACTTGTGTAAATATAGAAACAACATGGTTAGCTTAAGCCCGGTTAAACTACGATACATTTTTTGTTGGTTTAAGCTCGATACACCTTGTAAACACTATGTAAAGAACAAGAATGTTATGATCAATAAAAGATCGATTCTAAACACACATTACGTGATTCTACATATCTGTATGTATCTTTGCTTATTTAAATTATTGATGTATGTTTTAAGTTTTGGCATCATCAAAAAGGGGAAATTGTTGGGAAATCATTTGGTAGATTTTGATGAATGCCATGTAAAACTTAGAATAGGAAGTTGGCACCCAATTTTGTTGTAAAGCGCATTGTAATAGATAGGGTTGGTCAAGTGAGTTAAGTCAACTACGCTAAATATGCAAGAAGACAATCGGAGACTAGAAGGAAGACTCCACTGCAAGACACCGGAGTATGGCAAAGAAGAGAAGACGGGAACTCGACTGAAGGTGCAGCTGAGATGCAGCTGAGTGAAGTATCAGTCAAGTCAACTCAAGACAGCCAAGTCTCAAGATCGAAATGACAGAGGAGTCATCAAATGATTGAAAGCTGACTCGAAGTCACCTGGGAATGTGAAGAAAATGCAGTCAAGTCAAGACAACTGAAAGAGATCCGTTGCTGTACGTAAATCAAGAGAATTATATAAACAAGTAATACCTCCATACTGCCTTTCTTGAAGTGCTCAGTTCCAGAAGCGTGCAAGAGGAATAAACCAATGGGAAGCACTGCACCATGTCAGAACTGTGAAAAGCTGAAGAATCATTCATACGAGGAAATGGAAATTCCAAGGACTGCAACAAGACAAGCCAACGACCACAAGTGGCTTTCAAAAATAAGCTTATCTCTTCAACGGGCTGATTTTTGAAAGATCACTATAAAAGGCTGAGGAATAACTCTGAGAGAAGGTTACCTGAACCACGAACATTCAAGCAAACATTTGAACTGTAACCTAAGATATTCTCAAATCATTCGAGATCAATCCTCAAGCCTACATTACGAAGAAAATCAATCCAACACTCACCTGTGAAGGAAAGATAACTTCAATCAGTTGAAGAAGAAATTTTTGAAGAATCATGGGGTCTACATTCCACGGAGGATTGTAGGAAGGTTCAAGGTCGAACTAGTTTCAAGTTTTTGGAGGGCTTCGTGATCAAATCCAAGAAGCTTGAGCAAGTGGGTCAGAGTACAAAGCAAGTGCATTTGCCTGTGAAGAAAGCCGAGTCGCACGAGAAGCCGGTGCGTGACCAAGGCATCTCATCGAGTCCCAAAGGATCAAGTCATTTGTGTGATCAAGACTTATATACGGACTATTACCACTCGTATCTTGATCAATACTTAGTGGATTCCTCCATGAGTTGGAGAAGAGAGGAGTTGAAGAATTACCCCATCTTGAACCTCTATAAAAACTTATCGTGTCATTTACATTTCAAAGACTTTAATTCTGCATCTTATTTGTTTAATCTGTCTTTGATAAATTTGCTATCCACTTGATAATCTCTAAGTGCTAAAAACCAAGTATTAAATCAAACTAAACCAAATTTAAGGGTGTTAAGTCTTCAATGAAAACAAACCACGAGTTGAGCTAAGTCTTTAGTCTTAACAACTGAGTTATTCTATCAAATGACTCATTCGAGTTTGTTGAGTGACTAACTCCATTGATTAACTAACTTAGCTGTCCACCAAGGACACGGTTGTGAAGTATTAACTCTGAATATTTAAAAAGACTAAATCGAAAAGTTGGTAAGGTTTATTCAACCCCCCCTTCTAAACCTTACACTCACACCCCTTGGGACCAACATGATCACATCATCGTCATCATCTTTCTGTGGTACCTCTTTCTCAGGAATGGAAGGTAGTAGAGCTTGCTGTTCTTCACCCTCGGCGTCTGTCACGGAGGAGACACGATCCTGTTAACAGGAGACTTAGCCTGTCTCATTTATTACTTGCTCCTCGGTTATTACATCCCGCAGTGGGTCTTCGACTTGCCTCTCTTGATCGGCCTCGGCAGACTTAGCGGTTTCATCAATAATCTCTCGGAGACTCTACTTCTCCAATTGTTCAAAGAATGTGTCTGTTCGGTAGAGTGGCGGACTGATTGTTGTTTTCTCAATCTCTGAACGCTTGAAGATTCTCCTTCTTCTTTTGGCTTTCACCAGAGGAACTTTTGGTTCTACTTCCTCCAGTTCCTCAATAGTAAAGGCCTGTGGGGTTGCCTTAGAGGCAGCTGACTTTCTCGTCTTGGCAGTCATCTTCTTCTTCATCCCTGGAGAAGGTACTAAGGATTCCTTCTCTACTGCGGCTGCAGGGGCAGGAGACACGGCTGCAGGGGCAGGTGACTCGGCTGCACGGGCAGGTGCAGTTGTTTTCTTTTTTTTCTTGGTGCGGCAATCTTCTTTCAGTGCAGGGGCTTTCTTCTTGGGAGGGGAGACAATTTGTTTCCTCGTGGTCGGTGATTCCCCTCACCGGTGTCCACTCTTTTGGCTTAAGCTCTCTTGAGCTCGGAAAGATTTGATCGAACATTTTCTTGTTGACATGGAACGCCTTTCCATGTCGAGTGGAACTCCTTCACCTCCATCAACCGCCAATAACAAGGCCATACCCCGAGGACCCTCCGACGATCCATCTTCCTTGAAAGACTTATTTCCAACATTTTGGCGAGTCGCTATATACAAACTCGGCCGGTTTACCTTCTTCTCCTCCATGATCGCAGCCATCACGATCGCCTTAGTTTTGGACAAGCGATTAAAGCTTCCAAATTTGATGTCTACACACTTGGCAACAATATCCAAACAACTTGTGGTAATCTTCCTTGGCAGACTTCTTGTCATTTGTGTAGACCTTCGAACGATCGAGGTTTGGCCATTTCCTTCTATGGCTGACCAAGTTTACATCGGCCTCAATATCTCGGCACTCTTTTCCGACGGCGGCAAACAATGCTCCGCTAGATCCTCGGCCAGATGATCGTAAACTTCTTTTCATGAGCAGACGACTTGATGCCCTCGTCGTGAACCCGGCATTCACATAAGGCGGCGACTTCTTCAACATAAGTCATCCGAAACTCCATCGTGAGAAAGGGTTTCAGCCCGGACTTCTCCACTTTCTCGGCCTATCTTCTTCACAAGGGTTTCATCGGACCCTGTTTGATCATACCTTCAAAATCCACAAGTAGAGCTAGTGTGGATTTGTTTTCCAACTTAACAAAATCGTAAGTAGATGCCATTACTTGAAGATTTACCGAACGAAACTTTAGAAATTCACTTTGGAGATCTGTAGGGTTTTGAGAGAAAAGTTGTTTTCTTTGCTTTTGAGGGAGATGAACAGTTTGTGTAAAGTGAGAGAGAAATGGACGAAAGGGTATATATGTGGGTTATGAAAGGACGTGCATATGGTTTTTTTTGAAATTTGATCGAGATCAACGACTCATTTAGCACGCCGCGCATAGCATTTAATGCGGCAACATTTATATCCAATCATATGCTTTGTCGTGCGGCTTTTTTGCCTGCACTGTCATTATTACGATGTGATGTCATCCTTAAAACATTCCCGCTTATTAAAACGACTACGATTTTGTCACTTAGCTCATAAATGACTTAGCTTGTTCCTAAGCTGATTCAACTCTCTCTCTCTTTACATAGGTACTCAGCTGTCCAGCTAACTCGATCAGGTGATTTTCCGATACGGCTAATTCACTTAGCTGATTTACGAACTCAACTCTATTTTCATCTTTTCTTGTTTTATCTCTTCTCCTTGAGTCTTCTGAGTGTTAATTCAGCTCAATTAACCCTAGCTCATGCTTGAGTTCTTCAAATCTTGATTCACATAATGGCTTTGTGAATATGTCAGCTAACGGTTTATCAGTTGAGATGTATTCCAAGGTGATGTCCTTCTTTTCAACATGATCTCTTGTAAAATGATATCTGACATCAATGTGCTTTGTTCTTGAGTGCAACACAGGATTTTGAGTGATTGCAATAGCACTTGTGTTATCACACATAATTGGAATCTCTTTTCTTCAACATCATAATCTCTCTTGTTGTCTCATCCATAAGACTTGGGCACATTTGATTTGCCCATGACTATGTACTCGGCTTAAGTTGTGGATGTGGCTATTGAATTTTGCTTCTTGCTAAACCAGGAAACCAATCTGTTTCCAAGCATTTGACATGTACCTGAAGTATTTTTCATGTCAACTCTGCATCCAAAGATAGTCGAGTCCGAGTAACCAACAAGCTTGAATCCACCTTCATTTGGACACCATAAGCCGACTTCCTGGCATCCCTTCAAATATCTTAGGATTCTCTTAGCTGATCATATGGCTTTATTTTTGGTGCGATTGAAATCTTGCACATACACTTCTTGCAAAGGTGATGTCCGGCCTACTTCTTTTGTGAGATAGAAGCGTGATCAATTAGTGCTCGTATCTTATTTGATCCACTAGCTTGCCATCTACATCCATATCCATCTTGGTGATGTATTCATTGGTATTTTCACGAAGACTTCTCTTCCATACCAAATTTCTTCATTAAATCTCGGTGTACTTTGTTTGACTTATGAAGGTTCCATCCTTCACTGTTTTAACTTGAAGTTCTAGAAAGAATGTCGACTCTCCCATCATGCTCATTTCAAATTTGCCTTGCATGAGGTTTGAGAACTTATCACACACTCCTTGTTTGTGGATCCAAAAATAATGTCATCAACATATATTTGAACAAGCAAAGTATACTCTCTCCATCTTGAATTAGAAGAGTGTTCTGTCCACTTTGCCTTTGGTGAATCTATTATCTGTTAGGAATTGAGATAATGTATCATACCATGCTCTTGGTGCCTATTTCAATCTATATAGAGCTTTCTTGAGCTTGTATACTTTATCTCCAAGAGTGTTCGCTCAAATCCTCGGAGGTTGTTCAACATAGACTTCTTCTTCCAATAATCCATTCAAGAATGGACTTTTTACATCCATTTGATATACAATGAAGTTCTTGTGTGCAGATAGGCAAGAAACATCCTTATTGCTTCTAATCTAGCAAGGAGCAAATGTTTCATCAAAATCTATTCCTTCCTCTTGGCAATACTCTTTCGCTACCAATCTTGCTTTGTTTCTTACCACGTAACCTTCTTCATTCATCTTGTTTTGAAAACCCATTTTGTGCCAATAACATTTTGATGAGTTGGTCTTTGAACCAATTCCCATAATTTGTTTCTTTCAAACCGATTCAGACTCTTCTTGCATGGCTCGAATCCAATGTGCATCATCCAATGCTTGGGACACATCTTTTGGCTCTATTTGGGAAATAAAACAAGTGAACATTGCTTCTTGTTGAGCTCGGATCCGGTTCTTACACCGTCTCTTACATCTCCCATGACTAGCTCACGGTGGATGGTCTCTTAGCCATCTCACATCGGGTTGGAGTAAGTTAGCTAGGTTGGTCATCTTGCGGTGTGTTATCTTGAGCAGCTCTCTCTCATCATCACTTAGTGCAGATTTTCGGTGTCATTGAGATTCGGCTATCTCATCTTCACCTTGATTAATTACTCCGATTTGGCTTCAACATAGGGACTCTTTCGTATAGTTGGTGATTGATTTATCACCTAACTCTTCAATGTCTTCTCCATTTACATTAGGTTCATCAAAAACCACATGGATACACTCTTTCGTGACCATAGTCCTTTTGTTCAACACTCTATAGGCTTTGCTATCGGTGAGTATCCCAAGAAGATACCTTCATCGACTTTAGCATCAAAAGCCTTTATATTATCCTTCCCATTGTTGTGGATGAAGCATTTACATCCAAATATTTTAAAGTATGCAATATTTGGCTTTCTCCTGTCGATTTCATAGGAGTCTTTGTCATTGTTTATTTATCATGCATCTATTTTGAGTATAGCATGCGGTGTTTATGGCTTGACCCCAAAATCTTTTAGCGACCTGTCTTGCCTAACATAGTCCTTCTGCTTCCTTGATAGATAGTTATGTTCCTTCTTTCGCAACTCCATTCTGTTTGTGGAGTCCTTGCCGCAGAGATAGTTCATGAGTAATACCATTTTCAACACGATCTTGAGTTATTATTCCATTGACAAACTCGGTTCCTCTATCGATCTTATCTTTATAATGGTTTGACTCTTCTCATTTTGAACTCTTTTCATCGATTGTGGTAACTTCTACAAAGTTTCTTTCTTTTTACACATGAAAATTGTCCATGTATATCTTGAATAATCATCTACCACTACTAGAGTGTATTTCCTCCCACTTATGTTGGCTAAATTTGGACCAAATAGATCCATGTGTAATGATGCGATATTCTTGTTGAAGATGGACTTGACTTCTCTTTAAATGATGATTTAATCTGCTTTCCCATGGCATGCATCACAAACACTTTCCTTCTTGTATACCGAGTCCTGGGAGTCCTTCTACAAGATTACTCCTTGCAAGCTTGTTAATTGTCTTGAAATTCGGGTGACTCAACTTCTTGTGCCACGACCCAACTTGATTCGATTTGTAGTCTTTGCTATGAGACAAGTGCTTGGTGTAGTGATTGACCAATCTACCACATACATGTTCTTTTGTCGGATCCTTGCAACACCACTTCATTTGATTCATTGTCTTTGATTTGGCACACTCCATATTGAATCCAACATTGTAGCCCTTGTCACGAGTTGGTGATGCTTAACAAATTGAAGTTGAGGCCTTCAACGTATGCAACAATGAGTGATTTCTAATCCATTTTTCTTGATGGATCCAAAGGCCTCTTATTTCCCCGAGCTTCATTTCCTCCAAATATGACTTTTGCACCTCTAATATCCTTGAACTTTGACAAATTTTTCTTGTTTCTGTCATGTATATGGGAAATACCACTATCCATGTACCAGGTTCCTTGGCACTCAGCTGTTCCTTGAACCTCATCTTCTTGGTCAGGTTGATCTTAGTCTTTAGCCATTACACAGATTAAGGCTTCTTCTTTAGAGTCACTTGAGTAGTCAGCTTCACTACTCTATGAGTCTGGCCGCTTCTTTTTGACTTTGTGCGGCGGCACCAACATTGCTCTTTTCTTTTCTTTCCTTCTTTCTTTGAAGACTTTTCTTTCTTCTTCATTCCTGTATTTATTCACTACATGATATGGACAGTCAATGGCAAAGTGTCCTAGTTGTCTCGCAATTCCAACATAAGTTTTCAACTTTTTGATCGCCTTTCTCATTTCTTGGGTTGTCACTCTTTGATATTCGACCTTTTGATACTCGGCTCTCTTTGGTGGCCTATATTCCCTTGACTTGGGAGGATTTGGATGTCTTCGGAGGATTCACCTTTGTTTCTTTTGTAGTTCTTGTTGAAGAACTTGTTGAATCTTTTAACCATCAAGGCAATTTCCTCCTGGTCAATGACTTCTTTGGTCTCCGCTCTCTTCTCTTCCTTGACTACGAGTGTAGTTTGTTTTGGGCATAGCTATCTCCTCTTGATTTTTCTTCTCGGCTCAAACTCACAGGCTTTGAGGTCCGAGAATAGTTCATGATTGGATGTTTTTGATAGGTCCATCGAGTGCCTTAGAGCCATGGTCTTCATTTCCCACTCCGGGAGGCTCCTTAACATCTTCATACACATCTCCTTCAGTGTGTATTCTTTCCCAAGTGCAAGAGCTCATTTGTAATTTCGGTGAATCTAGCATCCAATTTGGTCCATTGTTTCACTGCAAGCATTTTAAAGTTCTCAAATTTTTGAACAACAAAGATAATTTGTTTTCCTTAATTTGCTCACATCCTTCACAAATTAAGGTTAATTTTTCCCAAAGTCTTGTAAAGTATATCCTTGGCCACATTGTCAAGGTTGTATCTTTTTCTATCATCATTTGTCCACTCGGCTCTTGGCTTTTCAACCATAGTTGGTGCGGGAGGAGCGTCCTCCTCTTCTTCACCGTGCATCAGCTCTCCTTGCGGTGTGTTCACCTTCATTATTTGCGGTGGCCCATCCTCTATCACTATCCACATCTCATCATGTAAAGCTCATAGATGAGCCTGCATACGTATTTTCGGTCATCAAATTCTTGATGGTGAACATAGGAATGCGTGTCAAATTTGCTTCCATGATAATAACTTTCTTTGTTTAAAAAAAATGGCTTTTGAAAACTTCTTTGAAAACTTGGAGATCTAGTTCGGTAACGGTGCGGAAGGCTCAATGAACCAACCGCTCCGATACCACTTGTAGGTCCCAAGGGTGTGAGTAAGTTTTAGAAGGGGGTTGAATAAACCTTACCCACTTTTCGAATTTAGTCCTTTTAAATAAGTTGAGCGTTAATTTCAAATGAGCTATGTCCTTGATGGACAGCTAAGTTAGTTAAATAGAGAGTTAGCCACTCAACGAATCAATTGAGTTGTTGATAGAATAACTCATTTGCTTAGTCTAATACTTAACTCATTGTGATGGGATTTTTTGGAAGACTTAACACCCTTGAATTTGGTTTAAGTTTGTTTTAACACTTGGTTTTAGCACTTTGTTTAATATCAATTGGATAGCAAATTATCGTGAGATATTAAATGATATGCGGTAAGTAAATCTTTGAAATGTAAATGACACAATAAATTTTATAGAGGTTCGAAGATGGGGTAATTCTTCTAATCCTCTCTTCTCCAACTCCTGGAGAAATCCACTAAGTATTGATCGAGTACAAAGTGGTTATCGATCCGGATGCAAGTCTTGATCACACACTAACTTGATCCTTTAGGACTCGGTCGGAGATGCCTTGGTCACACGGTGGCTTCTCGTCCGACTCGGCTTCTTCACGGGGTATTTGCCTTGCTACTTGACTCACTTGCTCAAGCTTCTTGGATTTGATCATGAAGCCCTCCAATGACTTGAGGCTGGTTCGACCTTGAACCTTTCTACAATCCACCTTGGAATGTAGACCCTTTTGATTCTTCAAAAGTTTCCTCTTCAACGAGATGAAGTTGTCTTTCCTTCACATGACTAGGTGTTGGATTGATTTCCTTGAAGTTTAGGCTTGAGGGTTTACTTGAATAACTTGAGAATATTTTGCAGGTTACAGCTCGAATAATAGCTTGAATGTTCGTGGTTCAGGTAACCTTCTCTCAAAGTGATTCCTCAGCTTTTTATAGTGCTCTTTCAAAAATCCGCCCGTTGAAGAGATAGGCTCATTTTCAAAAGACACTAGTGGTCGTTGGCTTGTCTTGTTGCAGTCCTTGAAATTGACATTACCTCATATTAAATGAACCTTGACTTTTGAGCGACACAGTGCGTGATCTTCCCATTGGTTTATTCCTATTGCACGCGCCGGGGTCGAGCACTTTAGAATATTGTAGCATGGAAGTATTAATTATTTAAGTAACTTTCTTGACTTCTGTGCAATGGACTCTTTTCAGTTGTCTTGACTTGACTGCAGTTCCTTAACTTCC
This sequence comes from Rehmannia glutinosa, assembly GCA_016081115.2. Lineage (NCBI taxonomy): Eukaryota > Viridiplantae > Streptophyta > Magnoliopsida > Lamiales > Orobanchaceae > Rehmannia > Rehmannia glutinosa. The sequence goes on along the minus strand of CM071924.1, from coordinate 51,666,587 downwards.
TCAGGTGACTTCGAGTCAGCTCCCAATCATTGGATGACTCATCTGTCACTTCAACTTGACTTGGCTGTCTTGAGTTGACTTGACCGACACTTCTCACAGTTGTAACCAGCTGATACTCCTTCAGTCGAGTTCTTGACTTCTCCTCCTTGCCATACTCAGCTACTTCACAGCGGAGTCTTCATTTTAGCCTCTAGTTGACTTCTTGCATATCCAGGCATAGCTGACTTGACTCAGCTCGTACAACCCTATCTATTACCATGCAAAATACAAACAAAATGGGGTGCCAACTTTCTAGTCTAAGTTTTACATGGCATTCATCAAAATATAAACAATAAATTTCCAACAACAACATTGCGACTATCTCAACGACTTCCTCTGCATCATGCTTCTTCATAAGCGATCTCTTGGAGCGCCTCTCCAAGGGGCCTTCTACTTCCTCCCTATCGGATCCTTCAGGCACAACTCGGAGGATTGACTCTGCTGTAGTAGAATCAGTTGTAGGCTCTTGCCCGGCCTTGGCAACCGACTCCTCTTCATCTCTTAGACCAAGAGTTGCCCGAGTCTTCTCGCTTAGCGAGATGCCTTACGAGGAGCAACTATCCTTATTTTCTTCGTCACCTTGGGAGAAATGACATCGAGGTTCGGAAGAGAGGCGGGAGAGGCAACTATATCTCGGGAACATGTTGAGTTGATTCCCCCTCGAAGTGGCGTCTTCTTGGCATGTGCTCTCTTCTAGCGGTGACAAGTTTGCCATGAACATTCTCTTGTTCGCATGGAAGGGCTTTCCCCTGCGAAGAGGTACACCCTTCTTCTCCATCAAATAACCCATAACAGTCCATATCCCAGGGAATGCACAAGCTCCCCTTCTACTAGCTTCACGTTCTGGCACAACTTTTAGGTAGAATCTTTCAATCCCCGACATTGGCGCCAAAGACTTGATCGTGAAAATCTTTTCACTAAAATGCAAGTGCAGTGTAGCTAGCAGAGATAATGTGAGCAATGTCGTATTGCTCAAGGATTTAATACAAAACACATAAAATACAGTAATCTCGTACTTCAATTTTATTGAAGAGGTCGAAATCAAGAAGTTGTTTATCTAAACTAAACCTGAGTTATCAAATAAAATATCCAAAAAATTTTAAAGACCCGAACTTCATAAGATTTTAACAAATACGAAAGCAACACTAGGAACATAATCTCAACATGCTTCATCAATATTAATTCCAATTAATGTTTTATCAAAACCAGTTTCTGTGTATCTATGGGTTCAATTCCAATATTAGTTTATTCTCTCTCCCGAGTGGGCGTATAATTAGTTGATTAATAAAACTGCAGGTATCCCTACTCAACAAATAATATTAACTCCCAAATGCTCTTAGAATTGAAGTAAACCCCCACAAACAGTTATAGGTCTCTTGACTCAATCCCCGTTTATGTTATGAATTTGTTTTTCATAAGTTAGATCCCATTTCCCAAATTTTGAACTAACAAATAAGAAATGCAAATTATTGGTCAGATAATCTACAAGAAACAAGCATTCAAATTCATAAACGTAACACAAGAAACCAATTAAGAAGAAACAATCAAATTAGAACTAACATGAATCCACAATTTTGATCATGCCCTAGGATCAAGAAGTTTAGCTTAACAAAGTTCAAAACAAAATCATAGACAAACTCGAAATCAATTAAGTTGACATCGAATTAACTACAAAACACAAGATCTAAACTATGAGGATAGAACCCTCGTGTCGACGGATCTTTCTTCAAAGTCCAACTCTTGTGCCTTCGTAGATGTGAAAGGACTTGTGTCGTTCTTTGTTGTGATGTGTTTTTCTCTCTTTAATGTGTGTAATTGTGTTTTTCCTTCTCTAATTTCGTGTCTTTCATGTAGGGCTTTGGCCCTCCTTAAATAGATGCTTTGAGAGATCCCTGGTAGAGTCCTGGACGAAATTAGGAAACAAATTCAATCGACGAACAAAGTACACGATGTGTGTAATTACGGTATGATTGTATATTTTGTTTTGTTCTCTATTTTTCTCTAATCAAAGTACACGTCCGTGTATTCTACATTTTCATTGTTTTCTTCGTGTATTTGATCGTCTCTTCCTATACGACATTCTTGTCCGCCCCATGATATCTTTGCAAATAAAGCTCGCTTTTCTGTCAAAATCACAAGAATACGCATATCACGCCCAACAAAGGAAACCAAATAAAACACACTAAATATACATGCAAATGTATCAAATATGTACCAAAATAAGCCCCTAAATACACGTATATTTTACATGTATCGATGCGGTAAAGTATTCAATTGTATGACCGGGGCACGATCATATGCATCGAATTTAAAAGCATCGTAGTACCAACTTATAATTTTATCTCATACACATTTATTTAACACAAAATATAATGGAATACTTATGAACATCTTGCACAACATACAAACGGACACAAATTCATTACATTTTTATTTAATTACATGAAGAATTATGTCGATTTGGTCTTTCATCCAAGGCACACATGTATATCACATATGTAGAGGAGAATTGTTAAACATTTCAGTTTATTGGCCAATCATTTGAATAATGGATATACTTATAATCCAACTAAGTGTTGTAACTAATTAAAATAGACGATCACATATGATATTATTTACAAGCATATGTGGTTTTAAAATTCTAGATGACCATCAAGATTTTAAGAGTTTTGAAAAAAGACATGGATTGTAAAAATGCTCCGAAAGATTAGAACTTAGTTGATAAGAGATTTCAATTTTACAATGGATAATTTTAACTAAATTATAATTTATCCAATGATCGTGAAAATCTTTCAACTAAAATATCTATAAATTGTTAAAGACCCAAACTCCACAAGTTTTCAACAAATACTAAAGTAACCCTAGGAACATAATCTCAACATGCTTCATCAATGTTAATTCCAATTAATGTTTCATCAAAACCAATTTTATGTGTATCTATGGGTTCAATTCCTAAAATAGTTTATTCCCTCTTCCGAGTGGCGCATAAACAGTTGATTAATACAAATTGCTAGTATCCCTAGTCAACAATTAATATCAACTCCTAAAAGATCTTAGAATTGAAGTAATCCCCATAACGATTATAGGTCTCCGACTCAATCCGCATTTACGTTGTGAACTTGTTTTTTGTAAGTTAGAACTCATCTCCGAATTATGAACTAAAATTATTGATCGGATAATCTACAAGACATAAACACTCGAATTCATAAATGGAACACAAGAAACCAATTAAGAAAAACAATCAAATTAGAATTAATATGAATCACAGTTTTGATTATGCCTAGGATCATAAAGTTTAGCTTTAACATATTTGACAACAAATTCATAGACAAACTTGAAATCAAATAGTTTGACTTTGAATTAATTACAAACAAGAGATCTAAACTAATAGGATAGAACTCTTCTTGTCAATATGGTTCCTTCTTCGAACTCTTGAACTCTTGTATCTTCGTAGATGCAAAAAGTCTTGTGTCGTTCTTCGTTGAATTGTGTTTCTCCTCGAAGTATGTGTAATTGTGTATTCCAAGTGTAAAATTCATCTCTTGAGGTGTAGGGCTTGGTCTTCCTTTTGAGATGCATTGAGAGATCACGGTAGAGTCTTGATGAAATTAGAAAACAAAATCCACCTCCAGACAAAATATGTGACTGTGTATTAATACACAGGCAGGTCGTGTATTTGGTTTTGCTTTTTGAAAATCATGGAATACATAGTACATGGTCGTGTATTTAACATGGCCATGTACTATGTAAACGTGTGAATTTTCTCCTGGGGTCTCATGAAAGTTGTAGTCCTTTCTCTTCGATTTTCATAACATCTTGAATCACTCAATATCAGTTTTCTAGAGAAAGTTATGGCCAAAACACTAAACCCTACCAAGTCTTTAAAAAAATGTTAACGCAGCGTTTGGGCGTTTTTGAAAGCAATCCACTTTTGTTTGGGAACAAACACAAGAACACTACAAACACATAATCTCAATCAAATCAACACTTTAGTAAACATGTAACTCACCATCAAAAAGTCCTCAATTACAAATTTGGCATAATCAATACTCATCAAGGGTATTGAACATCGCGACTCATGAGAATAAAGTATATCACTCAACTCTCAAAGTAAATGGGAAGTGTATACGCTCAAATCAATTCACTAAAGTAGAACTACCATAAACTTGCAAATTGTCTAACATTTCTACCACTCAAGTGTGCACAATTTAAGAATCAAAAAGAAATTTTTTTTTTGGTTGTAATGTCGGACTCTTTGGTTAGGGTAGGAAAAATATGGATCAAGTGATATAACTTGATCAAATAGAATTTAAAGCACACAGGCTTTCAATTCACCAACCCAATTTCATCTCAAGAAATATTCTTTCAAATTATTTTCTTTTCCAACTCATACTCTTTTTCACCCTTTTCTTCTTTTTCATTTTTAGGCCCTTGCCTTCTTTTTTTTTTTTTGCTTAAGCTCTCAATTTTCTCAATTTTTTGAATTTATTTTCTTTATTTTTGCTTTTGCTCGATTTTTTCATTCTTTTTCAAAATCTTTCGAGCTTCATCATTCATTCTCCTATTCACTTTGCTTTCGTCCCTTTTTGCCAACATTCTTTCTTTCTCACAATTAAACCACATCTCCTCAAAATACACATCTCTATAAGCTCAAGTTTTAGGGATAAAACATTTTAAGTTAAAAGTTCAAAATGTGGCTAACAATAAACCAGGCTAAAGCTTAAAGTGACTAACTAGAGAATCATGAGTTCATAAAAAAGTTTTTTAGGCTAAATAGTATTAAACAAAAATGGTCTTGAATCATCTTAAAAATTGCATGCACATGTGGTTTCAATAAAGATACCATTGCAAGTTCTAGAGCTCTAACAACATGAATGACACACTCAACAAAAAATAAGATCGCATATGTTAAAAGAAGTTATATGCCTGAGAAGCTCACCGACTTATTTTTCGCATTATGCTCAAATACTCAATTTTCTCAATCAATACCAAATAAGCAAAAGACATCTTTTCAACAATTTATCACATATCACCAAGTACTTCTTCTCATGAAATCAAGTATTCATAGTAAATCATACGAAGACTTTCTATACCAATTCAAACTTCTAAATATAACTCACATAAAAGCAATAAACGTGTGAAAGCAATAAACATGCTAAAACAAAAAAAATCGAAATTTTTAAAATTTTTATGCAAATTTTATATGCTTCTACAGCAACCTAAATGCAATGCAAACAAGCAACAATACAAAATCACGTATTCTTGACAACACCCCCAAAAAAAAAAAAAAAAAAATCATGTTTTGTCCAGAAATCATAAGGAAGATATCAAAAAAAAAGAGGAATGTGTGATAAGTACTTACTGGATCACTGTGGTGGAGGATAGTGGCCCTAACCACTTTTCCATTGCTCCATTCTTCTCATTAGTTCCAATACTTCCGCCGCAAATTGTCAAAGTGTTGATACGATTTCACACCTTGTGAGAAATAATAATTCCTCCGCCTTTGGATATGTCTCACTTGTTCCTAGAATTCATATCAAAAGTGTCCCGAGGAAGAGAGTTACGTCCGATGAAGTAGGGAGTTCATCCGTCAAATCCTCGGAATCAAATTCGATTGCTGTCCATGTGAAAACACACACTCGTGTGCCTATGTCTCGATCTCCTTCCTTTGGTACATGTTCTTCACACCTGAATCAGAGCAACCACATATTCAAGTATATGATCGTTGGTAACATCAAAAACATACCTTGAGACCCATTTATGTTGCTCATCGAACATCTATCTTCGCCCTTGAGACAAAAGTAATTGTAAGATGCTTCTCTCCTTCTTTCTGCACTATCTCGGTTGATATCTTTGGGCTCTCATATTCAACACCACTCCTGTCGCTTGGAAATTTGTGTCTGATGTTGGCTTCCAACTGCTGTAGCGATTTGAGAAACTTGTATCTCTAAAGATTTCAACGTTACGTTTATATTCGTATTTAGTTGAGCAACATATTCTTCGATCCTATCTATCTTTACCTCATCCTTACTCAATCTGGCTCGTGTCTCCCTGATGAATGAGGCCAACATCTCCTTCAGAGATGGTTTCTTTTCCCCCGGTAGTATTAATGGTTGATTATCAATGTTCCCATTATTTCCATGGTTAACCTCGTCTGCCATTTCTTTCGGTTGTTTTCTTTTTTATAATTCGGAGTATGTCGTGACATCTTCTACACAACAACTCACAAAAACAAACAAAACTAAAAATTAATTTGGTAAAAGTCAAAAATCAAATAAACAAAGGCAATTAAAAATTTGTGCTTCAATTAAGATTAAACTACTTATTACTATATCTATGTAGAATCTTTCGATCCCCGGCAACGGCGCCAAAAACTTGATTGTGAAAATCTTTTCACTAAATTGCAAGTGTACAGTGTAGCTAGCAGATAGCAGCGAGCATGGTCGCATTCCTCAGGGATTGAACACAAAACACGTAGAGTATAGTAAATATCATATTTTAATTTTATTGAAGCGGTCGAAAATCAAAAAGTTCGTTTATCTAAACTAAATCTAAGTTATCAACTAAAATATCTATAAATTGTTAAAGACCCGAACTCCACAAGTTTTTAACAAATACAAAAGCAACTCTAGGAACATAATCTCAACATGCTTCATCAATGTTAAATCCAATTAATATTTCATCAAAACGGTTTGGATATCTATGCTTTCAATTCCTAAATTAGTTTATTCCATCGCCTCCCGAGTGGCGCATAAACGATTGATTAATACCAATTGCTAGTATCTCTACTCAACAATAAATATCAACCCCCAAAAGAACTTAGAATTGAAGTACTCCCCACAACAGTTATAGGTCTCCGACTCGATCCCCGTTTATGTTATGTACTCATTTTTCGTAAGTTAGAACTCATCTCCGAATTATAAACTAACAAATATGACATGCAAATTATTGATCGATAATATAAATCAAAGACTCGAATTCATTAATAGAACACAAGAAACCAATTAAGAAAAACAATCAAATTAGAATTAACATGAATCCACAGTTTTGATTATGCCCTAGGATCGAAAGTTTGCTTTAACATATTTGACAACAAATTCATACACAAACTTGAAATCAAATAATTTGATATCGAAATAAGTACTAACAACAGATCTAAACTAAGAGGATAGAACCATTCTTGTCAGGATCCTTCTTCGAAGTCTTGAACTCTTGTGCCTTCTTAGATGTGAAAGGTCTTGTGTCGTTCTTCGTTGAATTGTGTTTCTCCCTCAGAAATATGTGTAATTGTGTATTCCAAATGTAAAATTCGTCTCTCGAGGTGTAGGGCTTGGTCTTCCTTTTATAGATGCTTTGAGAGATACGACCGTGCATAATACATGGGCGGTCGTGTATTTGGTTTTGCTAAGCGAAAATCGCAGAATATATAATACACGATCTTGTACTTTTACATGGCCTTGTACTGTGTAAACGTGTGAATTTGCTCCTAGGATATCATGAAAGTTGTAGTCCTTTCTCTTAGCATTCCATAGCATCTTGAATCAGCTCAATCAATTTGGCGAGAAAGTTATGGCCAAGATACTATACCCTACCCGTCTTTAAAAATTGTTGAAGCGTTTGGACATTTTTGAATGTAATCCCTTTTGTTTGATCTGGTCCATGCTTCTTTCCTTCACATATTTGCTCGTAACTTGGCACTTGACATATCCTTTAGAACGTGCTATCGCATTTTGTCCAATTTAACTCCATTTCAAAGAAAAATACACAAAGATATCCAATATCACACCCAACAAAGAAAACTAACCTAAATACACTAAATATACATGCAAATTTATTAAATATGTACCAAAATATCCCCCTAAATACACGTATATTTTACACGTGTCATCCAACTAAGAATCGTCAAAATCTATTTGTAAGCCAACAATCACAACAACTATTTGGAGTAGCCAACAATCACAACAATCGTAACGCCCAATTTTCATAATTTTCAAAATAGAATACAATTTATAAATTGAAAGTGTAATTTGATATGAAAAGCGCTTTCTAAGTATTCTAAAAGAACTTTTATCAACCAAATAATAATATTAAAAATATTAAATGACATTTCAAAAAAACAATTATTCCATAAAATAATTTTAGCTTCAAAAGAAATAGTCTAACAAAGAAAATAGTAATTAGAATTCATTATTCCAAACTTTTATTTCGGGATGTTTTGTAACATCCCCTTTTCCCAATAAAACACGACTTATAAAGTGATAGTGCGATTTATAATAAAACGTGAATTTTCTAAAGATCTTTCACCATTTAAAATGATAAGAAAAATGCTAGATAAAAATTCCAAGAGTTATTACAGAAATAAATTTTCAATACTAATTATTAGAAATATTCATCGATGAAAAATATAAAAAAAATAAAGTTTATTATTCAAATTTTTATTATTCGGGTCATTTAACATGGACAAATAAAAGAAGAAAAACCCTACTTGAAAAGTAGCGTAGAATAGAGTGTCGAAGAGTGAAAATTTCTATGCTTAGAAAATTCTTGTTGCCTACAATTAAATTTAAACTAGTATTAATATTTTATGCTTTTATATAAAATTATATATATAATATGAATTGAAATTTAAAGGCTAGAAATTAAGTGAGATAAATTAGGATTTGGGATTTCCTAAACTAAAAGTCAAACCCATTTCTCCTTTTCTCATTCCTCCTATTTACATTTTCCCTTACTTTTTTTTTTTTATTTCCCTAACCCATTCCCCATTATCCCATCCTCCATCCCAAAACTACACGTCCCCACCCCTCTTTCCCAACTTTCTTCTTCTTTTTTTTTTTTTTTCTTTTTCTTCTATTTTTCTTTCTTCCTCCCACAAACCCATTTCCACCCTATCTTCTCTGTTCTAGTTCACGCCACCCACCCCCAATCTATTTCTTTTCCAACCTAATCACCTTACCCCAACTTTTCTTTCTCATCTTCTTTGTTTTTTTTTGTCTCCATCCCTCATCTTTTCTTATTTTCATTTTTTTTTGTCCCCAACACCCATATTTTATATTTCTAGTTTACAGCGCCCCCTCCATCTACCACAACGGCCGCAACAACGACGGGGCGATGGCAATTTCTGGGCAGATTCACTCCTCTATTTTTCCTTCTTTTTCTCACTTCTTTTTTTTTCCCAGTTTATTTGAAATACTGGAATTGGTTTATTTTGTGGGTTTATGTTTTTGGTTGATATTGGGATGGCCTAGAGATTCCCGGTGACTAGTTGGTGTGGTCGGTAATGGCTGTGATTAGTGGTGGGTGGTGATGATAGATTAATAGTGGTGTTCACGATAGAATGAATAAGGAGATTTCATACATTTTGCAGTTTTAGAATTCTTTGCTGTGGATTGGAGATTGCAGATTAAATAATGTGATTGGGTTTGGAAATTTGGTAAAGTAGGATTTTCAGCCTAAGTTTTCTCTATTGATTAACTAATCAATTGACTAGCTAATAATTAGTATCAAATTATGCTGAGAAAACTGTTACAAATTTACAATGCTAAAATTTTGGATTTTGAAAATATTGATTAATTGAGATATAAAGTTGATTGGCTGAATTTGGTAAAAAAAAAATGAAACTGAAATATTTGACTGTTATAAAAAATATTAATGGGAGATTATTAGGATAATTGATGATTTGTTGGTTTACCATATTTGGATAGATGATATGAGTTTGGACTTGGTGAGTTTGGTAAAAGATTTAAGATGATTTATAATGGGCTAAGATATAAAATAAATCTACGAAATAATTTATTAAGCCCAATTGTAGAAATTCCCAAATAATCGAGCCCTAGTTTGAATTTTTCCCCAAAATTCTTGGGTATTACATCTTACTCACCTAAAAATTAATTTAGTCGCCGAAATTCAAATACTTACTAAATAAGAAAATTTGAAAGACTTAACTCGAACATCTTCCACCTGCCTATTAGCATAAGATTGTTTATCTACTCTACACCACCTTCATTCTATCCCAAACCTTTTCAACTTTTTCTCTTGTTTGCTCAATCAATTATGGTCCCAATTTTTTTTTTTTCCTCACACATTTAACTTTAATATGATCTACACTTTCTTCCGCACAACGCCGCCATTTTAATGGTTGTTTGATAACTATTATTGTAAGTGAACCCTACCAAAGGTAAAATTGACTCTAATTTTCACCCGAGTCAAGCAATCGATGCTCATAATATGTCTTCTAAAGTTTGAATTTCTTTTTATTGCCCATCTGTCAATATGGATAAATTATACTAAAGCTTAATTTCGTTCCTCGTTTGATTGCAGACTTTTCCAAAATTTTAAAGTTAAACGTATGTCTCTATTTGGTCACATATCACTATTCTTTTTTTTTATACCAATAATGGCAACCTGGACTACAATCTATTGTTATATGTTCTCATTTCCATTATGAGATCTCAAGAGGCCTTAGTAAAGTCAACGGCCTTTGGTCTTCGACTTTGATTTCACGACACATCAAATACCTTGTTATAAATAATCCAATGTCCCTTTTCATGCTTCTTTACCAAATAACCTCTTTTAAATCTCGGTACATCTTTGTACCTCGAGGTGGCGGTGTATGATGTACGGTGTGTTTATTTAATGATCTAAATCTCTTAGTTCTTCATCCTTAGGAATACCCAACATTCCTTCATAGATTAATGCGCACTTAGTAGCTATAGCAAATCCTTTGATGTCTTTAGGGCAATGGTTTCTCATCTTGCACAAATACTTATTCGTCGTTTGTGTCTCTCTAATTCTATTTCTAAGTACAGTCGTACAACCATTGTTGCAATAATAATTTTCTATCCACTAGAAAGTACTACAATCTCGATTCTCAATTTAGCAAACTCATTTATCAATCATTGTTCTTATTCTATAGGTAAACTAGCCAACTTTTCTTTAAGTTCTTGGGAATTTCATCGCATTTCTCCATCTATTGAGACTTTTCGTATTTTCGGTCAATCTAGTCATTCGTGTTGAACTCTTTGAAAAACTTTCTATAAACCTTATGTAATACCTAGAGAGACAAAGAAAACTTCAAACTTAATTCACAATCGTAGGCGCATGCCATTCTTAATGTTAAGTTGGTATTTTACCAACTTATTTGAGTATTTTAGATTAGAATTTGGTTTTATTTTGGGTGTTTTTAGAGTCTTTAGAGTCCAATTTATTTCAAATAGTGTCGATGAAGAGTCACTACAGATTTGGTAGCCGAGAAATGAAGAAAACGATGAAAACGGCGCGAAGAAAGAAGAAATCGCGTGTGAGAAACGAAAAAATCGCACTTTGACCCAAAGGGCGGGCTGCTGGCCGCCCTGCCCTCTCCACAGCGCCCGTGGCGGCGTGCGAGCTTGGAGCGGTATTTAGCGCGTAGTCAGCTTAACGCCCGTGCTGCAGTAGCCAGTGGAATAAATGGACGATGGGTGGGTGCTGCAGGCCTTAACGCCCGGCAATGCAGCCGGCGGCGATTAACTTGACTTGACATCTGGCGGCGCCGGTGCGCGATGCCCGTGCGATAAAATGGCACGTAATTCTTTGGCGCCGCAGCCTCAAAGGGGCGGAAAATCTATGTTCACCTACCCCTTCTTGGACTTTTATGTACTATAAATACCATCCTTGGGGCTTGAAATGGGGGCATCTTGGAACCTTGGGAAGGCAATAAACACGGCTACAAGACAAGGAAGAAGAATTTGAGCATTTTGAGAAGAATTTGGAGAAGAAGATTGGAGGCTTCTATCATCTAGAAATAGAGAAGATCCTCAACTCTTGTTCTTATTTTGTTGCTTTCTTCATATCTTGTAAGATGTATTGTTGTATTTTCATGGATTCATTTTCTTTAATCGTAGCTAAACACTATAATTCTAGAGGATTGATGTAATCTATGTTTGAACTTATGTTTTGAGATTGTGGTTTGTCAATGTAGATCTATCAATTTATTTGTGCTATTTGGATCTATTGCTTCTAAATTACTTGATCAATAATTTAGATTGTTTGGTGTATTTGATTTGACACTTGAGAGAGGTAATTGAATACATGACCTTGGAATAGCATAACCAGGATTTCATAGAATTGAGAGATTTGTGAAATCCTTTGAAGTCATTTATCAAGATTCATAGCTTTTATTGAGATTTTGATTGGTGATTTTTATAGAGATATTGATTTCCCAATTGAATCTAAAATCATTGGCACTTGAGAAAGGGAATGATTATTGTAGAAATCTTGACTTATAAATTGATAATTGATGATTGATAAACCATATTGACAACATAAGGGATAACTAGATTCATCATACCTCTAGAATTCATTTAATCATTTGGATAAACTCATTGATATTTACATAATCTTAATTTATTTTTAGTATTTTTAGTATAATCAATTCCATCAAATATTGAATTTCTAAATAAAGTTAGACTACTATATGATAGTACTTAGCAATAATTCGATAATTATTCCCTGTGGATTCGACAACCTTACTACTCTATATTAAAACTTGACACCGTAGACTTGCGGTTAGAAAAATTACTAACAAGTTTTTGGCGCCGTTCTTTGGGAATAATTCATCTTATTTGCGCTAATATTATTACTTAGTAGTTTTACTTTAATTTAGATTGGTTTCTTTTGTTACAATAGGTCATTGTCATTTTTGTGTTTTCTTGTTGATGCGAAAAAAATAAAAGTGCTAATTTAATCTTATTTGATCCGAGAAATTGAAAGAACGCTTCAAAAGATTAGAGTCGCACGAAGAATCGAATTCACAAAAATGGCGGGAATCGGTGATGATGAAGACCGCATACCTATTGTTGCACCACCGGAAAGGGCCATTCGGGACTATTTTCGACCAACCACAAATCAAAACTATTCGGGCATTGTTCGCCAACCTATCAATGCGAACAATTTTGAATTGAAGCCGGCCTTAATAAACATGGTGCAACAAAATCAGTTTGGGGAAGTGTCGTAGATGACCCGAACGCTCATTTGGCTATTTTTCTTGAGATATGTGACACTATCAAAATGAATGGGGTTCCGATGAAGCTATTCGGTTGAGGTTATTTCCGTTTTCACTTCGTGATAAGGCTAGACAGTGGCTTCAAACCTTTCCACGGGGAAGTATCACTAGTTGGAATGATCTCCTTTGAAAAATTTATGGCAAAATTCTTTCCACCTAGTAAGACACTTCAACTGAAAAGTGAGATTGCTCAATTTCATCAACTCGACTTTGAGCCACTCTACGAAGCTTGGGAGCGATTCAAAGAATTATTGAGGAGGTGTCCACAACACGGCACGCAGATTGGCAAAAGGTTCAATATTTCTACAATGGTATGAATGGGCATTCAAGAACTATTATAGATCTTTGCGGCGGGAGGTACATTGATGGCTAAAACTCCAAGTGAAGCCATGCTTTTACTCGAAGAAATGGCTGCCAATAGTTATCAATGGCCGTCCGAAAGATCTACGCCAAGAAAAGTTGCGGTGTTCTTGAACTTGATACTATGTCCGCATTGGCTTCTCAAATTTCCGCCTTGTCAAAGCAAATTGCTACACTAAGTCGGGTGGAAAACAACAATCAGAGGCCGTCATGGAGATAAGTCAAGAAATTGTGAATCCCGATACGGAACAAGCTAATTATGTGAATAATCGGGGTTTCAACAATAGAGGGAATCAATTGCCAACACATTATCATCCAGGGACTTCGCAATCATGAAAACTTCTCGTATAAAGCAATACGAGAAATGTGTGCAACCACCTCAGGGATATCGAATCAAGCAAGTACGAGCACACATGTGGGAGAACAAAAGCCATCTTTGGAGGAATTACTTAGTTCATTCCTTGTAGAATCAAGAGCAAGGATGAACAAGGCCGATTCTAACATAGAAAATTTGGGTTCAAGGGTTACAACAATTGAAAGTCATCTCAAATCTTTGGGGACACATGTGGGTCAATTGGCCGCGGCTATTAATTCACAAATGAGAAAGTTGATACGTTTCCAAGTAACACCGAAGTGAACCCCGGGAACATTGCAAGGCCATTAAGTTGAGAAGTGGGACGGAATATGATGAACCAAAGATGCTGCTCATGCTATCAAAGAACTGAGAGCCAAGCTCGAAACAATCCAAAATGAAGAGGGCATTGATAAGCAATCAGAAAAGGCAAAAATTGAGGTAAAACCAATTTCCAATTCGATAATGTGTTACCAAATGCTCTTCCTTTTCCACAGAGATTTCAGAAGAAAAAGTTGGATGCTCAATTTTCCAAGTTTTTGGAAATATTCAAGAAAATTCACATCAATATCCCTTTTGCCGATGCACTCGAGCAAATGCCAAACTATGCAAAATTCATGAAGGATGTGATGTCGAGAAAGAGAAGGTTGGAAGCATATGAGACGGTCAATCTCACGGAAGAGTGTAGCGCCATTTTGCAAAGAAAGCTACCACAAAAATTAAGAGATCCGGGGAGTTTCACTATCCCTTGCACTATTGGTGATTCTTATTTTAATAAAGCTCTTTGTGATTTAGGTGCTAGCATTAATCTTATGTCGTTGTCTGTTTTCAGGAAACTTGGCCTTGGAGAAATAACGCCATCCACCATCACATTGCAATTAGCCGATAGATCACTCACCTACCCAAGAGGAGTGATTGAAGATGTGTTGATCAAAGTGGATAAATTCATATTTCCGGCGGACTTTGTGGTGTTGGATATGGAGGAAGATCATGAAATGCCATTGATTCTTGGGAGACCTTTTCTAAAGAACGGGACGAGCTTTAATTGACGTGCAACGAGGAGAGTTAACATTAAGGGTAAATGATGATGAGGTACTATTTAACATTTATAAAGCAATGAAATTTCAAGAGGAACCTCACACATGTCATTTTATTGATAAAATCGAACAATGTGATCAAACGGAAGTTATAAAACAAGATTTAAAAGATCCGTTAGAACATTGTTTGATTAATTCAATAATGAAATGTGATGAGGAAGATAGTGATGATATTGATTTGCTTGAGTTTATTCTTTCCTTGAGGCTAAAGAAATTGTAAAAGAAAAACAAAATGAAGCATTAGAAAATGCCAATATTGAAAATATCCAAAGAAGGTACTTTAGAACTAAAGGAACTTAGGAACATCTTCAATATGCATTTTTGGGAAAAGATAAAACTTACCCAATAATTGTTTCTCGCTTCATTATCTTCATCCGAATTGGATAAGTTGTTGCGTGTGCTTCGTGAACATAAGTCGGCCTTAGGTTGGTATATTTCTGATTTGAAAGGTATAAGTCCTTCCATTGTAATGCACAAAATTTTAATGGAAGAATCTTATAAACCATCTATTGAACACCAAAGACGACTTAATTCCGCAATGAAAGAAGTCGTGAGAAATGAGGTTTTAAAGTGGCTAAAGGCGGTATAATTTATGCCATTTCTGATAGTGCATGGGTGAGTCCGGTACAGGTTGTCCCTAAAAAGGGAGGTATGACAGTTGTGAAAAATGATAACAATGAATTAATTTCTACACGAACTGTCACAGGATGGCGAGTATGTATTGACTATAGAAAATTGAATAAAGCTACTCGTAAGGATCATTTTCCCTCCCCTTTATTGATCAAATGTTGGACAAAAGGTTGGCGGTTACGAATATTATTGTTTTCTTGATGGCTATTCAGGATACAATCAAATCGCCATTGCCCCCGAAGATCAAGAAAAGACTACTTTTACATGTCCATATGGTACTTTCGCATTTCGCAGGATGCCATTTGGGTTATGTAATGCACCTGCTACTTTTCAGAGGTGTATGATGGCGATTTTTCATGGTATGGTTGAGGAAATCATGGAAATTTTTATGGACGATTTTTCTGTTTTTGGTACTTCTTTTGACCATTGTTTGCATAACTTATCTATGGTTTTGCAACGTTGTGAGGAAACTAATCTTGTACTTAATTGGGAAAAATGTCACTTTATGGTCAAAGAAGGGATTGTACTTGGACATCGTATTTCTTGTACAGGGTTAGAAGTTGACAGGGCGAAGGTTGTGGCTATTGAAAAGCTACCCCACCTTCAAATGTGAAAGGCATAAGAAGCTTTTAGGGCATGCAGGATTTTATAGGAGATTCATAAAAGATTTTTCAAAAATTGTTAAACCACTTTGTAATCTCCTTGAAAAGGATGTTATCTTTTGCTTTGATGAGTTGTGTTTGCGAGGCATTTGAGCAGGATAAAAAAGGCACTCATTTCGGCTCGATTATGATAGTGCCGGATTGGACTCAACCATTTGAGCTCATGTGCGATGCAAGTGATTATGCGGTGGGTGCCGTTCTCGGTCAAGGCGAGACAGAATCTTTAAAGCTATTTACTATGCAAGTAGAACCATGGACAACGCCTGCGAACTACACCACCACGAGAAAAAGAGATGTTGGCGGTAGTTTTTGCATTTGATAAATTCGAGCATACTTGGTGGGTACAAAGGTGATTGTTTACACGGATCATGCGGCAATCCGATATCTTTTCTCCAAAAAGGATGCAAAACCTCGATTAATTCGATGGATTTTGCTCTTGCAAGAATTTGATATTGAGATTCGAGATAAAAAAGGAAGCGAGAATGGGGTTGCCGATCATCTATCCCGCCTTGAGCAACCTTACGAGGTGATTGAGAGTCCAATAAAAGAATCATTTCCGATGAACAAATTATGCGTCGAGACATCATTACCTTGGTACGCAGATTTTGTTAATTACCTCGCGGGAGGAGTTTTGCCACCGGACTTGACTTCACACCAAAAGAAAAAAATTCTTACATGATGTCAAGTCTTATTTGTGGGATGATCCGTTACTGTTCAAGAGATGCGCGGATTCTATCATTCGCCGTTGTGTTCCTAAGGAAGAAATTGGAGAGATTCTTCAACATTGCCATTCATCATCTTATGGGGACATTTCGGGCCAACCCGAACGCGCAAAGGTATTACAATCTGGTTTTTATTGGCCAACATTATTCAAGGATTGTTATGCCTTTGTGAAAACTTGTGATCGATGCCAAAGGGTTGGTAATATTTCACGGCGTCATGAGCTTCCTTTGACAAACATAATGGAGGTGGAATTGTTTGATGTATGGGGTATTGACTTTATGGGACCATTTCCGCGCCCCTATGGAAATTTGTACATTTTGCTTGCGGTTGATTATGTCTCCAAGTGGGTTGAGGCGATTGCTACACCAACGAATGATGCTAAGGTAGTACTCAAATTCTTGCACAAGCATATTTTTACTCGGTTCGGTACTCCTCGAGCTATTGTAAGTGATAAAGGCACGCATTTTTGTAATAAATTATTTAACAACCTTCTTGCTAAATTTGGTGTGCGTCATAAGATTGCGCTTGGTTACCATCCTCAATCTAATGGTCAAGCCTAAATTTCCAATCGTGAAGTGAAACAAATTCTTGAAAAACGGTGAGTTTTAATCGAAAGGATTGGGCACAAAAGCTTGATGATGCTTTGTGGGCTTATCGACGCTTATAAAACACCCATTGGTATGTCACCGTATCGATTGGTGTTTGGTAAAAGCGTGTCATTTGCGGTTGAACTTGAGCATCGAGCTTATTGGGCAATTAAGAAATTGAATTTTAACTTGAAAGAGGCGGTGAAAACCGATTACTTCAATTAAACGAAATGGAAGAATTTCGTCAAGAATCATATGAAAATGCCAAAATGTATAAGGAAAAACGAAAAAATGGCATGATCAAATAATTTTGCGATGTGAATTCTTACCCGCCAACAAGTGTTATTGTTCAACTCTCGATTGAAACTTTTTCGGTAAACTCAAATCACGATGGTCGGGGACCGTTTGTGGTTGAACGTGTGTTTCCATATGGTGCCGTCGAGTTAAGAGGAACGATGGGAATTCGTTCAAGTAAACGGACAAAGATTGAAACATTATTTTGGGAATGAAGCAAGGAAGGTTTTAAATCTTCCACTTGGTGATGAAAATTCTTGAGTCCGAATATTTGAGTCCAGGCTAACGACTATAAATTTAGCGCTTCTTGGGAGGCAACCCAAGTGATTTTCGTGTGATCAATTTTTTTGTGTGATTTTATTTTCTTTTAGTTTGGTGTGTATTTATTTGAATTTTGGTGTGATTTTTGTGTAAATTAATTCGTGTGTGATTTTAAATTTTTGATTATATTTAAATTTAAAAAAAAAAAATACGGGCGGGCGCGTAGCGCCCCCAGCCGCCAGAAAGCCGAGACAGAGTGAGCAACATGAGACGGAGTGTGCGGGCACTGCGGCGCCGACCCAGCAGGCGCGCCTCACCGAGTGATTTGGGAAATATTAAAGGGTTAACCACAGCCCCATTTCTCTTTACAAACAAAACACTCTCACACACGCCTATTTCTTCCTTCTACAAAATCCCATCTAGCATTCACTTATACACCATTCAAGTGGGCAATTGAGCAACTTAATCATCAAATTCATCTTCTACATCAATTGGGTAAGTGAGCTTCAATTGTACACCAATTTTCTTCAAATTTTCAAGCTTAGGTTAAAAATTTGGGAATTTTCAATATCATTATAATTTGAATTTCTTGATAAATTTTTGATAAATTGTGATGATATATGATAATATTGTGCTTGAATTGATTGGTGTTGAAAAATGGGTATGAATTGAATTTCAAATTTGGTGTTTATCTCTTCTTTGCATATATGCCTACAAGGTGTTTGTTAAAATGCCTCAATGAAAAATATTACACTTAGGCATTTGATTCTTGTCATCATTGTGTACTAAAGGTTATTTGATCATAACTTGATGACAAGGATGCATAATTCTTGAGTTGTTGCCAAATTCCTAACTCCTAACTTCGTATTGTGCATTCTATGTCTATTTTGCTTGTGTTATTTTTCAGGTGATTTCCGATCAATTACAATGCCAAGAACAAAGAATGCAAGCAAGGGCAAAAGAGTGGCAAGTACGTCCAGGAAAATGTGGAAGCTCGTTTTCTTCACTTGGAAAGCACAATGATTATATTATGACACATTATGCTCGAAGAGCATAACAGAACGGGGTTACAACGTGGCGAATGATGGTGAACTTGCACAAATGATACATCGAAGCAATGGAAAAAACTTTGTGCACAACCGGACCATTCGCACCGAATATAGTCCGAGAGTTTTATGCGAATGCGAAGACCAAAAATGGCTATAACTCGGAGGTTTTCATGCGTGGAGTAGACGGGGTATACACTCATACAACAACGGCGATAAGAGAATATTATGGACTCTCGGAGGTGGATCACTCACCGTATGTCGAATTTATCTCGCAACCACCGAGTATGGAGGAGATTTGTAATACTTTATGCCGCACTGGAGGCGTGGTACGTCATATAAAAGTTGTGGGAGGTGCTCTTTGCTTTTCGCATCACGAGTCTTAGTCGATATGAGCGAGCTTGGTACCACTTCATATGCAACAACTTGATACCAACCAAGCATGTCGGGTGATGTAACTAAGGAACGAGCTCATCTTCTATATGCCATAGTTCTTGACATACAATTCGACCCCAAATGTAATTATTGGAATGTCCCTTTATAACAAAATGCTACATCCCAAAACAGGGGACTAATTTTACCGAGTTTAATTTGTGGGTTATGTAAAAAGAGCGGTGTTAAGTGGGATAGCTCAGCCGTTGGAACATCTAAGGGACCTATAGATTCGGCTACTATTGCTTTGTATGACGAGTGGGCGGGCGGTGTGCCTAATCCAGAAGGGTGCGGGATATATTCTTCATCCCGAATTTGCTCTACCACTATTGAGCACGATACTCATGCCCAACCACGAATATTGACGTTCCATCCGGTTCGGCGGCAAGCGTTCTCGTTCTAGACGCTCACATCACGATAACAACCCCAGGACGCACTAGTTCGCGAAATACGAGAATTGAGAAGGGCTTTTGTAGCGAGCAACGCCACGAGCGGCACGAGAAGAATATGAGAATGAGCACAACCGAGTACTTGCCCGGATATATAGCCGGACACACCCGCAATTCAGTTCCCAATACCACCACCACCGGGCCCTATTGCTCATTTTTCACCACACGACTCGATGAGGAGTCTAGGCGCCCGCTATCGGGAAAGTTGTCTCACTCTCCATTGAGGACAATGTTCAATTTAAGTTTGGGGGGTGTAATCTGTATTTGTGTCTTTTGAGTCGTGTCGAGTCGTGTCAAAAAAAAAAAAAATATCGAGTTGAGTCGAGTCGGGTAGTTTGTTGAACTATAGAACTACATGACTAAGTAGATTTGTTGATTGCGAGTTGAGTATCACGAAAGCATGCTTTTAAGTGGTGATCTATATTTTGCTTCATTGATTTCATATTCATGCATAATTACATTAACTTATTTGAAAATGATTAATGAAGTCGAGTGTTGCTTGTATGATCCCACCGGATTCTAGAACTTGTTTGATCACTAATTGAGGCGAAATCTAGGTGAAATAACATAAGGAAATGATTTAGGCCATCTTTGAATAAAAGCTAGAGCCAAAATGACTACCTTTGTGCGATATAATTTCACTAGTGTCCCTTTTGAGCCTATTAAACCTTATCTTTGGCAACCAATTGTTTTTACCTTGAGCTTACATGTGAAAATCCTAATTACCCATCACTCATACACACAAAATGATTGAAGGTTGAGGAGGATGTAATAAGTAAGGTAGATGTTCATTCGCATGAAGTTGCCGAGAAAAAGAAATAATGAAACCCCATGTGTTAAAATATGCAAAAGACCAAGTTTGGGGGTCTCGAAAAAAAAAAAAAATTGTTGAAAATAGAGGCTCGTAAAGGGAGAATAATTGAAAATTCAACAAAAGTGAAGGTAGCCATGTTGTTTGGCAATTGGTGATTTGAAGAGGTAATTGTGTGTTTGGGTGAATTGAGCCACTTAATCCTAAATTTTCCTACCCGACCCTAAGCCACATTACAAGCTTTGGAAGCCCTATTGATCCATGTGTTATATTAGCTACATTAGTGGAGATTAGTGGGAATAACAAGCTATGGAATCCGGTAGTCATTATCTTTTGATACTTAGAAGTGGATCATCTTGATAACGTTTGATTGCGTAAATCAATTTGAATAATGTAAACGGAATTTTCATGAATATTCAACACTTTTGATCACAATGTTAAAATGCATGCTTGATTGATAGTGAAATAAGTGTTAGACAAATTTTATTGGTTTATGGAGTTTTGTAGTTGCTTGTGTTGTTGTATTGTTTGTCTTTCATTTTGGAGTTATAATTGTTTGAGGACAAACAATAGCTTAAGTTTGGGGTATTTGTTAAGTTGGTATTTTACCAACTTATTTGAGTATTTTAGATTAGAATTTGGTTTTATTTTGGGTGTTTTTAGAGTCTTTAGAGTCCAATTTATTTCGAATAGTGTCGATGAAGAGTCACTCTGATTTGGTAGCCGAGAAATGAAGAAAACGATGAAAAAACGGCGCGAAGAAAGAAGAAATCGCATGTGAGAAGCGAAAAAATCGCACTTTGACCCAAAGCGGGCGGGCGGCGGCTGCGGCTACCACAAGCCTGGCGCCCAGCGCCGTGGCGGCGTGCGAGCTTGGAAGCTTGAGTATTTGGCGCCGCGGCTGGCCAGCGCCCTTGCGGCGGCCGGGCGGAATAAATGGGCGATGCGGGTGGGCGCTGCAGTCGCCACGCCCGTGGCTACAGCGCCAACGCGACAACTTGACTTGACGCTCTTTGGCGCGCTGCGCCCGTGCGATAAAATGGCACGTAATTGCGGGCGTAAGCCGCCCGGGAAAAATCCTATGTTCACCTACCCCTTCTTGGACTTTTATGTACTATAAATACCATCCTTGGGGCTTGAAATGGGGCATCTTGGAACCCTTGGGAAGGCGATAAACACGACTACAAGACAAGGAAGAAGAATTTGAGCATTTTGAGAAGAATTTGGAGAAGAAGATTGGAGGCTTCTATCATCTAGAAATAGAGAAGATCCTCAACTCTTGTTCTTATTTTTTGTTGCTTTCTTCATATCTTGTAAGATGTATTGTTGTATTTTCATGGATTCATTTTCTTTAATCATGAGCTAAACACTATAATTCTAGAGGATTGATGTAATCTATGTTTGAACTTATGTTTTGAGATTGTGGTTTGTCAATGTAGATCTATCAATTTATTTGTGCTATTTGGATCTATTGCTTCTAAATTACTTGATCAATAATTTAGATTGTTTGGTGTATTTGATTTGACACTTGAGAGAGGTAATTGAATACATGACCTTGGGAATAGCATAACCACAGGATTTCATAGAATTGAGAGATTTGTGAATCCTTTGAAGTCATTTATCAAGATTCATAGCTTTTATTGAGATTTTGATTGGTGATTTTTATAGAGATATTGATTTCCCAATTGAATCTAAAATCATTGGCACTTGAGAAAGGGAATGATTATTGTAGAAATCTTGACTTATAAATTGATAATTGATGATTGATAAACCATATTGACAACGTAAGGGATAACTAGATTCATCATACCTCTAGAATTCATTTAATCATTTGGATAAACTCATTGATATTTACATAATCTTAATTTATTTTTAGTATTTTTAGTATAATCAATTCCATCAAATATTGAATTTCTAAATAAAGTTAGACTACTATATGATAGTACTTAGCAATAATTCGATAATTATTCCTGTGGATTCGACAACCTTACTACTCTATATTAAAACTTGACACCGTAGACTTGCGGTTAGAAAAATTACTAACACTTAACAACTTCGACTTTTATCGGTCAACTTCTATTTCTCAAATAGTAACATCATGATAAGAAAAATACTACATAGTCTAACCATAAATTAAACTTGTTGAACTTCAGTTGGTGATATCCAGACCTAAAATATGTCTTAGAGAAGACACTAGCTCCTTTAAATAATTAAATAAAATCCTTTATTCTAAGTCTTGGTTAATTGTTTTATGATCAAATAAATTCTCCATGCAACCAATGTAGACCTTATAGACTCATAATCCATCTTAACAAACATGATTGGTTCTCCTTATAGTAATACTCTCGACCAAATAAGTCAATTAACCAATGAGATCTTATAATTGCACTTTGATCTCTTGTAATTCCTTTCACGTCATCCAATAAGGTGAGTTTGATGGTCCAAGTAAAAACTCAATAGTATATTCTATTTGTCTATCCGGTGAAATCCCAAATATTTTTCTAAAAATATTTTACATAGTCTCAAATAACTAGCATATCGATCATTATAAAATCAAAAATATTGGAAACCTACTATACTAACCAAATACTTCGATAATTTCATTCTCAAACTTCTTATTACTTTTTTTTTTACACAATTCGGGGTACAATACTAACTTTATTCCATAGAAAATAAACTCATCTTCCTTATGCATTGAATTACTATCTCCTTATGTGGCACTCTATACCTTCTCGCTCTTCCTAAGTTTGTCAATGACTAAGATACCATAAAAATCGTTCCTTCATATAAATTAATTTCCAAATCTAGTCTACAAACTTTAGTCACGACTTTAGATATCCAAACAATAATTATTGTCTTCCCAAATGATATCATAATCATCTCAATCTACCATTAACTCTTCGAGAAAACGATCATAGTGTAAATCAAGAATATTAACTTGAAAGAAATCAAGTAAAGTCCTCTAAACCTATGTTGCTAGTAATATACTCACAAATCAATCCTAACATTTTAGATCGCATATAAATTCGTAAAGAACCTCATGTATTCTATCGCAAGGGTTCTCCGAGTTTCTACTCTTCTTTCTATTTGTCTATAGAATTCATCAATATCTCTTAATAGTCTAATAGTCACATTCTATCGTATGTGCTATGCATCCATTAAATTTAAGTTAAATCATTTTCTTTATCCGCAATATGAATCATATAGTTTTGGCGTAGTAGTAGTAGCAATGGAAATAGCAAAGAGAAGTAGCAATAGAACTTTTTGAAAATTTAAGTCGTGCAGCTTCTCGGAGTTAGCGTGGCATAGCGGTGGTAAGTAACTCATTTATATGTATTATTCTTTTTTTTTGGAGAAATATTTTTTATATTTTATTTATTCTAATTTTAAAGAAAAGAACCCTTTTTTGTTTTAACGAGTCTCTGGCTAAACGTCGACCGCTCCGATACCATACGTAACGCCCCATTTTCATAAGTTTCAAAATAGAATACGATTTATAAATTGAAAGTGTAATTTGATATGAAAAACGCATTCTAAGTATTCTAAAAGAACTTTTATCAACCAAATAATAATATTAAAAAGATTAAATGACATTTCAAAAAAACAATTATTCCATAAAATAATTTTAGCTTCAAAGAAATAGTCTAACAAAGAAAATAGTAATTAGAATTCATTATTCCAAACTTTTATTTCGGGATGTTTTGTAACATCCTGTTTTCCCAATAAAACACGACTTATAAAGTGATAGTGCGATTTATAATAAAACGTGCATTTTCTAAAGATCTTTCACCATTTAAAATGACAAGAAAAATGCTAGATAAAAATTCCAAGAGTTATTACGAAATAAATTTTCAATACTAATTATTAGAAATATTCATCGATGAAAAAATATAAAAAATAAAGTTTATTATTCAAATTTTTATTATTCGGCACCGCTTCACGTGTCCCGCCAACTCCATCATTCATCCGAAATAGAAATATATTTTGGGGTGAGCATTCAACGGCTCGAAGAGGGGCGAATTTGTCCAAGCTAAATACACAATACACATTACAAAATAACATGTTCAACATTTAAAATGTAATCGTAGCTATGGCATTGAAACATGGCTCGCCTTGCCCGGGGTTTCACCGGAGGAGGGAACTTTTATGCCCGGACCTCTGTATGGTCCCACACGACTATAGACATTTAAAATATGGCTCGACTGCACGGATTTCACCGGAGGGAACTTTTATGCCGGACTTGTGATGGTCCCACGCGACTATATACACGTAGCATGTAAAAGTAATATTATCAAGAACATATAAAGAAAGATTTAACATGGACAAAAAAAAAGAAAACCCCTACCTCGAAAAGTAGATAGAATAGAGTGTCGAAGAGTGAAAATTTTTATGCCCGAAAATTCTTGTTGCCTACAATTAAATTTAAACTAGTATTAATATTTTATGCTTTTATATAAAATTATATATATAATATGAATTGAAATTTAAGGGCTAGAAATTAAGTGAGATAAATTAGGATTTGGGATTTCCTAAACTAAAAGTCAAACCCATTTCTCCTTTTCTCATTCCTCATATTTACATTTTCCCTTACTTTTTTTATTTTTTATTTTATTTCCCTAACCCATTCCCCACTATCCCATCCTCCATCCCAAACTACACGTCCCCACCCCTCTTTCCCAACTTTCTTCTTCTTTTTTTTTTTTTCTTTTTCTTCTATTTTTTCTTTCTTCCTCCCACAAACCCATTTCCACCTATCTTCTCTGTTCTAGTTCACGCCACCCACTCCCAATCTATTTCTTCTCCAACCTAATCACCTTACCCCAACTTTTCTTTCTCATCTTCTTTGTTTTTTTTTTTTTTTGTCTCCATCCCTCATCTTTTCTTATTTTCATTTTTTTTTGTCCCCAACACCCATATTTTATATTTCCAGTTTACAGCGCCCCCTCCATCTACCACAACGGCCGCAACAACGACGGGGCGATGGCAATTTCTGGGCAGATTCACTCCTCTATTTTTCCTTCTTTTCTCACTTCTTTTTTTCCCAGTTTATTTGAAATACTGGAATTGGTTTATTTTGTTGGTTTATGTTTTTGGTTGGATATTGGGATGGCCTAGAGATTCCCGGTGACTAGTTGGTGTGGTCGGTAATGGCTGTGATTAGTGGTGGGTGGTGATGATAGATTAATAGTGGTGTTCACGATAGAATGAATAAGGAGATTTCATACATTTTGCAGTTTTAGAATTCTTTGCTGTGGATTGGAGATTGCAGATTAAATAATGTGATTGGGTTTGGAAATTTGGTAAAGTAGGATTTTCAGCCTAAGTTTTCTCTATTGATTAACTAATCAATTGACTAGCTAATAATTAGTATCAAATTATGCTGAGAAAACTGTTACAAATTTACAATGCTAAAATTTTGGATTTTGAAAATATTGATTAATTGAGATATAAAGTTGATTGGCTGAATTTGGTAAAAAAAAAATGAAACTGAAATATTTGACTGTTATAAAAAATATTAATGGGAGATTATTAGGATAATTGATGATTTGTTGGTTTACCATATTTGGATAGATGACATGAGTTTGGACTTGGGTTTGAGTTTGGTAAAAGATCTAAGATTATTTATAATGGGCTAAGATATAAAATAAATCTACAAAATAATTTATTAAGCCCAATTGTAGAAATTCCCAAATAATCGAGCCCTAGTTTCGAATTTTTCCCCCAAAATTCTTGGGTATTACAACAACTATCTAGGAGGATATGAACAATACGGAAAAAAAAAATATTTAATGCAACTCAAAATTAAACAAAAAACAACTATCTTGATTAGCGAAAACGTAAACAAAATTAAACAAAACAACTATCTTGATTGAGCAGGATTCTTCACATTTTTTTCTTTTTGTTTCAACCCACACAAAAAAAAAAAAAAAAAAAATATGAGCAGGATTCAAATGATGATTTGGCGAACACTAAAATATTTCTTATATACCTAGCCAGGCTTAAAATTGGACATCCCTTTGACAATGTTCACGGTAACATATTTTAAGAACAATGATTTCAGTGAAGCTTTGATTTTTTTTAAGACAACTGTTGTTGATAAGCAATCCAATAAAAATGGAATATTTAGAAATTCTAACCGTGGGGAAGAATACTATGATGTATATATCTCGACGATAGTGGTCAGAGGCAAAGATCTAACTAATTTGCGTTAATAGGTTGGACAACCGACATTGGGAGGGTTTTAAAGAACAATGCATGTTGTGTCAGTTGAATAATGGGTTTTCCACTTGATAGTCAAAATAAGGGTAATTTGGTCCTTTCATAGTATAATGGTAACAACCACTAACACAAAATTATAATTCATCCTTAAAAAACATACTAGTCAATCTCAAACCCCAAACACAACCAATGAAAGAAATCGGGCGATCGAGCCAAATTAACACTAATTTCATATTTTTAATATTTTGTTACACTATTTATTTCAGGCTTCCAGTTCTTCTGAAGAGCTTATTAAAGTGTGGTCTGGAAATTGCAATAAAGGACTTCGAAGAATAAGAAAAAAATATGTGCAAAAAAGAAATTGAAGTGAAACCTTGAGAGTGCACTTGCAATGGTGGACCACCGGCATCTAAAAGATTAATAAAGCTTTGTAGTAGACTATGTTATCTATTGTCAACTTGTCCACAAGATAAATGGAGGGGAATGAGGAGCGAGGACTAGAGAGTGGAGAATGCTAATCGAGGTTTGAATTGGTAATTAATGCAAACTCCAAAGAAATGAAAGAACAGTACACCTACGCGCCGAGAGAGGTGGCTAGGAATGGCGGCATGACAACCGACTAGTACGTGGACGACGATGAGTGATGAACGGGTAGGGTTTGTGAATTATTTATAATTGTGTTAAGTGTTTGAGAGAAGCAGACAACATTTTCCATTTTTTTATTTTGCAACTATTTTATTTTTTTAATAAATATTGCCGTCCTACTTAGCCCGAAGATTCAGGCTTTTTCCCGAGCCCGATTGGCTCGGATCATTTGGGCCTCATCATTTTTGGGCTTATAAAATTCAGTCCAAATTTGACCTTAAAATCAGTAGGTTGACCATTTTGACAACTCTAATAATTGTATGGTGCAATCGTTTCTAATCTAATCATATCCATTAGAACAAAGGAAAACTTGATAAAATACCCACCCACATGGAGGTATTAAAAAGTTTGCTCCCAAGTTATTAATGAGGATTTTTGTCCCTTCACCCCACCTAAAAAGACAAAAGTACCCTTGACTTAAAAAAAAAGAAAAAAAGATGAAAACCCATGGAAAAATGGGAATATAGCAATGACATTGAAATTTCACCAATTACAAACCCTAGGTTGGGGTGAAGCACAAAGAAGTCAAGCTTTTTTAGAAAGAGTAATAAGAATCGATCAACTCATAGCTAATTGAGCTAAGTTAACTTACTCAAAAGAGTCACTCGGAAGAGTCCAAAATTGAAAGAATTTCTTTTGAGAAGAATTTTGCTCTTTCAAAGAGAGTAAAACAACGAGAATCGGTCATTCGGCGGAGTTGAGTCATTCGGACAATTTGAATGACATCGATTAACTAAATTATAAGAAGAGTCAATGACAACCAAGAGTCATCACAGACATATTTATTGGCTAAAGATAAAAAAAAATGGTGTCGTATTAATGAAACGATAATATTTTTTCGGAGATGATGTCGCTTCATTAAATGAGGTGCGATAACTTGAGGATAAAGCTACACGGTTATTATGCGAGGGAGGCTATGATTGGCCATACATGCTTCAAGCATTTAATCTTTGAAATTAAAGCACTTTTTAAGATAAAATCTCAACCATTGATCAAAATTTAAAATTATCAGATTTTGATCACATCGAATCACATCCCATATATATCTCAATTACTTTTTCTCTCTCCTCACACTTTTAGAAAATCACCAAAAATTCTCAACTTTTCTGCAAAACCCTATGCATTTTCTTTAAAATCTCTCATACTTCATAAATGGCTCCCAAGAAATCCGCATCAACTCCTTCTCTTGACTTTGGAAAGATAGCCGAGAAAGGTGTAATCTGGTACACTTATAGAGGCGTGGAGGGTTTGGTCAAGTACTCTGCTGACCAAACCAGGGTTGAAAAGATTTTGGCTTGCCTGGAGAAGTCTAAGTTAATCGAGTTTTTGACTCTACAGATACCATAGATGTATCAAGAAGAGGTTTTTATGTTTTACGTGAATGCCTATGTGAATGATTAGGGAATCCATTCTTCGGTGAATGGGAAGGACGTGGTCATAACAACTCAAGATGTGCATGAGCTGTTAAAGTCGCCAAATTTTGTTTGAGTGAGCTGAAGGACAATGAATTTGACTTGGAGAAGACATGGAGGGAGATAGCTTTCGATGAAGAGACTGAGAACTACAATCTATCTGCGACAAAGACTGTATCAAAGGATGAGTACCACAAATTGATGGACATTATGTCCAGATGTTTGGATATCTAGTCCGGATCATACAATCAGTTGTCAACATCCAAGTTGGTTGTGATGTCAGATGTGATAGAGGAGATGGAAGTCAACTGGACTGAATTCATATTTGATAAGTTCACTCAGAATGTCCTGAATACAGAAGTAGTGGATGGTAAATTCAAGACCACCCTAGGATATGGGTTAGTCCTCGAGTACATATTAGAGAAGAAGGTTTGCCTTGAGGAATGCGAAACCATTTCACGTCAATAAAAGGTTGTTTAACGGCAACCTATAAGTGCTTTAAAGAAGGCCACAACAAAAGGAAGGGTACTTTTGAGGGGGAAACTATTGAGACCGAGCCAACCGCTCCCGATCCCCAAGAAAAAGAAGGACAATTGCTCCAAGAAGACTGCGAGCACCAAGAAAACGAAGACTCAAGTTAAAAGTCGATTGCGTGGACGAGCTAGATGAGTCGGCTATGGCGATCGAATCCAAAACAACTAAATATGCGAGAAATTCCCCTTGAAAGAAGATCTAGAATAATGGAGGATAGACCCTCGAGTGTTGGCTACCCGAGTTCCTCAAGAAACGATTGTCGAGATGAGAGTAGAAACACGTGCCATCAATGTTTAGGAAACATTTGTAATGGTCATTGGAGAATCTTCCGAGGTAAGGCCCATTGAAGGAGAAACCTTAGAATTAGAAGAAGCACATTCCCTCTTTATACTAATGAAATGAGGAGGATATCTAAATGGGCATTGTAGAAGTTAATCAAGAGCGGTAATTCGGTTCATACGTCCGAAATGATTGAGGAATAGGAGTGGATCCTCACTTTCTTGAATGACCGCTCTATTCACCAAGTCCTAGCTTTCTAATGCTTGATGAGGAGGAGTTAGAGGAAATAGAAGGTCATCGAGTTGCAACAAGACTTGTGGGAATTTAGAGAAATGGATGAGCAAGCGGTGTTAGCGGTGGGCAAGGGAACCTTCATCTCTACCCAAATAATTGGAGATGTAATGAGGGAACCGGTCTCTCATCCCCATATCACTCTCACTCACCTACCAACGTTCCAAATCAAGGTGAGACCACAATAGAGATTGTGGAGAAGAAGTTGGGAAAAGAAAATGTTGAAAATTCGGTTGAGGCCATAATTGGCGATGAAGCTGGAAATGTTAGTGTGGTCGATTTATAGGGTGATGATGAGGAAGGTGGTGCTCACGAAGGAGAGAGCACCCTTGCCTCAAACCTCAAGTATAAGAAATACCAACCATAGTTGAATTTGGGAATCGGTGAGCTAACCCCAGTATTCTTGAGACAAAGAGAGACGGAAGAAGTTGAAGAAAATGTAATGCAGACCGATGATGTTCCAGTGGTTGAGACTACTGAAATGGAGGTACAGAAGGAAGTTATGATGGATGCTCCAATGGTTGAGATTGCTGCGAGTAAAAGTGTTGATGTCCCACCGGTTGAGACTGCAGCGGTTGAGACTATAAAAGCTGAGGATTTGTCAGAGAGAAAAGAGAGACATGACACAAGTGAACAAGAAAAATCTAAAATTCAAAAACTCTCTCTCTCTCTCTCTCTCTCTCTCTCTCTCTCTCTCAAAGAGTAAACCGCAAATCCTTAAGCTTATTCATGTGAAAGATTGAAGTTGTTGATCGATTCAAGAGAAACCTTGTGTAAAACAAATTTGGGATCTACGGCCGAGGGGATTGAAGGGGTGTGTGAGGTTTAAGATCAAACCAAGTTTTGAATTGTAGGAGGGTGTGAACAAATCCTACTGATTTAGAGAGTCGAAGTAATCGGGCAAAATTCTAGTGAAGAGTTGAGTCCCAAGAGTAGCCGGGTGTGTGAACAAGGCTATTCTTTTGTACCTTTTGTAACTAAAGTGAATCATTCGTCGGTGGATTCCTCCGGAGTAGAGGAATTACCCCATCTTTGAACCACTATAATCTGGTGTCTTTCATTTATTGGACTTATATTTCAACATTTAATATTCATTTATTTATTTTCTATCTAATCAATCGCATAACTCTCTAAAACACTAAGTGTTGATTAACAAAACTTTAAAAAGTATAAGTCTTATTTGACTTTAAAAGAAAAGCGATTTTATAAGCGAGATGACTTTCTTGGTGATTACTATATCAAAAGCTCTTCCAAGAGAATGTTGAGTGTTAACTCTCTCTTGAATCTCAACCTAGTTGTCTTAAGGACTAAGGGTGCGATTGGATATGCTTTCATTTTGAAAATTTTCGTTTCGCTAGAGAATAGTGAAAAAAAATCGATGAAAGTTTTTGGAAAATTTTGAGAGTGTGAATGGATATGTAATGATGAAAGTTGATTTTATTTAAATATAGTAAAATAATGATTGAATGTGATTGGTAGTTAGAAATATGTGAGTGAGTGAATAGTGAAATTTGTGGGAGAATGTGTAATAATGATTAGTTTTTGTAAAAAAATGTGTAGATGTGATTGGTGAAAGAAAAAAATGAGAAAAAGTAAAAGTGAGAGAATAGTATATTTCTGAAAATTTCCATAAACAATCGCATGTTTGGTCAAAAAAAAATTCTCCAAGCGAGAACAAAAATAAAATCTCGCTCATATCCAACCGCAGACCTAAGTTGCTTCCTTAAAAAATCTCGATTTGTTAAAATCGAAAAAATTGTAAAGTATATTCAACCCCTCCTTCTAGACTTTACGACACCCTTTGAGACCTACACTTCCATCCAACCGAAATGCAGTCTCTGCGGCAAACAGTAATATACATGTAACCTGGATCATGTGGCTTGTGAAATTTGTCGAGGTAATTATCTTTGACATGAGTTATATAAAAATATATAGATTTTTATTTATGCTATCATTATAAATAAACTAATATAAAGTACTTTAAATAAAAATCATATAAAACTCCAATCAGCTAAACAAGTCATCATGTCTACTTTTTACGGTGATTTAACGAATTGGACAAAAATTTCTTCCAACATGCTCACGGTAGGTTCACTATAATTTTGCTCATTTATAGTAGTATACTTGGAACAACTTAGTATTACAATTTATCTCTTTTAGTAACTAAAAGTTTATACTCCATATTGCACAAAATATGTACTAATATATATGCAAGACATGTGCATTTACTCGTGTTGTGTATATTAACAAAGAGCAATATACATATATAAAAATAAAAATACAACTATCATATACTTGATAAAGCTAACAATATACATGCATTTCGGAATTAACGATTATCCTTTAGTCACTGTTATTGTACGAGTTTTTGTTTCAAGTGATGTTGTAGCCGCGTATTTAAATGTATGGTTACCTCTGCTTATTTTCATGTTAGAGTCATGTAATAATGAACACTCATGTTGGTTCTACTAGAGAAATGATTTCCCCAAGAATTGCAAATTCACATCAAACTCGTTGTTTCAGCAAAAATATTATATGAGGTTTATGACATCACATAAAATATTTCAACAGTTTAAGGTTATAGAAGAAACCTTCATATTGAAAGAACTGGATTTAAAGCACCTCCGCAAAATTTCTCTTCATATAACCAATAATAGTTGCACACAAGCTGCACGAGACATGGAATACCAAGTAATCTTGGATGTTCCTTAAGAGAAAATCAATAGCCATAATGTAGTAACAAAACCAACATCTGGGAAGAAACAGAATCATAATTGACAGAGAAATATAAAGACAAAATAAAAAGATATGAAGTTAGATGTTAGTGATCAGATTTCACTTCTCAGATTTATGGTCTAATGAAATTAAGCCATTGATTTCCTTGTTCGATTGGCGAATGTTAAATGGTTGGATTTCGGTTGATGAAATTCTTCATCGAAGGGGCTTCATGATCATCTCCCGATGTAAAGTTGGGATGAAATCTCCTGTTCACTTTCCCTATTCCACTCCCTATTTCATATATTAGATGAATGGCACGTTTACAATTACGACATCATCTTATACACATGTCATTAATCGATACAATGGAATAGAGAGTGGAATAGGGAAGTGGAAACAGAAAACTCAATCTATAAAGTTTGAATAGTTTTAGAAGTTCAGTAGCTAATTTTATATTCTCCATTAAATTCAAAAGTTATTTGATTTTTTTAAGCTTTAGCTTCGTAATTTGTTTACTTTTCTTGTAATTTAAATCTATCTTATGAATCAATAATATGATTTGATGGGAATGCTTTATTTAAATTTCACATGGGATCATTTTTCTTAAAAGAAAAAAACATGTATTTAAATGGAGCAGATTTTGTATATAAATAAAGGAAATTTCATAATGCAATGCCTCAAAGGAATTAGTCAATTTATTCTGAATAATCTTGCGAATTCATCCATTCAACAATATTTTTCTGATTATTCCAAAATAAAACCAAAACTACGAATTATTAATGGTGCCGAATAATACCAAAATACAATATTTGGTTACAATAACTTGAGAACCACCTATAACTTCAAGCGAGACAAAGTATACTACATTTATCTAATATATCCGCAAGACACGTGCATTTACTCGTGTGTTGTATATTAACAAAAATCAATATTAATATGTAAAAATAAAAAAAAATAAAACTTATATATTTTTTATAGAGCTAATGATCTATATGCCTTTAATTTTGATTATTCTATGGTCACTACTAATATTGGAGTTTTTACTTCAAATAATGGCGTAACCATGTACTTAAATGTATGATTTCATCTTATTTTCGGTCAAACGTGTATTAATGAATACTCATTTGGGTTCTACATGAGAAATGATTTGTCAACCTTCAATTGAAGCACTAGAGACATCACAATTTCTCTATGACAAGACATATATGCTATTGGTAAGCAATAGAGTGTAAGTCATGGATTTGAAAGGGACGAGAAGTGGTTTAGCTTATGATACCAAACACAATCAAAGTCTTGTAAAATTTAGTTCATATGATTTATATAATGGATTTTGAATTAGTTTAACTTATTAAATTTTATATTTCAGGGCAATTCTAAGTGCAACTATATTTAGAACACAATACCTTTATGTATAAGCTTCCAATGTCAAATTACCTAGACTAGAAACACCGACAACTTCAAACGGACATAGTATACTCCATTTCTCTAATAAATGTGCACGACATGTGCATTTACTCGTGTTGTATATATTAGCAAAAAGCAATATCAATATGTAACAATAAAAAACAAAACTTTTATATATTAGATAAAGCAAATGCTTTACATGCATTTCAAAATTTATGATTATCCTTTATTCACTATTAGTGTTAGGAGTTTTTATTTCAAATGATATCGAAGCCATATAATCAAATGTATGGTTACCTCTACTTATTTTCATGTTTGAGTCGTGTAATAATAAATACTCATTTTGGTTCTATATTTCATGGAAATTTCTAATTGCAACTATATTTAGAGCCCAATACCTTTGTATATAAACTCCCATTGTCAAATCACCTAGACTAGAACCACCGACAACTTCAAGAAGACACAGTATACTCCATTTTTCTTATATTTGTGCACGACATGTGCATTTACTCATGTTACATATAGCAAAAGGCAATATCAATATAGAAAAATAAAAAACAAAACTTTTATGTATTCGATAAAGCAAATGTTTCACATGCATTTTGGAATTTATGATTATCCTTTAGTCACTATTAATGTACGGGTTTTTATTTTAAATCATATCGTAGCCACGCACTCAAATGCATGGTTACCGCCACTTATTTTCATATTAGCGTCATATAATAATGAATACTCATTTTGGTTCTACAAGAGAAATTATTTGCCAACCTAGCGTTAGAGTTGTCACCGTATCGTATGACAATGACATAAATGTTATTCTATAAGCAATGGAGTGTAAGTCATGGATTTGAAGGAACTTGAAGTTGTTCGATTATGATATCCGACACAATCGAGTCTCGTAAAATTAAATTCATGTGATTTATATGACGTGTTTTGAATTAATTAGTTGCTCTTATATAATTCTATGTTTCATGATAATCCCAAATTTCAATTATATTTAGAACCCAATACCTTTAAAATAAGCTCCTAATTCAAAATTACCTAAACGATTACCATGACAATTTCAAGCGGACTTAGTATACTCAATTTTTCAAGATGTGTGCAATGCACTTGAATTTACTCGTGTTGTGTATATTAGCAAAACACAATATAATTATGTAAAATAAAAAAAACTTCGATATAATTTATTAAGCTAATGATCTACTTGCAATTTGGAATTTATGATTATCCTCTAATCACTACTAATATTGGAGTGTTTGTTTCAAATTATTTTGTAGCCACATACTTAAATGTATGGTTACCTATGCTTATTTTCAAGTTAGAGTCATGTATTAATGATTACTCATTTTGCTTCTACAAGAGAAATGATTTGCAAACCCTCATTGAAGCGTTAGAGTCGTCGCCATTTCTCTATGATAATGACGTAAATGTTATATGTAAGCAATATGTGTAAGTCATGGATTTGAAAGAACTTGAAGCGGTTCAGATTATGATATTAAACACAATCAAGGTCATGTAAATTTTAAATCATAGTGATTCATACAATGGAATTTGAATTAGTTAGTTGCTCTTATTAGTTCTATATTTTATGATAATGCCAAATTGCATATAATTACAACTCAATACCTTTCTATATAAGCTCTCAATTACGGATGAAATACTGACAACTTCAAGCGGACATAGTATACTCTATTTCACATATTTATGTGCATGACACGTGCATTTGTTCGTATTGTGTATATTAGATAAAACCAATATAAATATGTAAAAATAAAAAACAAAACTTATATATTTTTGTTAAATTTAATGATCTATATATACATGTATTTGAATTTATGATTATCCTTTGACCTCTATTAATGTTGGAGTTTTTGTTTCAAATTATGTTGTAGCTAAGTATTTAAATGTATGGGTACCTCTTCTAATTTTCGTGTCAGTCATGCACTAATGAATACTCGTTTTGGTTCTACAAGAGAAATGATTTTTCAACCCTCATTCAAGCGCTTCACCATTTCACTATGGCAATAACATAAATGATATATGTAAGAATGGTGTGTAAGTCCTGGATTTGAAGGGACGAGAAGAGCGGTTTGAATTATGATATCAAACACAACTAAATTCTTTTTTTAGTCCATATGATTTATATGATGGGTTTTGAATTAGTTAGTTGCTCTTATACAATTCTATATATTTTAGTAAAAGGAAATATCAATTTTACGTCATTGTCAAAGAGAAACGGTGACCTCCATATCAATATTTGAGTCCATATGATTTATATGATGGGTTTTGGATTAGTTGCACTCATTTAATTCTATATTTCATGGAAATTTCTAATTGCAACTATATTTAGAGCCCAATACCTTTGTATATAAACTCCCATTGTCAAATCACCTAGACTAGAACCACCGACAACTTCAAGAAGACACAGTATACTCCATTTTTCTTATATTTGTGCACGACATGTGCATTTACTCATGTTACATATATTAGCAAAAGGCAATATCAATATAGAAAAATAAAAAACAAAACTTTTATGTATTCGATAAAGCAAATGTTTCACATGCATTTTGGAATTTATGATTATCCTTTAGTCACTATTAATGTACGGGTTTTATTTTAAATCATATCGTAGCCACGTACTCAAATGCATGGTTACCGCCACTTATTTTCATATTAGCGTCATATAATAATGAATACTCATTTTGGTTCTACAAGAGAAATAATTTACCAACCTTCATCGAAGCGTTAAAGTCGTTGCCATTTCTCTATGACAATGACGTAAATGTTATTCTATAAGAAACAATGTGTAAGTCATGGACTTAAAGGATCTTGAAGTCTACATTCGGATTATGGTATCAATCACAATCAATGTCTTGTAAAATTTAGTTCATGTGATTTATATAAAAGATGTTGAATTAGTTAGTTGCTCTTATTTAATTCTATATTTCATGGCAATCCCAAATTGTAACTATATTTAGAACCCAATACCTTTATATATAAACTCCCAATTTCAAATGACCTACACTAGTACCCCTGTGAAGCCCCGATTTTTCCGAGCTTATAATTGATTCTTATTGTCGTACATGTATTGATCGACTATTTTACCACGTCACTTGGACGGGTAATTATTAATAATATATATTTTGTATTTTATTTCATTTCATTTAATTACTTGTGATCATGATCACCATTAATTTATTTTGCATTTATGATCACTTGGTTGATCATTAATACTATTTTTGTATTTATTAGTCACCTTAGAATTTTAAGAGACTATTTATTTTAGAGACTTTTACCTTATAGAATTAAGATTTTGATTTAGATTAAGTGATCATGAGACTTATAAGTGATCAAGGAAATCACTAATTATTTTGGAGATTGATATATTTCAACTATTATCATCAAATTTGGACAAAAAAAAATATATGGAATTACCAAATTTCCCTATAGTGACGGTCATGATGGGATTTTTGGAGTAGAAATATCATCCAACTCTTGTACATTTACACATTATATTGGTCATCTTGTGTATAATTATACCATTAATTCAAACATTATACACATTATCTTATACCTCAATTTTATATCATTAAATTCCCAACATATTCTATTCTTCCCAACATTCTTCTTATTCCTCTCAACATTCCAATTTGACCCATACCTTGACTCACCTTTTGTCTCCATGCAAGAGACAAATTACAAGACACAAATTAATCAAAAAAATCCCTCTCCCCCCCTAATGTGGACGGCACATTGAGAAGAAAATGAACAAATTTTGTTCATTTCATTAAACACATTTTAATTCTCAAGCCTTTTCTCCTCCTTCTCTCTAACCTCTCTCTAAAATTCATTCACATCTTCAAATCTTCAAACAAAATTCATTCATATCTTCAAACCTTCAAACACCAACTCTTCACATCTTCAAATCTTCAACATAAGTTCTTCATATCTTCAAGTACCCCCTTCTTCACATCTTCAAATATTCAAACACAAGTCCTTCACATCTTCAAACCCATCTTCATAACTCCAAGAACATCTTCTTCCTAACATCAAACATACTTCCTTTCTTCAAACATCTAAACCAAAACAAACAATCTTACCACTTAAAACTCAAAAATTCGAACACCCTCTTTCTCAAGGTAAGAAATTTCACTCCTCAATTCAACTTAAATTCTTCCTACTCATCACCTTCTTCTTTTAACTTAAGTTTATATTTTGAATTTTGAGGTACTTAGAAGACCACTTGGAGACATGCATGCATGGTGATGAAACTTGAAGACTTGAAGAAGAACTAGTAGAAAAAATTGGACTACAAGGTAAGAATTGGACACTAGAACCCTTCTTCCCTCTTCTTTCTATTTTTTTCAAATTTTAACACCCCTTTTTCATTTTTGAGAAATAGGAGCTGACCTTAGGTGATTTTGGAGTTGAACCAAAATTTCCAAATTTGAAGCTTCAACTAGTCTCCAATCACCTACTACACAAGGTAAAGTGTAGTCTTTCTAATTTTCTTTTCTCCTTAATTTTCTCTCATTTTTCTAACTCCAAATTTTTGATATTTCTTGACTTAGGGGCTGACCTAAGTGACCTCATCCAAAGTTGTGAAATTTTCCCTTTTTATTTCACAACTTTCCAATTTAAGGTGGGTGGAAAAATACTTTCCAACTTCTAGGTGTTTTTATTAAAATGCATGTAGAATTTTGATCATGAGCCCTTGAGATATATAATCTATGTATTGCATGTCAATTTTATGTATCAAATCATGAAATTTCTCAAGAGTTGCTCAAAATTGCTATTTATTGAACTTTAGGTGCATGCATGTACACTTTAATGTTCTATTTGATAAATTCTTGTATGTATTAGACATGCATGTGTATGATCTTTGAAATCCATATTTTGGATGACTTATAACCTGGACAAGTCGAGCATAATTGATTAAATTTCAATTTTGGACTTAAAAATGTAAAAATGGAAAGTTGGTGGACTAAATTGCAAGAAAATGAAAGTTGAAGGACCCCTCTGCAAATTTCGATTTTGGGACTGTACTCAGGTTCAAAAATGACTTTTGGACATTTTAATAAAGTTTTAAGATTTTTAAGATAAATAAAATCAACCTTTAAAGGCCCAAGGACTAGATTGTAAAATTTTGAAAGTTTAAGGGCTACTTTGCAAATTTTAAAACTGTACCAGACCTTAACTTTAAAATTTGAAATTTTCACTCTTAAGGTACTGGAAGTGACATATTTTAAATGTATTCCAAAAATCCAAGTGTTTAGGGCTTGGAAAGTAATTTTCTAAAATTGAGGGACTAAAGTGTAAAATACTAAACTTGAGGACCCAAATGAAATTTCCAGGACTTATGCAGACCATGCACCTGGAAATACTAAAATAAATATAACATAATTATATTTTGGACCCAAGGTTCAAATTTCATGACAATTGGACCCCTAAAAGCCTTAAAGGCAATTATTTCAAAATGGGAAAAAAATGATATTTTCAAAAGTTAAAGGACCTACACTTATTTCTTTTAAAAACTGCTTTTGTCACAATATCCCACTAACCTTAGTGACATTTTCCAACTGGAATCACATTAAAAGCCCTTCCGGTTTGTGAGTTCCGATTATTTTAAACTTAAGGTCCGAATTGACAATTTTTACAAATTTGGGGCCAATATGAGAATTTTATAAAAACTCGACCTTAAAACTTTAAAAACCTGAATCTCTGGACAATTTGGAGAATTTAGGAACTGACCTCATAATTTTTCAAGGT
Source organism: Rehmannia glutinosa (assembly GCA_016081115.2). NCBI lineage: Eukaryota > Viridiplantae > Streptophyta > Magnoliopsida > Lamiales > Orobanchaceae > Rehmannia > Rehmannia glutinosa. The sequence continues at coordinate 51,626,531 of CM071924.1, read as the reverse complement.
CGGGATATTTATTTATTCAATTTTAACCCCAAACGTTTTGGTTTTTACAAAACGGGCTAAATTGTAAGTTTTCTTTTATAAAGGACCTAACTCAAATTATTTTCCTTTTACTAAAATATCCCTAGACCCTCTGACTTGGAGGTTTAATTAAAATATTTTATTTTCCCAAAAACCTTTAACTAAATTGTAATTTGGTGATTAAGCTTATATATAAAAAATAAAACTTATATATATATTTTATTAAGCTAATGATCTACATGCATTTTGGAATTTATGATTATCCTCTAATCACTATTTGTGTTGGAGTTTTTGCTTCAAATTACATCATAGCCAAATACTTAAATGTATGGTTACCTATGCTTATTTTCATGTAGAGTCATGTGTTAATGAATACTCATTTTGGTTCTACAAGATAAATGATTGCCAACCTTCATTGAAGCATTAGAGTCATCACAATTTCTCTGTGACAATGACGTAAATGCAATCTATAAGCAATATGAGTAAGCATGGACTTGAAGTAACTAGAAGTGGTTCATATTATGATATCAAACACTATCAATGTCTTGTAAAATTTAAACCAAAGTGATTTATATGATGGATTTTTAATTAGTTAGTTTCTCTTATTTAGTTCTATATTTCTTGGCAATTCAAAGTTGCAAATATATTTACAACCAATGTCTTAATATATAAGCTTTCAAATCCAAATGGCCAGAGCGTAACTACGACAATTTCAAGCGGACATAGTATACTCCATTTCTCTAGTGTATGTGCATACACGTGCTTTTTGTACGTGTTGTGTGTATTAGCAAAAAGCAATATCAATATGTAAAAAAAAAAAACTTATATATTTGATAAATTTTATGATATACATGCATTTCGGAATTTATTTCAAACTATGCCATAGCCATATATTTAAATGTATGGTATTCTCTTCCAATTTTCAGGCCAAATCATGTACTGATTAATACTCATTTTGGTTCTACAAGAGAAATGATTTGTGAACTCTCATTCAAGCGCCAGAGTGGTAAGCATTTCGCTTTGGAAATGGTGTGTGAGTCATGGATTTGTAGGGACGAGAAGAGCGGTTTAGATTATGATATTGAACACAACTAAAATCATGTAAAATTTAGTCCATATGATTTATATGATGGGTTTTGAAACCGTTAGTTGCTCATATACAATTTTATATTTTATGGAATTTCCAAATTGCAAATATAATTACAATCGAATATGTTAATATATAAGCACTCAATTCAGAATGGACTAGGCGAACCATCGAAAAACGTGAAGCACACATAGCATAGTCTATTTCTATAATTCATGTGCAAAACACGTGCATTTACTTGTGTTGTGTATATTAGAAAAAATCAATATTAATATGTAAAAATAAAAAACAAAATTTATCTATTTTTTTATAAAGCTAATGATCTACATGCATTTCAATTTATGATTATCCTATAGTCACTATTAATGTTGGAATTTTGGCTTCAAATGATGTCGTAGCCATGTCTTTAAATGCTTCTCTTATTTTCAAGTCAGAATCGTGTACAAATGAATACTTATTTTGCTTCTACAAGAGATTGATTTGTAAACCCTCGTTGAAGCACTATAGACGTCAACAGTTCACTATGACAAGAAGTAAATGTTGCTATTAGTAAGCAACGGAGTGTAAGTCATGGATTTGAAATGGACGATTAGTGGTTTAGATTATGCAATCAAACACAATCAAAGTCTTATAAAATTTATTTCAAATGAATTATATGATGGTTTTTGAATTAGTCGCACTTATTTAATTCTATATTTCATGGCAATTCCTAATTTTAACAATATTTAGAACTCAATATCTTTTTATATATGCTCCCAATGTCAAATTATATAGACTAGAGCCACCGACAACTTCAAGCAAACATAGTCACTATTAATGTTGGAGTTTTTATTTCAAATGTTATCACAACTCTGCTTATTTTCATGTTAAAGTCATGTAATAATCAATACTCATTTTGGTTCTACAAGAGAAATGATTTGCAACCTTCATTGAACCGTTAGAGTTATCATGGTTTCTCTATGACAATGACGTGATATTCTTCTGTAAGCAATGGAGTGTAAGTCTTGAATTTGAAGGATCTTGAAGCTGTTCAAACTATGATATTAAACACAATCAAAGTCTTGTAAAATCTAATTCATGTGATTTATATGTCGGGTTTTGAAATAGTTAGTTGCTCTTATTTAATTCTATATTTCATGGCAATCCCAAATTGCAACCATATTTAGAACCCAATACCTTTATATATAAGCTCCCAATTTCAAATTACCTATACCAGAACCATTGACAACTTCAAGCGAAAATTGTATACTCAATTTCTATAATATGTTAACAAGGCATGTGAATTTACTCGTGTTGTGTATATTAGCAAAAAGCAATATCAATATATAAAACTAAAAAATAAAGCTTCTATATATTTTATTAAGCTCATGATCTACATGCATTTGAAATTTATGATTATCCTCTCATCACTATTAATATTGGAGTTTTTTTTTCAAATGATGTCCTAGCCACGTACTTAAATGTATGGTTGGCTCTCGCTTAATTTCATATCATGTATTAATGAATACTCTTTTGGTTCTACAAAAAAATTGTCAATCCTCATTGAAGCGTTAGAGTCATCACCATTTCTTTGTGACAGTGACGTAAATGCAATCTGTAAGTTATACGTGTAAGTCATGGACTTGAAGGAACTCGAAACATATCAGATTATGATATAAAAAAATCAAGGTCCTGTAAAATTTAAATCATAGTGATTTATATTATGCATATTGAATTAGTTGTTGCTCTTATTTTGTTCTATATTTCATGGCAATTCCGAATAGCAAATATATGCAACCCAATACCTTTATACATAAGCTTTCAAATCAAGATGGCCTAGACCGGAAGCACGGACAACTTCAAGCGGACATAATATACCCCAATTCTCTAATATATGTTCATGGCACGTGTATTCTACGTGTTGTGTATATTAGCAAAAAATAATATCAATATGTAAAAATAAAAACAAATTGATAAAATTAATTGTCTGCAAGCATTTTTCAATTTATGATTATCCTTTAGCCACTATTAATGTTGGAGTTTTTGTTTCCAATTATGTCATAACATGTATTTAAATGTATGGTTACCTCTTCTAATTTCGTGTCGTCGTCATGTCTTGATTAATACTCATTTTTGTTCTATAAGAGAAATGATTTGTTAACCCTCATTCAAGCGCTAGAGTCGTCACCATTTCGCTATGGCAATAACATAAATGCTATTTATAAGCAATGATGTGTGAATCATGGATTTGCAAGGATGAGAAGAGCGGTTTGGATTATGATATCAAACACAACTAAAATCTTGTAAAATTTAGTCCATATGATTTATTTGATGGGTTTTAAATTAATTAGTTGCTCTTACATAATTTTACATTTCATGGCAATTCCAAATTGTAAATAAATTTACAACCCAATACCTTTATATATAAGCTCTCAATTCGAAATGAACTATACCGTAAAATCGGCAACTTAAAGCAGACATAGTATACTCTATTTCTTTGATTCATGTGGAAAACATGTGCATTTACTCGTGTTGTGTATATTAGCATAAATCAATAGCAATATGTTAAAATAAAAAATAAAATTTATCTATTTTTTATAAAGCTAATTATTTACATGCATTTGAATTTATGATTGTACTATATTCACTATTAATGTTAGAATTTCATATTATGTCGTAACCATGTATTTAAATGTATGGTTACCTCTTCTTATTTTCGGTCGAGTCATGTACTAATGAATACTCATTTTGTTTCTACAAGAGAAATGATTTGTCAAACATTATCAAAGTCTTAGAGTCGTCACCATTTCGCTATGGCGAACATAGATGCTATCTCGTAAACAATGATGTGTAAGTCATGGATTTGGAGAGGCGAGAAGACGAGTTTTGATTATGATATCAAAGCAGAACTAAAATCTTGTAAAATTTAGTCCATATTATTTATATGATTGGTTTTTAATTAGTTAGTTGCTCTTATATATTTCTATATTTCATGGAAATTTCAAATTGCAACCAATATAGAAACCAATACCTTTTATATAAGCTCCCAATTTCAAGTTACCTAGACCAGAACCACCTACAACTTCAAGGGGACATAGTACACTTCATTTATCTAATATATTTGCAAGACACATGCATTTACTCGTATGTGTATATTAGGATTAAGCAATATCAATATGTAAAAGTAAAAACAAATCTTCTACATATTTTGACAAAGCATACGATGTACATGCGTTTTGGAATTTATGATTTTCCTTTAGTCACTATTATTTTTAATGTTCTTGTATCAAATGATGTCTTAGTAATGTATTTAAATGTATGTTACCTCGCTTATTTGCAGTTTGTAATAATGAATACTCATTTTAGTTCCAGGAAGAAAAATGATTTTTCAATCCTCATTCAAGCATTAGAGACGTCACAATTTCTCTATCACGGGATGCAAATGCTATTGGTAAGCAAGAGATTGTAAGTCATGGATTTGAAAGGGACGAGAAATGGTTTAGATTATGATATCAAACACAATCAAAGTCTTGTAAATTTTAGTTCATATTATTTATTTTAATTAGTTGCTCTTATTTAATTTTATATTTCATGGCAATTCGAAATTGCAACTTTATTTAGAACACAATATATTTATATATAAGCTCCCGATTGCAAATTGCTTAGAGAAACACCTAAAACTTCAAGCGGACAAAGTATACTACATTTGTCTAATGTATGTGCAAGATACATGCATTTACTCGTGTTGTGTATATTAGCAAAAAACAATATCAATATGTAAAAATAAAAATATGAAATTTTATATAACGATAAAGCTAATTATCAACATGCATTTTGGAATTTATGATTATCCTTTAGTCACTATTATTGTTGGAGCTTTCGTCAAATGATGTCATAGCCATGTATTTAAATGTATGGTTGCCTCCGCTTATTTTCATGTAAGAGTCATGTAGTAATGAATACTCATTTTGGTTCTACAAGAGAAACGATTTTTCAACCCTCATTAAAGAGCTAGAGTCATCACTATTTCCCTATGACAATGACATATATGTTATTGGCACTAAGAAATGGGGTGTAACTCATGGATTTGAAGGGACGAGAAGTGGTTTAGATTATGATATCAAACACAATCAAAGTCTTGTAAAATATGATTTATGTGATGGATTCAAATAGTTAGTTGCTCTATGTAATTGTATATTTCTTGGCAATTCCAAATTGCAAGTATAATTTGAACCTAATACCTTTATATGTAAGCTCCCAATCCCAAATTGCCTAGACCAAACCCACCCACAACTTCGGTAGACATAAAATACCCCATTTTCGTAATGTATGTGCAAGACATCCGCATTTACTCGTGTAGTGTACATTAGCAAAAAGTAATATCAATATGTAAAAATTAGAAACAAAACTTTTATATATTTGACAAAGCTAATGACCTACATGCATTTCGAAATTTATGATTATCCTTTGGTCACTATTAATGTTGGATTTTTGTTTCAAATGATGTTGTAATCATGTATTTAAATGTATGGTTACCTCTATTTATTTTCAAGTTAGAGTCTTTTGCAATAATGATTAATCATTTTGGTTCTACAAGAGAAATGATTTGCCAACTCTCATTGAAGCACAAGAGTCGTCACTATTTCTCTATGACAAAACACAAGTGCTATATCAGTAAGCAATGCGATCGTGAGTTTGAAGGGGAAGCGAGTTTATATTACGATATCAAGCACAATGGAAATTCTTGTAAAATTTAGTTCATAAGATTTATATAATGGATTTTGATTTAGTTAGTTGCTTTTGCAGATATTGATCATGAAAAAGATAAGGATTTAATTCTATATTTCATGGCAATTTCAAATTGCAACTATACGTTTTAACTATAAAAGAGCCATTTTAGAACCCCATATCTTTATATATAAGCATCCAATTCCAAATTGCCTAGACCATAACCACCCACAACTTCATGTGGACATAGTATACTCCATTTCTCTATCGATTCCATTCATATACTAATTTGGCATACTCGCTTTCTCTCAATTCCCATTCAAAATCTAATATGTCATACTCGTTTCTCCTTTAATTACCATTCAAAACTAATTTGGCATGCTCCTTTTCAATATGTTTATGAAAAGTTTGTAGTTAATATTTGTCACTTATATCTTGGCATTGATTGGTATTATCTTTTCATATTCCAAGAAAAACGTTTTGTGATGTATATGATACAAATGAATTCTCAAATACTAATGACAATAATAGAAAACTTAGGATACTCCAGAATTATTTTCAAGCATTAAGGCTCCCTTCTTCAAAGAGACCGAAATGGCCAAAAGTTTTGAGTGTAAAAATGATTGATCATCTACGATAGTAGGCTAACCATTATTCTCATCGATTTATATCTTAAACAAAGGGAGGATGGTTGCAACTTTTGGAGTATAGAAAATGCTTTAATCAAGTGGAGCAAAGAATGCTCATGAATATGCACACGCTTAATTAAATTCTTGATTATTTTTTTGGTTATCCGGTATAAGTATAAGCATAACATTTGGGACTAAATCATATGAATAATCAACTTAAACTTTAACGAATGCAATATTTTTGCAAGATAATTTTTTCTCTCAACTTTTACGATATTTCTTTGGGTTTTTCCGTGTTGTTACGATGCTTAATAGATTGTCATAATAGTATTTATCTCTTTAAATCGCAACTTTTCTTGACAAAGATAACTAGCAAAGTAACTCTACTTTTCTCGTGAAAATGCAAAACCATCATCTTATTCCTTAATCTAATGGATGCTTCAAAAGACATCACAACTATGAGAACTACTTCAAAAAAAAACTATGATTATTATTATAATTATCAGCACATTTTTGTACAGTACCAACTAGCAAATAAGCATAACATATGGCATAATATAATAGAAACCATGAAAAGTTACGTGAATATGCATCTCATACCTAATGGCATCTAAGTTTGCATGAGTTAAATTAAAAAAAAGAGAAGATACGAAGAAGAAAGAACAAGAATGGAAAAAGCACATCAAACTTGGGGTTTCAACTAAAACATTATACGAGGATTATGACAACGCATTAATTAATACTTCAATAGTTTAAGGTTATAGAATAAATCATCACGTTGAAAGAACTAGATAAAAAGCACGTCCACAAAGTTTCTCTTCATGTAACCAATAATAAGTTTCACACAAGCGCATGACATGTAACACTAATTTGTCTTGGATGTTCGTTAAGACAAAATCATTAACCATTATGTAGCAATAGAATCAACATATGGCGAGAAACTCAATCATATCGATGGATAGAGATATAAAGTATGAAATAAAAAGATATTAAGTAAATAACAAATATCACAAAAAAAGATCTTTTGTATTCCTTAGTGTGATTATGTCGTCGCTTGATTATCTATATGTAAATTTGGTCTCGAGTGTCACACATTGATTTGAATTATATATATATATATATGTTTTAGATTAAGTGGTGAATCGTGCTACTTATTTATGTGCAAATTCCATCTCCCATCCACACTTTTGAAAACCTTAATCTCTCGAATAATTTGGAGAATTTAAGAACTGACCTTATAATTTTCCGAGGTCGAGACAAAAACTTATTCAATTTTAAACTCGAAAAGGACTAGTTTTTACAAAACGGGGCTAATTGTAAAATTTTCTTTTATCAAAGCACCTCAACTTAATTATTTTAATTTTCTTACATTACTGGAACTACGGGCTTATATTTATTATTTATAAAATTTAGATTTCTTAAAATTCTCTTGACTTAACGGATCACCATGGCCGATTAACACGTGTTCGCGGGGCGACTTCCTCGCCTTGCGACCTTGAATCTACAATGGGACTTATATCCCACTTAAATTACCAAATCATTGAAGATTAGTTATCCTTCCGATAATTATCTTCATCAAAATTATTCCACCAATACCAATAAACACCATGTGCAAATTTTCGCATAATTTACTTGAATCGCTTCTTTGAATTAATTTACTCGACTACCTTGTTGACATCTTTGTACTTGTGATTATATTCTTGCATGAGTCAACTTGGTGTGTCGAGATTGATCGGAATGGACTCGTCGGGATGGGCGGGCAGCTCATTTTTGCTATTCCACTCTCCGCCCCATCGCCCTAATCCCTGGCTGGCGACGGAGTGTCGGGAAGTGGGTCGTAGTACTTGAGGTATAATCGCGATTATGACAATTCGGGCTTAGCTAGGCTGTGGATTTGTCGTGCCTATGGAGCGGTAAGGTGACAGTCTTGGACTATCCTACTTGGGGAGTTACAAGGAAGAACGAAGGAATCGTTGTCCGATCCACACGATTCGGAGTTACTCGGACACAATTACTTACTTGGGTTACATTCCGCACGCAACCACATGTCTTGCTTGAAATCACATAGTGCTTGTATGTACATGAACTTTTTCTTCAAAACCATATAAGTATATTATTTTATATATCATGTTGCTTTGTAACGGGGACGGATCGAATTTTTTTTTACATGGGGGCATACAACAAGGCAAAAACTTGTATAAAAGGTCGTGTGTGCAGAAAAAAATACTTTTATATGTAAAAAGTAATGATCCGAATATACTTTTTAGTTGTTTGAGACCATGTATTAATTTTTACACTAAAAGTATTACTTTATACATTAAAAAGTGTTACTCTTTATTTCCGTCGCACGATGATATCATCTCACAAGAGACTTAATCACAAAACAAATACAATTATAAACTACAAAATAAATTCCCTAAAAAAACTACATCAAAAATAAAATTGGTACTATTATAAACTACATAAAAAAGTAATGGGACTACGCTTTAATTTTTTAACTAAATAATAATTGTAAATATAAAGAATAAAAAAATCTTTGGGGTGGGGGCACGTGCCCCCATTAACGTGGGGGACCGTGACGTCCGTCTATGCTTGCGAACTCGTGATACACGCATCATAACTCACGTATTTTTCATACAACGAGTTTTCTTATATTTATATATGTCGCCACACTCGCACACGATCACCCATCCACTGAGAATTTTCGTCTCACCCCCTCCTATTTTGAAACGGCCAGATGAAGAATTTGTGGACGACGCTGATCAAGCCACGAAGTGATCTCTCCATATTTCGACTTTGGGATTTTTATTTGCTGTTGTTCGGACTATCTTTTCCCTTTAAGTTGTAATTTAAGGGCGTAGGACCCTTTAACTATTAGTTTATGTTTAAGTTATGCACTTTGGGATTTATTTGGATGTTGTTGTTGGGATGTAAGTTGTAATCTATATTTTCATTTGCTTTTAACCCTGTCTTATTTGGATTTTTCTTTGATGTTTGACTAGATTTGTTTGGTTTATTTCCATTTAAGTTGTTGATCGTCATCACGTTTCCATTTGGGCGTGATGATTAGAGTAGCATCGTCGAGCTCGGATAATAAGATGGAAACTTACATGACAGTTTGACCGACCCAAGATAGGACCTCGATCTGTGTTGGGTAGTACCACAACTTGACTATTTAAGCTTGAATTCGATCTCGTAAAGACATAGACCCGATATTCATTTGATGATGCATTATGGAGAACTTAGTATCACTAATGTTTAGGTGAGTTAAGAATTTATGTACTTGTAGATTCCATTGTAATAGTTGTCTTAACTTAGTTGATTCTTGACTAGTTTTGCTTGTTCTTCTCTATCTTCCCATTTATACTCATCGACAAACCTTAGTTGTGTTTTGACCGGGGAATAGAGCGAGGTAGCATAGGATGCAGCTCCTTTGGAGGACGCACTGGCGCCCGATGAGTGGCCCGAATTTGCTAACTGTCCAGATGTTGAGGAGTGGCATGAACCGTAATCCGGTCGCGATCATTAATGTCGAGGGCAGCGGTGATAATGAAAACATGTTACCAAGTAGTTAGGATTTTATTCCTTGTGTTGTATTCGTTGTTATCTTGGATGTTGTATTTTCGGATTTCATTGTATTGTTGTTGTATAATCTTATTTCCATTCATGTACTCCATATTTCGTATTAATGGATTTTCCTTCTTACTTGTTGTTGACTCTATGTCTTGGTTATTCCGCACACCATGCGCAAATGGACCGCCATCGTAAGTCCATCAAACTATGCGAACCTGGAAAGCATGAAGTGAAAATTTCGGGAAAGGCACGAGTCAAGATTGCCCCAATTATTTTTCGCCATGAAAGCGAGAAAGGCAATCGCTAGGGGGCACAAGGGTACTTGGCGTTTGTAATCAACAAGCCTAAGATAGAGACACAAATTCACCAAGTACCCATAGTATCGGAATACACGGACGTATTTCCACAAGAACTCACCTCTGTCCCTCCGGATAGGAAGTCGATTTCACCATCGAGGTATTACCGGGGAGCATCAGTCTTTGTTCATCAAGAAGAAGGATGGATCATTAAGGTTGTGTATACATTACTGCGGTCTTAATAGCGTGACCATCAAGAATTAAATATCCCCTCTCAAGAAGAGACGAACTGTTTGACCAACTTCAAGGAGCGATGGTGTACTCGAAGTTTGATTTGCAATAGAGATACTACCAGCTGAAGATTCGTGAAGAAGATGTTTCTAAAACAGCATTCCAAACCAGATATGGGCACTACGAGTTTGTAGTAATGCCATTCGGTCTGACGACGCCCCTACAGCGTTTATGGATCTGATGCATCGAGTCTTTCGGCCTTACTTGGATCAGTTCGTAGTGATATTCATCGATGACATACTCATATACTCTAAATCTAGAGAATATCACGAGCGTCATCTGAAGATCGTCCTGGAGACACTATGAGAGCATAAATTGTATCCCAAGTTCAGCAAGTGTGAATTTTGGCTTAAGAAAGTCGCATTCTTGGGACACATAGTATCTAGCAATGGAATCGCCGTAGATCCTTTGAGATTCTGATTGTGGTTGAAAGGAAACAACTCGAATCGATGAGAGATCGAAGCTTCTTGGGATTAGTGGATATTATTGAAGGTTTATTAAGGATTTCTCCAAGATAGTCAGGACCACTCACTCGGCCCGACCCGAAGCAATCAAGTTTGAGTGGAACGACAAATGCGAGGCTAGTTTCAAGAAGCTGAAGAAATGACTTACTACGGCTCCGGTCTTAGCCCTTCCAAAGGAAACGAGAAGGGTTTGTCGCTTTCTGATGATTCATCAAAGGAAGGGTTGGGAGCGAGACTCATGTAGGAAGGAAATGCCATTGCTTATGCATCACGGAAGCTCAAACCGCATTTGCGAGGCCAATTACCCGATGCATGACTTGGAATTGGCGATAGTATTCGCGTTAAAAACGTGGAGACACTATCTATACAGGTGACATTCACGTTTTTACAGATCATAAGAGCAAGAATCCTGTTCTCACGAAATATCTCAAACGAGGCAACGAGAGATGGATGGAGTTAATTGAGGACTATCATTTTGATATTCAATACCATCTCGGGAAGGCAAACGTTGTAGCCGAGACCTTGAGCGAGAAAGGCGAGTTTAGCTAGACTAATGATCCGAGAGTCAAAATCATTAGAAGAATTTAGTATTTGGAATCCGATGAGAACCAATACTCGGATTACATGTGCTAACATTTCGGAAAAACCCGATCTATTTGGATGAGATAAAAATCGCACAAGAGAGGGACATACATCTTCAAAAGTGAAAGATACTTAAAGGAAAAAGACCGAATTTTTAGTACTCAAAGATGGGATTATAAGATTTAGAAATCGAGTGTGTGTGCCGAACGATGATCGGATAAGGAACGAGAATCTTGGCGAAGCACACCGCTCGAAATACATTATACATCCTGGAGGAAACAAGATGTATAAGGATTTGAAGCGGAATTATTGGTGGGTGAACATAGAATCGGGTAGCGAGTTCATTGTGAGATGTTTAACTTGTCAACGTAAAAGCGAGAACACCAATGGCCATCCGGTTTTTGCGGCCGTTGAGGATTCGAGTGGAAATGGGAACACATAACGATGGACTTCGTCGTGGATGACTGCCAAGGACCGAGGAGGAGGTCATGATGCGATATGGGTAGTTGTAGACCGACTCACGAAATCGCACTCCTCTTACCTATCAAGAAGATCGATAGCTTGCAGAAACTCGCGAGACTTATATCCAGAGATCATTTGATTGCATGGAGTACCGATCGACATAGTGTCGAACAGAGACACGAGGTTTGTTTCAAGATTTTGGAAGTGCCTGCACGAGGTGGGTACCTCGGCGAGTTTCAAAGACACGGTGCACCCACAAACCGATGGACGGCTGAGCGAACAATTCAAACTCTTGAGGATATGTTGCGAGCATGTACGTTGGATTTCCAAGAAAGTTGGGACTCGTACTTACTGTTGGCTGAGTTTGCCTAAAATAACAGCTATCAGGCCACGATTGGGATGGCACTCTACTATGCACTTTACGGGCGAAAGTATAGATCCCCACTACACTGGGAGATTGATGATCAATGGACTCCAAAAGGGAAACGAAAGTCACCATCAATTCCAAAGGTTGACTAAGTTCAGGAGGCCATGGAGAAGGTCAGAATAATCAAGAAAAGGATCCGCACAGCTCAGAGTCGCTAGAAGAGTTACGCGGATAAGAGAAGAAAGGATTTGGAATTTGAGGTTGGAGATGAAATCTTCCTTAAACTCTCGCCACGGAAAGGGTTAATCAATCCGAAAAAATGAGGCAAGCTGAGTCCAAGATACATCGGGCCCTACAAGATACTATAGAGGATTGGGAAGTTAGCTTACCGACTCGAGTTACCGACACAGTTTGCAGGAATGCACGATGTATTTCACGTATCGAGGTTGAAGAAGTATCGACCATATCCCAAGCATATCAACACTCATGATACTCCTTCTCTGATGGAGAACTTGTCCTACACCAAGAAGCTGATTCAGATTATTTGAGCGAGATACATCGGTTTGTGGAAGAGAGAGATTCGATGGTTAAAGTGGTGTGGCGAGTACCATAACCGAGACAAACGCCACGTGGGAGATGGAAGAAGACCGGCGAATCAATACCCCGAGCTATTACGAAAGGAATTTGGGGACCAAATTCTTCTAAGGAGGGAGGATGTGAAGCCCTCGATTTTCCGAGCATGTATTTATTTTCATTTAACTATTTATTATTCATGACTACTTTATCGCGTCACCTTGACGGATAAATATTAATAATATTTCGCATTTTATCTTATTTATTTATTTGATCAACTACTTGTGTAATTATTGATCATTTATTATTCTCCACTCCATGTTTAATGATCACTTGATTGATCATTATTAGTATTTATGTATTTATTAGACACCTTAAAATTTTAAGAGACCGATTTATTTTAGTGACTTATATCCTACAGAAATAAGATTTGATTTAGAATAAGTGATCATGAGACTTATAAGTGATTAAGGGAATCACTATTAATTTTTGGAGATTGATATTATACACCTTTTATCATCAATTTTGGGGGAAAAAAATATGGATACCACATATATATACATAATGAACGGCCAAGTGTGTATTTGGTATAGAAATACCTCCCAACTCTTGTACACATACCCACATTATACTGCACCTTATACCTACACCTATTAAGTATAATACTTGTATGGGATAAAGACAGTTAACACCCCAAACTATTCAGGTTTTTACACTTTGCCACCCGAACTTTATAACATTACGAGTTTGCCACCTCAACTTTACAAAATTTTGCAAATTGCTTAAAATTCAGATTTACCCCTGGTTTCATGTGTGGTTGGTTTTGCGTTTACCCTCTAAACTTTAAAGTTGTTTCACTTTGCAACCTAAGTGATAACTTTTATTGCATTTTCCACATTTACTCCTCAAGGTCCAGCGATCCTCAAAAATGGTATCGGGCCTTGGTTTATTAAGAACTTTTAGTTATATTTATTATATTTATGTAATTAACAATTGGTGAGAAGAATTTCTCGAGAATATGGATCGGACAATTGTCCAAAATGTTTACCATACAGGACATATTGTCAAATATTGACGATGTATGCACAAGAACACCAAGACAATGTAGCATATTGGAACGACCAATATGTTGAAAAAGAACGCGCAGGAGATGATAGGGAAACCTTGAGACACTACGAAATACAAGCGGCATATTATCTGAGTTTCCTAACATTAAATCAAATATTATATGTCGATCTGATGAATCATCAGGAATCAGTCCATGAGAATGCTCATCAGAATCATGATTCCTGATGGGGTACCAGAATGGAACGAGATATTTCCGGACACATCTAAGATCTCAAAAGATATTAGGGAAGTCTAGAAAATGGTGCAGAATTATGGCAATCGCCATATTCATTTACCTACACAAGTTCATCAGATCCAGAACCAGATGGAGACGATGGTGAAATATCAGAAGGAAACTCTTGAAATTCTTCATGATATTCAGAAATGAGTCAAGAATCTGGAGGACAGACCAAGTTTTTCCGGAGGAAAGAAGCGTATCGATTTCGGAACGGTACCCTATTTACACCAAAAGGGGAAACAACTGAAGTGGTACAGAAAATTACGGACGATGAAAAGCTCATTGCTATCATCAAAGGAAAATCCATCATAAACTAAAAGTGATGGATATGGAAAAGACGAATCTTAAAGATCTACATGAACTTGCAGAATCCTTTGCACGATTAGGAATTGTAGATTTAAAGATGAACGCATGAGATGGAACAGCTTTGGTTACCTATGACCCACAAGGTAGACCAATTCCACCACCGCGGCCAGTAAATCCCAATGTCGCAGAAAGTGCATGTTCAAATCATGGAATCCAGGACGAGAGAATGCATCACGTTGGAGATTTCACCCACGGGGAGTGAACCACTTTCGGGGAACAGGAGCTCGACCACCTCTTACAGGAACTCGACTACCTCCTACAAGGCCAAATGTTTATCGACGCCTTATGGAAGATCGCATCTCGATCCGATACATCCGTATGGATTGATGTTAAATCTGGATATCCCAGATTTCAAAAATCGAGAAATCCTTATTGATGAATGGGCATCAGCTATGAGGATTGCAGCAGGTACCCTCGATCATACAAAAGAATGATTCATTTTACTACTTCAAATGAGTCTTGAAGGATCTGTAAGAATTTCATGGGATATGACCGAAGCAAATATGAAAAGCGGTCACAGCTGGAGAATCATTAAAAGGGATTGTCGATGATATGGCAAAATTATTCAAAATCCATTTTATCGGCACAGGCTACATTGAGGGATTATAAGAAGAAAAAAGAAAAAGATATAAACAAGCCCTCTCTGACCTCGAGTTAAATGATATTTATCACATTGTGAATATATCAAGTTATTCACCGAAATCTAGGTGGAAATCAGTGGGAGACAAAGAAGCTGCACTATTCTTTGCAAAGATTCCAAGTCCCCGGAGAGAAATGCTTATCGGGGGAATACAAGGATGCGGTGATTTGGATACGATGGCTAGAAGAATGTCTTTCCTAAAAGCCAAGTTATCGAATGGTGCTATCGGGAAGCACTATACCGGAATTACAAGAGATTACGAGGAATTAACAATGCGGTTTGTCATGTTGTGTTGACAATGATATCCCAACAGATTGTGGGAAGTCAACCAAGGCGGCATAAGAAAAAGAAGGAGAAAATTCATCCATACCGCCAGAGGAAGCAACAACAAAAGAAGTAGGTCTTCATAGAGACCTAGAAGGTTAGTCAAAACAAAAGGGCCGAAGTTACAAATCGGGGCAAAGACCAAAGACCAAGTAGGAGTAGAGGCTCATCATCGGGTTCAAATCAAGCAAGTACAGCGAGAACCACGGGGAGAAGAACTTTCAAAGGCGAGCTCATGCGAGCTAATGAAAGTTTCAAATATTGTAATTGATGAACATGCGGAGCAAGAGGGCATATTTCAAGATAGCCCAGGAGAACGAAGCGAGGTCGAGGCGATTGAAGCAACACTAGAATTTGAAGAAACTATCTATTATCAAGATTTGATCCAGGTGCATCAATTTGAGGATTTACCCATAGATGAAAGCATCTATGAAGAAGAGATCTATTCGATGATGGAAGTGAATCCAATTCATAATTGGAGTGAAGAAGAATTTCTTGACAAGCGGTTAGGGAGGATATGTCGGGATTTCTTTCTCACACTATGGTTTCTCATAAGACTCTTATGAGAATTATGAAGGAAGATCAAAGCTTGGATATATAATGGATTTACAATTGGAGCTATGGAAAAGGTCTTGGATAAAATTAGTTTTCGTAATAGAAAACAACAAATTATCCACAGGGTAACTACTGGAGAATTTGCCATCCCAATGGAGTTCACTAGTAACCTAATTGAGATGCAATTGGTCTCGTACAGAGAAATCCAGGAGATCAAAAGCACGATCAAAAGAGCGTTGCCAACACACTTTCATGGATTCATATTGGAGCCATAAGAGTTATTATTAAGGCGACATTCAAGGAAGGAATAGATTCGCCACTCAATCTTTACAAGACTTTGGACAAGCGAATCTCACATCTCAATGATTCATGCCTTGGACCAGTTACAGAAAATTTGTATGCAGGAAAATTGGCATTTAATGTCTATCCTAGAATTGCATACAATTTGGGAGATCGAGATTTGTTGGGAAAATTGTTTATTAGATTTTGATGAATGCCATGTAAAACTTAGACTAGAAAGTTGGCACCCCATTTTCCTTGTAATTTGCATTGTAATAGATAGGGTTGTGCGAGTGAGTTAAGTCGGCTATGCTGGATACACAAGAAGTCAATCAAGACTTGAATGAAGACTCGAGAGGCGGTGAGTGTGGCTAGGAAAAGAAGTCAAGAACTCATCGAAGGAGTATCGGCTATGATAATCTGTTTGTGTGAAGTGTCGGTCAAGTCAAGCTGCGAAGCAAGTCTCAAGTTGAAGTGACGGATGAGTCTTTCAATCATTGGAGCGATTTCAAGTCACCTGGGGAAAAGCGCAAGTCAAGTCAAGACAATCGAAAAGAATCCGTTGCCTGAAGTCAAGAATATTACCTAAACAAGTAATACTTTTCCATGTTGCCATGTCTTAAAGTGCACGATCCCGAAGCGTGCAAAAGGAATAAACCAATGGGAAGCATCGCACCTTGTGTCGGACTACGAAAAAAGTGAAAGTTCATTTAATACGAGAAAATGTCAAGATCAAGGACTACAACTAGACAAGCCAAGCGAACACAAGTGACTTTTGAAATCACCTATCTTCTCAACGGGAAGATTTTTGAAAGTCACTATAAAAGGTGAGGAATCACTCGAGAAAAGGTTACGAACCACGAACATTCAAGTTAACATTCAAGTTGTAACCTGCAAAAATATTCTCAAGTTATTCAAGCAAATCCTCAAGCCTAAACTTGAAGGAAATCAATCCAACATCAAGTGTGAAGGAAAGACAACTTCATCTTGTTGAAGAGGAAATTTTTGAAGAATCAAAAGGGGTCTACATTCCGAGGATTGTAGAAAGGTTCAAGGTCGAACCAGTCTCAAGTTATTGGAGGGCTTCGATCAAATCCAAGAAGCTTGAGCAAGTGAGAGTTGTAGTAGCAAGGCATTGCTCTGTGAAGAAGCGAGTCATACGAGAAGCGGTTGTGTGACCAAGGCATCTCGGTCGAGTCCCAAAGGATCAAGTCGGTTGTGTGATCAAGACTTGTATCGGGACCGATAACCACTCTGTACTCGATCAATACTTAGTGGATTCCACCAGGAGTTGGAGAAGAGAGGATTAGAAGAATTACCCCATCTTGAACCTCTATAAAATTTCTTGTGTCATTTACATTTCAAAGCATTTAATTTTGCATATCATTTTATGTTCTTTGTTAATTTTCTATCCAAGCGATAATTAACAAAGTGCTAAAACCTAGTGTTAAAAAAATTAAACCAAATTCAAGGGTGTTAAGTCTTCCATTTGAAAATCTCATCACAGTCGGGTTAAGTATTAGACTAAGCAGTGAGTTATTCTATCAACGGCTCGGTCAGTCTGTTGAGTGGCTAACTCTTTGGTTAACTAACTTAGATGTCCATCAAGGACATAGTGTGAAATTAACTCTGAACTTATTTAAAAGGACTAAATTCGAAAAGTTGGTAAGGGTTATTCAACCCCCCTTCTAAACCTTACTCACACCCCTTGGGACCTACAAGTGGTATCAGAGCGGTTGGTTCATTGAGCCTTCTGTGACTGGTTCTTGAACTAGATCTCCAATCTTTCAAAGAAGTTTTTAACACTTGTTCTTTCAAAAGCCATTTTTTTTAAACAGCAAAGTTACTATCATGGAAGCAAATTTGACACGCATTCCTATGTTCACTATTGAAGAATTTGATGACTGGAAAATACGTATGCAGGCTCATATATCAGCTTTACATGATGAGATGTGGATAGTGATAGAGGATGGGTCAGCTGCAAATAATGAAGGTGAAACAATTTGCAAGGAGAGCCTGCGGTGAAGAAGAGGAGGTTGCTCCTCCTAGACCAGCTATGGTTGACAAGCCAAGAGCCGAGTGGACAAATGATGACGAGAAAAAGATACAACCTAGACAATGTGGCCAAGGATATACTTTACAAGACTTTGGACAAAGCCATGTTCAATAAAGTCAAATCTTGCAAAATAGCCAAAGAAATCAGGATAAATTAACCTTAATTTGTGAAGGATCGAGCAAATTAAGGAAAACAAATTATCTGTTGTTGTTCAATATTTTAAAAACTTTAAAATGCTTGCGGTGAAACGATGGACCGGTGGATGATAGATTCAGCTTTGAAATTACAAATGAGCCCTCAAAGATTTCAGGAAGAATACACACGAGAAGGAGATGTGTATGAAGATACTAAAGGAGCCTCCCGGTGAGTGGGAAATGAAGACCATGGCTCTAAGGCGCTCGATGGACCTATCAAAAACATCGAATCATGAACTATTCTCGGACCTCAAAGCTATGAGTTTGAGTGAGAAGAAAGGATCAAGAAGAGATAGCTATACCCAAAAGCAGTTGCACTCATAGTCAAGAAAGGGAGGAGAGCGAAACCAAAGAAATCATAGACCAGGAGGAAATTGCCTTGATGGTTAAAAGATTCAACAAGTTCTTCAACAAGAACTACAAAAGAAACAAAGGTGAATCCTCCAAAAGGCATTGACTCCCTCCAAGTCAAGGAAGATAGGCCACCAAAGAGAGATTTGAGTATCAAAAGGTCGAATATCAAAGAGCCGACAATCCAAGAAATGAGAGAGATCAAAAAGTTAAAAACACGTGTTGGAATTGGAGACAACCATGACACTTTGCTATTATTTGTCCATATCCTGTAGTCAATAAATACGAGGAATGAAGAAGAAAGAAAAGTCTTGAGAGAAAGAAGACAAGAAAAGAAAAGAGCAATGATGGGCTGCTTGAGGCCGGCGATACAACCAAGTCAAAAAAGCGGCGGACTCAGAGAGTAGTGAAGGCGACTACTCAAGTGACTCAACGAAGAATAAGCCTTAATCTGTCTAATGGCTAAAGAACAAGATCAACGACCAAGAAGATGAGGTACACTCTAGCTCATCTCATTGATTCTAGTGATAGTGATTGTGACACGGACACTTCATCACCCACTGATCTTTATGATTCATTAGGCAAAATGATGAAAGATTTTGAGCACATTAAATCCTCACACTCACTATTAAATGAGGAAAAAGCGGCCCGGTGAAAAGCCAAAACTCACAGATTGACTAAGGAGCCGAGTACCTAAGTCACATAGGTGATGAGAACAAAGAGTTGAAGGTGAAAATGCTAAACTAATAGCGAGAGATAGTTGCTATAGAAAAAGAGAAAATGATCTCAAAAATGTGATTGCTTCATTCACAAAGGCATCTAAATCATTGGATGACCTTATCATGAGCCAAAAAGAATGTGGAGACAAGACATGCATAGGATTCAATTCCTTTGTGCATAGTCAAACTCAAGAGTGATCTTGGAAAAAGGATCTTCAAGTAATGAAGCATCTCAAAAATCCAAGACACCAAATGTTGCACACAAACTCATTCCAAAGCACAATCACAAACAAACTGGCCTTGGATATAAAGGAAAAGGAAAACAGCCAGTTGAGTATGCTGAGAGGACAACTGAGAAGAAATCTAGCGAGTTCTCGGCAAACTCCAACAGGAAGTATTCTGTGAAGAAGAAACAGAGCTACCAAAAGACCCAGAAGTTCTATCAGAGGAACACAAATGATGGGAATAGTAGAAACTATCCAAGTCAAGCTGATTGGAATAATGTGAAATATCAGCAAAGACCTATGGAATACAAGACTAAATGGCAAAGGCCTAGAACTCAGCAAAGGTCATTCCAAAGGCAACAGAGCTATCATCACCACACATATGCACCCGAGCACTACACTCAGAGATATCACAATTACCCAAAGAAGGCAATTGCTAAAACACACACACAGCATACGAGACAAAAGAGACAGTTGTATCAACCCAAAACCCCCCAAGCGATTTGCCAATGTGAATTATGATTATGGCACAGATATATGGCAACCTCTTACAGTCAAATGATTTGGCTATAGGTTGGTTGGTTCATCTTATAGTACTAACCCCTCAGGACCCAGACAAATATGGGTACCTAAAAATTGATTTCCTTGATTGCAGGTTCAAGTTGAAGTGAGTGTCAAGGAACCTGGTACATGGATAGTGGTTGTTCCAGACACATGACAGGAAATAAGAAAAATCTGTCAAAATTCAAGGAAATTAGAGGCGCAAAAGTCATATTTGGAGAAATGAAGCTCCAGGGGAAATAAGAGGAATTGGATCCATAAAGAAAAATGGATTAGAAATCACAGATGTTGCATATGTTGAAGGCCTCAATTTCAACTTACTAAGCATCAGTCAACTCTGTGACAAGGGCTATAATGTTAGATTCAATATGGGAGTGTGCCAAATCAAAGACACTGAATCAAATGAGGTAGTATTGCAAGGATCCAGACAAAAGAACATGTATGTGGTAGATTGGTCGACTGCCACACCAAGCAATTGTTTGTTAGCAAAGAGTACAGCCGAATCAAGTTGGTTGTGGCACAAGAAGCTGAGTCACCTGAATTTCAAGACAATTAACAAGCTTGCAAGGAGCAATCTTGTAGAAGGATTACCAGACTCAGTGTACAAGAAAGAAAGTGTTTGTGATGCATGCCAGATGGGAAAGCAGATTAAATCATCATTTAAAGAGAAGTCAAGTCCATCTTCAACAAGGATATTGCATTTGTTACACATGGATCTATTTGGTCCAGTTGAGCCAGCTAGCATAAGTGGAAAGAAATACACTCTAGTGGTGGTGGATGATTATTCAAGATATACATGGACAATCTTCATGTGCAAAAAGAAAGAAACCTTGCAGAAGTTACCACAGCTGATGAAAAGAGTTCAAAATGAGAAGAGTCAAACCATTATAAAGATAAGATCTGAGAGGTACTGAGTTTGTTAATGGAATAATAACTCAGTATTGTGTTGAAAATGGTATTGCACATGAATTATCTGCAGCAAGGACTCCACAGCAGAATGGAGTTGCAGAAAGAAGGAATAGAACTCTCAAGGAAGCTGCAAGAACTATGTTAGCTGAAGCAGGGCTGCCTAAAAGATTTTGGGCTGAAGCTATAAACACTGCATGCTATACTCAAAATAGATGCATGATTAATAGACAGCTGACAAAGACTCCCTATGAAATTTGGACAGGGAGAAAGCCAAATGTTGGGTACTTTAAAATATTTGGATGTAAATGCTTCATCCACAACAATGGGAAGGATAATCTAAAGGCGTTTGATGCTAAAGCTGATGAAGGTATCTTATTGGGATACTCAGCTGAAAGCAAAGCCTACAGAGTGCTGAACAAAAGGACAGTGGTCACAGAAGAGTCCATCCATGTAGTGTTTGATGAACCTAATGTAAATGGAGAAGACTTTGAGAAGTTAGCTGATAAGCTGAATCAGCCAACTGTGCAGAAGAGTCCCTATGTTGAAGCTGAAGCTGGAGCAATTAATCAAGGTGAAGATGAGATAGTTGAATCTCAAAGACAGCTGGAAAATCTGCAGCTAAGTGATGATGAAAGAGCTGCTCAAGAAAACACAGTTGCAAGACGACTGAACCCAACTAACTTACTCCAACCTGATGTGAGATGGCTGAGAGACCATCCACCAGAGCTAGTCATTGGAGATGTAAGAGATGGTGTAAGAACCAGATCCAGAGCTCAACAAGAAGCAATGTTCACGTGTTTTATTTCCCAAATAGAGCCAAAAGATGTGTCCCAAGCATTGGATGACACACATTGGATTCAAGCCATGTAAGAAGAGCTGAATCAATTTAAAAGGAACAAAGTATGGGAGTTGGTGCAAAGACCAACTCATCAAAATGTTATTGGCACAAAATGGGTTTTCAGAAACAAGATGAATGAAGAAGGTTCTGTGGTAAGAAACAAAGCAAGATTGGTAGCCAAAGGGTATTGCCAAGAGGAAGGTATAGATTTTGATGAAACATTTGCTCCTGTTGCAAGATTAGAAGCAATAAGGATGTTTCTTTCCTATGTTGCACACAAGAACTTCAATGTATATCAAATGGATGTAAAAAGTGCATTCTTAAATGGACTATTAGAAGAAGAAGTCTATGTTGAACAACCTCCAGGATTTGAGCAGAAGACTCTTTGAGATAAGGTGTACAAGCTCAAGAAAGCCTTATATGGATTGAAACAGGCACCTAGAGCATGGTATGATACATTATCTCAATTTCTGACAGATAATGGATTCACCAAAGGCAAAGTAGATAGAACACTCTTCATAATTCAAGATGGAGAGAGTATCTTTGCTTGTCCAAATATATGTCGATGACATTATTTTTGGATCCACAAACAAGGAGTCGTGTGTGATAAGTTCTCAAACCTCATGCAAGTCAAATTTGAAATGAGCATGATGTGAGAGCCGACATTCTTTCTAGGACTTCAAGTTAAGCGGTGAAGGATGGAACCTTTATAAGTCAAACAAAGTATACGAGGAGATTTAATGAAGAAATTTGGTATGGAAGAGAAATCTTCGTGAAAATACCAATGAATACATCGATCAAGATGGATATGGATGCGGATGGCAAGCACGTGGATCAAACAAGATCTGAGCACTTATTGGATCATTGCTATATTTAACGGCAAAGCGGGCGGACATCACCTTTGTTGTAGGTGTATGTGCAAGATTTCAATCTCGCACCAAAAGAAAGCCATATGACAAATGCTAAGAGAATCTAAGATATTTGAAAGGATGCGGGAAGTCGGCTTATGGTATCCAAAGGAATGAGGATTCAAGCTTATTGGTTACTCGGCTCGACTATCTTTGGATGTAGAGTTGATAGGAAGAGTACTTCAAGTACATGTCAAATTCTTGGAAACAGATTGGTTTCCTGGTTTAGCAAGAAGCAAAATTCAATAGCCACATCCACAGCTGAAGCTGAGTACATAGCTGCGGGTAGCTGTTGTGCCCAAGTCTTATGGATGAGACAACAGCTGAGAGACTATGATGTTGAAGAAAAAGAGATTCCAATTATGTGTGATAACACAAGTGCTATTGCAATCACTCAAAATCCTGTGTTGCATTCTAGAACAAAGCACATTGATGTTAGATATCATTTCATAAGAGACCATGTTGAAAAGAAGGACATCACTTTGGAATACATCTCAACTGACAAACAGTTAGCTGACATATTCACAAAGCCATTATGTGAATCAAGATTTGAAGAACTTAAGCATGAGCTAGGGTTAATTGAGCTGAGTTAACACTCAGAAGACTCGAGGAGAAGAGATGAAACTAGAAAAGATGAAAACAAAGCTGAGCTCGTGAATCAGCTAAGTGAATCAGCCGTATCGGAAAATCAGCTGCATTGAGTTAGCTGATAGCTGAGTAGCTATGTGAAAAGAGAGAAGAAGAATTGAATCAGCTAAGGAATAAGCTGAGTCATTTATGAGCTAAGTGACAAAAACACAGTCGTTTTTAATAAGCGGGAATGTTTTAAAGATGACGTCAGCGTAATAATGACGGGTACAGTCAAAAGATGCACGACAAAGCATATGATTGGATATAAATGTTGCCGCATTAAATGCGAGAAATTAAATGCTAATCGGCGTGCTAAATCTGAGCCATTGATCTCGATCAAATTTTAAAAACCGTATGCATGTCCTTTCATAACCCATACATATACCAAGTGTTCAGCTTTCTCTCTCACATTACTCAAACTGTTCATCTCTCCAAAAGCAAAGACTGTATTTTTCTCTCAAAACCCTATCAATCTTCAAGTCAAATTTCTAAGGTTTCGTTCGGTAAAACTCAAAAATGGCAACTACCTATGATTTTGCTAAGTTGGGAAAGCAAATCCACCTTTGGTTCTAAAGTGGATTTGAAGGGATGATCAAACAGGGTTCGATGAAACCCTCGTGAAGAAGATAGCCAACAAAATCGAGAAGTCTGGACTGAAATCCTTTCTCACAATGGAGTTTCAGATGACTTACGTTGAGGAGGTAGCACAGTTCTACGTGAACGCTGAAGTTCACGATGAAGGCATCAAGTCCAGTGCTCATGGAAAGGAGTTTACAATCACTGCTGAAGACCTTGCAGAGCATTGCTTGCTGCCGTTGGAAGGTGCACCGGAAATTTTTGAAGCTGATGTAAACCTGGTCTGCGTGGATGGAAGGAAGTGGCCAACCCCGATCGGTGTCTTTGCGAAGGTTGTCTACACAGCTGATAAGAAGCTGCTGAAGGAAGACTATCATAAGTTGTTGGACATTGTTGCCAAGTGTGTAGACATAAAATTTGGAAGCTTTAATCAGCTGTCCAAAACCAAGCTGATCGTCATGGCTGCGATCATGGAGGAGAAGAAGGTAAACTGGGCTGAGTTTGTATACAGCAGACTCTGCTAAAATGTTGGAAATAAGTCTTTCAAGGAAGATGGATCGTTCGGAGGATCCTTGGGGTATGGCCTTGTGATTGGTCGGTTGATGGAGGTGAAAGGAGTTCCACTCCGACATGGAATGGCATTCCATGTCAATAAGAAGATGTTCCGATCAAATCTTTCTGGAGCTCAGAAGAGAGCTTACGCCAAGAGGGCGGACACTAGTGAGGGGGAATCAGCTGACCCCGAGGAAACAGTTGTTGTCTCCCCTCCCAAGAAGAAAGTTGCCCCCGCATGGTGGAAAGAAGGCCTCAAAGAAATGAAAAAAGAAAACAATCGCACCTACCCCTGCCCGGTGAGTCACCGCCCCTGGCCGTGTCTCCCCTGTCCCCTGATCGCACTAGCTAGAGAAGAAATCCTTAGTACCTTCTCTCCGGGAATGAAGAAGAAGGGCGCACAAGAGAAAGGTAAGCTGCCTCTAAAGCAACCCCACAGGCATTTACTACCAGGAACCAGGAGAAAGTAGAACCGGACATTCCTCGATGAAAACCAAAAGAAGAAGAAGAATCTTCAAGCGTTCAAAGCTTGAGAAAATAGTTAGTCTGCCACTCATACCGAGCAGATCATTGAGGCATTTGGAGAAGTAGAGTCTCGAAATCATTGATGAAACAACCAAGTCTCTTGAGGCCGATCAGCAGAGGCAAGTCAAAGACCCAGTGTGGATAGGACAAGCGAGAACAAGAGGCGCTAATACGATTGAATCTCCTATTTAATGAACTGTGTCCCCACCGCGAATGACGATCTTTGCTAAGGGTGAAGAAGCGACAAACTCTGCTACCCTCCATTCCTGAGAAAGAAGTACAGCAGGAAGATGATGACAATGATGTGATCATGCTATCTCCACCATATCCAGACATCCAAAATCGTCTGCGAGAATGGAGGAAGTGGAAGCTGAGTCGCTCAAGGGAACAGTTCCAAAGACCTGAATTTGTTGAAGAAGAAGAAGAACTGATGAACTTCCTTGGGTTGACAACAGTGGTCCAGGCACTGGATGAAGACAACTGCATAGATATCTTGAATATCTTCAAATAAAAGGAGAAAGAAAGGTTGGCAGAAGAGGTTGAAGCTCGTGATAAGGCCAACATCTGTCCCTTCACCTTTGGAAACTTTGATCACACTCATCCCCACTTCGATGTTCTCTCGAGAAAGTGATGAGGATTTGGACCAGTGGCGTCTGAGAAAAATTGGAAATGCAGCAAGCCATGCGGGAATCTAGGATGATGCATGAGCAACAGTTGATGGAAGGACCAGGAGAGTCTTCCAATCTCAGCTGGAGATTGATCCATTGGGAGTGGTGCATGATTGCCAGATTGTCATTTCATTGCTGCAACCACTTCCCAAGCTCACTCAGAGGATGGATCTAGGGGACTTGGCGATGAAACTAGGAACCTGGGGACCCAAGTCGAGCCTACCCCTATTGAAGGTATTTTACCACCTGCCCCAACGGCTAAACACTCACAGAAAGTAGGGAGTTTGGAGAAGAGTGACCCCAATCCAAGTCACTCGGTGGTGTGCCCGGTGAGGGGGAAACTCCCCCACGCTGCGGCTAGGTCGGAGGTTGCTGCAGATAACTCCAAAATGAATATAGGAGGAGAAGTGGAGAAGGAAAACCAAACGAAACACAACAAGTTGTCCTTGTGAAGCTTGGGACGGTTGAGATTGTCTCGGTGGAGTGCCAACTACTCTGCGGTGTCGAGGACACCGATGCGTCGAGGCACGGGATGGATGCGCCCGGGAGTTAACACTACGGGCATCGAAAGTGCAATCCACGGAGTTGAGACTCCGGTGGATGCCATCGTAGAAGACCCTAAGACGGTGAGTGCAGCCGAAGGGAATGTCCAGGCCTTGCTGCGATTGAGGCTGCAGGAGGTAATGGCCTACGGGAGGTTGAGACTTCCCTAGGTAAAGAGACGTAAACGCATGAGAACATCCCTCCTGCTATCATTAATGCATCCGAAAAGGAGATAAGTGCCCTTCATGATTCCCAAGACAACCACGACATAACTTTTTAAGGATCCGAAGGTGAAGATGAAGCTGAGTCATCCCCCGTTGCAAATCCAAAAGACTCAGCTGAGGATGTTCTTCCAAGCACGAGTAAATCAGATCTCAAGGCTACTCGTCAAACATTCACTTTTGATGATGAGCCACCTCTTCAAGTCTCATCATCGTCCGATGACGCCACTGATACGGCCGAGGACCAGACAACTCAAATGGAAAAACCAGTTGAGACCGGCAAAGCTGTTGAGACGATTGAGGCTCGGCCAGTGGTCCATACCACAATGAGACCCAGTTGCATCACGATCCTCATCGCGGAGCTCCCAACGCAGCAAGATAATCGACTCAACCAGGCACCTCACGGCCACAAGTCACCGTTGAACACATTCCCTATGTCCGTGATGATGCATTTGAAGAAACGTTCCCCTTCTCACTAGAGTCGCCGATCGGATGAAGAATCGGCTAGAGATTAGAGAGCGTTTCCACGACACTGATCGATCATTCCCTCGGATACCATCGTCAAAGCAAATTTTGAATTTGATGATGTTTGGCCCTTGGTGAGACAAATGTGACAGCTGAGGTTCGAGAGGTCTTCAAGGCAATCTTTGCAGAGATTGAGAAGATGGAAAGGCACCAGGCCTCATTAGATATGCGGCTGGATAACCGAGATGCGAATCTTACAGCCGATCTGCGTGGAATAGTGTTCAGAATCAGGGAATGGCGGCAACAGCAGTAGACAATGCGTGTGGAACAGGTTCGATACTTTAAGATATTGTACAATAAGATGCTGATCTGGAGTGCTGATAATGCTGATATGAAGAGGAGGATGCGAGAAAATATTGACAGAATGCATGCCTCCCACAACACTGAAATGGAATTGTTGTGAGAATTTCACAGAAAAGAACTTCTGCGCGTCGAGGAAAACATGAATAACAAATTCAGTCTTCTTATGGCTGAAATGAAAGTGGTGGCAGCCGAGTCCACAGCCACCCGCTCGAGAATTCCGAGCAAACATACTCTGCAGTGAGAATCAGCGTAACTCAGCTATCAATCGCATAGACTTTATACTTGCAGGTATGTTCCCAGGGGTTCCTCTATCCTTTGATGATGCCAAAAAGGGGGAAGAGGAATCCCAAAAGATGTTAAAGGGAACGGTTGGTGAGAAAGAGAAGGACACAGCTTTGAGAAGCAGAAGAAAACAGCTGGAGAGCAGAAGAAAGATAAGGGAAAATCCATTGAGGGGGAAGGTTCGAAAGACATGACTTTAATGGTTGCTAGAACCCCTCAACAAGGACTTGTCGGTGACATCATCAAAGCAAACTTCCGATGACTCTGCGCTCCAACGCTCTCTGATGTGCCCATGTTTGAGAAGAGAAAAGAGTAGAAGCGAGAGATGAAGGAGGTTGAAAGAAAAATGGATGCCCATGCGATGGACATATTGAAACAATACGGAGGCATTCCAGCAGGAAGAGACACTGATGCCATTTCAGACGTCGGAAACGACCCTAGATCTGTTGATGAATTCAAAATGCTCGAATCAGAAGGATACTTGAAGGCATGTTCATAGCCCAAGCACAGGACTTGTATTGGGAGAAAGGCCTCAAGCTGTGTGAAGAAAGCGACGAGCATCAAACTACTAGTCACTCCTCCGTTGGTCACTCTGCTTTGGTTACTCAATTTGGGAAGAAGAAGGCCAAAAGTACAATACACGCCCGAGAGGAAGAGGAAGAAGAAGTGGAGGAAGAGGTTTGGACACAGACCTCTACCCAAAAATATCGAATATATAGATCCGAGGGTAAGAAAAGGAGGGATCTATTGGGCAATTTGGATATGACATAGTAGCCAACATGGAAATGGCCGGGAAGAATGTTGAATATGTAAAGAGGATTGAGGAAGAAAATAAGAGACAAGATGAGTTGTGGGAAGAAAGTCGGAGAAGACAAGAAAGAAAGAGAAAAAGAAGGTTTGCCAAAAGAGCCTATGAGAAAAAGAAAGATTTGAAGAAGAAAAGAAAAGAAAGAGACCGAGGAAGGCAGCCAGAGTCAAGTGGAAAGAAGGAGGCGGCGTGAAAGGCGATGAAGTGTTGTTGTCCACCCCTTAATGTATTTTACTATTGTAAATGAGTATGTATGTATCTTCTATACATTGAATAAGAATCGGAATTTCTATATTTTTGCGTAGATATAGAATGCTATGATTGCTCTGATACACTTTGTAAACAGCTGTGTAAAGGACAAGAATGTTATGATCAATAAAAAGATTGATTCTGTGCATACATTCTCTGTTTACACATTGTCTGTATGTATCTTTGCTATTTATTTTTTTATGTATGTTTTTAAGTTTTGGCATCATCAAAAAGGGGGAGATTGTTGGGAAATTTGTTTATTAGATTTTGATGAATGCCATGTAAAACTTAGACTAGAAAGTTGGCACCCCATTTTCCTGTAATTTGCATTGTAATAGATAGGGATGTACGAGCTGAGTTAAGTCAGCTATGCCTGGATACACAAGAAGTCAACTGAAGACTTGAATGAAGACTCCGCTGCGAGGCAGCTGAGTGTGGCTAGGAAAAGAAGTCAAGAACTCGACTGAAGGAGTATCGGCTGTATGATCTGGTGTGTGAAGTGTCAGTCAAGTCAACTCCAGAAGCCAAGTTTGAAGTTGATGTGACATGGATGAGTCTTTCAATCATTGTAGCAGACTCAAGTCACCTGGGGGAAAAAGCGATCAAGTCAAGACAAGCGAAAAGAATCCGTTACGTAAGTCAAGAATATTACCTAAACAAGTAATATTTCCATGCTTTGCCATGTCTTAAAGTGCTCGATCCCAGAAGCGTGCAAAAGAATAAACCAATGGGAGGCATTGCACCTTGTATCGACTACGAAAAAGTGAAAGTTCATTTAATACGAGGAAATGTCAAGATCAAGGACTACAACAAGGCAAGCCAACGAACACAAGTGACTTTTGAAATCGGCTATCTCTTCAACGGCGATTTTTGAAAGTTCACTATAAAAGGCCGAGGAATCACTCACGAGAAAAGGTTACGAACACGAACATTCAAATTAACATTCGAGTTGTAACCTGCAAAAATATTCTCAAGTTATTCAAGCAAATCCTCAAGCCTAAACTTGAAGAAATCAATCCAACACCAAGTGTGAAGGAAAGCCAACTTCATATTGTTGAAGAGGAAACTTTTAAAGAATCAAAAGGGGTCTACATTCCAAGGAGGATTATAGAAAGGTTCAAGGTCGAACAGTCTCAAGTTATTGGAGGGCTTCGTGATCAAATCCAAGAAGCTTGAGCAAGTGAGTTTGTAGTAGCAAGACTACCATGTGAAGAAGAAGTGAGTCGCCCAGAAGCTTTTGTGTGACCAAGGCATCTCGATCGAGTCCTAAAGGATCAAGTCGGTTGTGTGATCAAGACTTGTATACGGGTCGATAACCACTCTGTACTCTACGATCAATACTTAGTGGATTCCTCCGGGGAGTTGGAGAAGAGAGGATTAGAAGAATTACCCCATCTTCGAACCTCTATAAAATTTACTGTGTCATTTAAATTTTAGCATTTAATTTATGCATATCATTTTATGTTTGCTGATAATTTTCTATCCAACTGATAATTAACAAAGTGCTAAAACCTAGTGTTAAAACAAACTTAAACCAAATTCAAGGGTGTTAAGTCTTAATTTGAAAATCTCATCACAAGTAGGGTTAGGTATTAGACTAAACAAGTGAGTTATTCTATTAATGACTCGATCAGTGCATTGAGTGGCTAACTTTCTTGGTTAACTAATTTAGCTGTCCATCAATGACATGACATTTGTGAAATTAACTCTGAACTTATTTAAAAGGACTAAATTCGAAAAGTTGGTAAGGTTTATTCAACCCCCCCTTCTAAACCATACTCACACCCCTTGGGACCTACAAGATTTCAACAGAGTTTTAACCCTTCATCAAGATTTCAAAAGAGTCGATTTGATGAAAGAAGGAAATAGGCCTTACTCGATCACCTACAAGATTTCCTATGCTCTTTCGAATACACATCATTCAGAGGTATTCTTGAGAAAGGAATTTATTGAAGTCCCAAGAATCTTTGAGGACTTTGCCAGGGTGGTTCTACCATAAGTCATTGAATCTCCAACTATAAAGGAGATTGATATGATAATTCAAGATCAACCAGTCTTCAACAAAAGTCGAAGCCCTCAGAGTTTGAGCCAAGAAAGATGTCTTTCCAACAAGACAGAATGATAAGCAGTAGTCGTTGGGAAGAAAAGAGACCGAGTCGATTCAACGCATTCTAGATGTTTTCAAAACACAAGGAGAGCTGAAATGCCCAAAAGGATGGAGAGAAGTTGAAGTAATATTTGACATCACTCAAAAGGATAATATTTTTCCTTGTGATGTTTTATATTATCTCCAACAACCTATAGTTGGAAGGTATCAAGGAAACGAAGATAGGAAGCTTGAGCTAACTATCGCGGGAGTAGCGAGAAAAATCCCCGAGTAGTTGATACTGGGATTGAATTTCTTGAGGATCATAAACCTTGGGAAAGATTACAAGAAGGAATGGAGTTCACAGTGGCGGATAAAATATATAGAATCTAGATGACCACTAGCCCATTCTCAGTATACATTTCTATTGGAATGTCATATGTACTGCAAAGCCGAATGTTTTTCCTAAAGAAATTGGAGAAGATTTACGGCTATTGCGGGAAGGGATTCTTTCTTAAAGAGAAATTAAACAAGCCAAAATCATGATCGGGCGCGGCGGTAGCCAGTACCAAGTCAAAAACGCCACCAATCTATTTCCATGATACAGGAGCAGATGTTTTGCTAGGAAATAATTTCCTACAAACATTTAAAAGATTTACACAAGATAATGAGACAAGAAGACTTATTTTCACGACCTTATGTGATCATAAGATTATTGTCCAGAGATCTGCGAGAAGCATTTTATCGAAAAATGCCAATTCATTTTTGCAGCAAGCGTGGTGATGAAGCCAAACTTCGCAATCCAAAAATGGCGGATCGAAGAAAATTTGGTGAAGCATTATTATCCTATAGACAATTCATTCGAACTATAAGGATAAGAAAATATGGGATAATAATTTGTATTCATTCGAGTACAAGGAGAAGAAGCAGTATCTCCGGAAGCTATTGCGGAATTGATGATGAGCCTAATGGAGAATCCACAGAGTGATGTTACGATAGAAGAACAAATATCACTCGAGGATATCAAGAAAAAGATCAAGAGGAATTATAATGAAAATCATTTGGCATGGTGGGATAAGAACGAGCTCAAAGCATCCTTGAAAGTTAAACCAGGAAAGGAGTACGAGTTCGTGCGATTCAAACCAATCCTTATGAACCAGGAGGATCGTGAGGATATGCAGAAAATACTTAAGGAACATCTTGACCTTAAGTTAATTTCACCAGGAGTTTCTCCATATAGCAGTCTAGGATTCTTAGTCAGAAATCATGGAGAAATCAAAAGAGGAAAGCCAAGACTTGTTATTAATTACAAAGGGATTAATAACATTCTGGAGTTTGATGGATACTACATCACAAGCACAGAACATCTGGTTAACTGTATCAAAGGTGCCAAGATATTCTCAAAGTTCGATTGCAAGTCTGGATTTTACCAGATTAAAATGGAGGAAGAAAGTAAGAAGTTCACAACTTTCTCTACACCACAAGGACACTATATTTGGAACGTGATGCCTATGGGATTGGCTAACGCACCCCAGGTATATCAAAGAAAGATGGATAATCTCTTCAAAGATTATTTTAGTCATGTTCATATATATTGATGACATTCTTATCGCATCAAAGAACATGAAGGAGCATCTCAAGTATTTGGAATGTTTGCCACAAGGAAGGATTAGTGCTTTCGGAAATGAAGGCAGTGATTGCTACGAGACAGATTGAATTCCTCAGAATTGAAATCGACGAATCTGGAATCATCCTACAAAATCATATTGTGGAAAAGATACAGGGATTTCTAGATACACTGAAAGATAAGAAACAACTTCAAAGCTTTCTCGGAGTTGTTAATTTTACTGGAATGTTCATAAACAATCTGGCATATTACAGGAAGGTCTTTAGCTCATTACTCAAAAAAGATGTTATATTCAAATGGGAAGATGGACATCAAAAAGGAATAAAGCAACTCAAGAAAGTCTGCAAAAAGCTTTCAAAACTTGCAATTCCCCAAGACGAGGACGAACTGGTATTATACACAGATGCCAGTGATGATTGGTGGTGATTTTACTAAGGCCACACCAAATGAAGAAGTGCCATGCAGATACTGCAGTGGTTTATTCACACCTAGTGAAGCAAATCGGTGGCATATCAACGAGAAAGAATTCTTTGCAGTCAGAAAGGCTTTCAAAAAGTGGCCTCTAATTTTACTGGCTAAAAAGTTTATCTTAAAAATTGATAATTCAAATGTCAAGGCTTTTCTGAAAAACAAAATTGAATCAAAACCAGAAAATGCTCGATTACTTAGATGGCAAGCTGAATATCAATATTATGATTATGATATTGTCATTATAAAATCTAATGAAAATGTTCTTGCAGATTTTTGACACGAGATGGAAGGACACGTTGCTGACGAGGTCCTTAAACGAGTAAGACATCTCAGGGAAAACTTGGAGAGTCTAGAAGCGAGATTTTGGGGCGTTATGTCTCAATGCGAGTTGAGATTCTTTGGGCGACTTCAACAGGGTGACGAGAAATCCGTTTCTAGTCAAATACGAGCATGTCGGTTCGCTCAAGGACAATTGTTCTTAGCGGCGCAAGGCCTCTCCTCCCGGTTGCATCTCCCACAATTCAAAAAGGGCGAATAGAGAATGGGGCTCTAACCCGGAGGTTATGGATTCAAGTACCATAATCACAAGTGTTGCGGTGATGCATCTCCGAGGGTGTACAAGCTGTAATGAATGTTGAAGCTCGTGTCACAACCCGAGTCTTCAAGTCAACCCAAAGACCTACAGGGAAAAGAGGGAAAGTTGAATCTTAGGCCACAAACAGCAAATCTAAGGTTCAAGCGACGAGATTAAGATTTCTCCAATGCGGGTTTATCAACAACAATGGGAGAAATTAGTCACAAGAAGAGGTATTAACCGGAAAAATCAATGGTTGATATCTTAGGTAAGTATCGAGTTCGGATGAAACCAGGAAGTCATCTAAATGAAGTATAGGAATGGTATACTTTTGGAGCTTTAGCTTCAATTTATAATGTATCACCCGATTCCCGAGAAATTTCAAAATTACCGAAATAGATTGGGAAGCGATTTACGAGACTTGGGCCAACAATCCACATTTGGCGGAGGAGATATTCTAGAATCGTATTTTATCGGTGCAACTCTCGAACTGATGAAGAAAGGCTTTAATGAAGATTTTCATTTCATCAAGCTAAGAAGACCGGATGGAAATGCTTTAAAATACATCTAGCGGCTTCAGGAAGAGGTACCGTATTAGTAGGAGCAATTTCAAGACGCAGAAGCTTCTACAAGGCGAGCATGGGGACTTTGGGTTTGTCCAACTAAAATGAACAAAGTCAAATATCCATTCAAGTTTTTCGAGAATTAAGCAAATGGATCTTTTCTTTTGAATTTGATGACTTGGATCAACGAGATTCGCAGAGGAACTTTTCGAGACAAAGAGAAGAATTCTCTGCGGGAGAACAAGATTCTGGCTAGCAAAGAAACCTATCGGATATTCTATAACATGGCGCAGTTGGCGGTTGGATTGATCGGATTTGTCAGGCATGTCCCGAACAGAAAGAACCTGAGTTTGGGAAAGGATTCCGACCCAAACCCGACCGATAAGACCATGCAGCTGGAAAGGACAAGGGCCTAGCTCACAAGACGTGTTATCCTCGGGGACCACGTAAACCAAATTTTTAAAAGATTCCCCGACAAACATCACATGGGCTGAGTCACACGGAAAGAAAAGGAAAACAGCTGGCGAGGAAGTAATGCAGGATATGACGTAAGTAGTGACGTCATAAATATCAACAATATTTGGAGTTCGCCTTTCAAGTCCGGATTCAAGTCTATAAAAGCCGAGAGTTGAAGGAAGTTGAGGACATCGAACATTTCCCTTAGTTTTCTTATAATAAATTCTGAGAGAAAAATTTGTAATATGTTGAGTGTTTTAGTTTTAAGTTTTATGTATCTACGAGTGCAAGCCTCGTATATGAGAGGCTAAACAAGTATTCTCCTCCCAAAAGGAGATTACTAATGTAATAAATATTTCGTGAAGTTCTTAATAAATAAAGGCTTTTTGTTCAACATGTGTTCATAATGTTCTATTAATTCATCTCTTTAAAGAATTACTTTATATGCCTGGAGTAAGAAACGAACCAAGGTTGTGCTGAGTAGTTGCTGAAGGAGTCGGATAACTTGTAGATTATCTTCCCGATTGGTTGAAGTTAAACAGTGTGAACTGTTCATCAAACGGTCTAGGGGCAGTGAATTTCCAACTGGTGGTGTTGCGAGCCATCTCACCTGGTGTTGTTCCGGTCAAAGAAGGTATGAATTTTAAGGGATTTATTAATTTTACGGAACCATGTTGGGCCTGATAAAAACATGAAATAAGATCTTGATAGAAGTATGTCTTGTTGAGATTATAGGCTGGAAACCTGATATGATCCATTTAAAACCTCTGAATAGAGACTGGATCTAAGTAGGTGTAACAATGCCGTGAACAAAACAAGTAACAGGAAATAAGGGTTCTTATTTCTCAGAAAATCCGAAAAACAAATTGATTATGGAGTAATAATTTTATGTTTATTGAATAATGTAATAAATTTATTATTATGTAGTAGTTTGCCACAAATTGGAGTTTAGAGGGATAACTAGAACCATTGTTATTAAAGAATAAAATCCTAGGGGCAAAATTGTCCATAGTGTGCAAAGTATAATAATTTTCATAGTTTAGGGTGCAAAGTGTCACGAATCAAAGTCTAGGTGGTGAAGTGTAAAAAGGGGTAAAGTTGGGGTGGTTAAATGTAATTATCTCTACATGTATTATACATGCATTCTACACACTCTTGTATACCCCATTTTAAAATTATATTTTTCCCCAACAAAATCCCACTACTCCAACATTCCCCTCAAAATTCCCCATTCTTCCACTCATCCTTCTTGCCCATACCTTTGACCAACATGTTGTCTCCATGCAAGCAACATAACACAAGACTTGAAAACTTCTCTTCCCCTCCCTTGATGAAATCGGCCATATGGTCTTAATTGTACAAGACTTCATTTCATTTTCACCAACTTATCTCCCTCTCATGCACAAATCCTCCTCTTTCTCTCTAAAAAATCCCCAATTTCTCTCTACACTCATCTTCATCTTCTTCTTTCTCTTCTTCTAACACTTAGCCAAAAATACAAGAATCCCTCTCATATCATACATAAAATTCGAACATACCCCTTACAAGGTAAGAAAATTTTTCTTCTTTCATCTTCAATCCATTCTTTAAAATCTTCTAAGCTTATCTCTTTCATCTTCTAATTTTAGTTTGATTTTCATTTTTGAGGTATACTTAGGAGCTCAACTTGAAGAACTTAGAGTCTGGAGACCATCTTGAAGAGGACCTCAAGATATTGAAGATATTGGACTACAAGATAAGAAAATTAGGTTGTAGCACATTTTCTTTCTCCTTCTTCTTATTTTCGAATTTTTGACCCCTATTTTTATTTTTGAGAAATAGGGGCTGACCTTAAGAGATATATTTGAGGGTGAGCAAGAAAATCCATTTTGAGACCTCTACTTGACTCACAAATTCCACTACACAAGGTAAGTGTAGTATTTGACTTCTTCTTCTTCTTCTTCTTTTTCTTCTTCTTCTTTTTCTTGTTTTAAGCCTTTATTTTCTAACTCAATTTTTTTGATATTCCTTGACTTAGGGGCTGACCTAAGTGAGTTCATTCTCAAGTGGTGATTTTACCCTCCTTTTTCACCAATTCAATCCATTATATAAGATGTGTGGAAAATCTTTTAAATCTCCTAAGAAAAATTCGAAAATACATGTAGTATTTTTGAAACAATTGAGAAATATATATATATATATATGATGTAATGCATGTATATTTCAAGTGGTGAATTCCAAAAATTCTCAAGTGTTGTTCAAAAATTCCAATTATTGCAATTTAAGTGCATGCATGTGCAAGTTATTGCTCTATATGATAAATTCTTATATGACAGTTATATGCATGTTCATGCACCTTGAAATTCGTGTATTATTTACATTATAACCTGGATAAGTCGAGAATAATTGGTAAAATTTGAATTTTTGGACTTAAAATACAAAAATAGCAAATTGATGGACTTAATTGCAAGAAATAAAACTTAAGAGACCTCTCTGCAATTTTGATTTTTGGGACTGTACTCAGGTTTAAAAATGATATTTGGACCTTTTATTAAAGTTTTAAAGGTTTGGGGATAATAAAAATCAACTCTTGAAAGACAAGGACTAGTTTGTAAAATTTTAAAAGTTTAAGGGCTAAAATATAAAATTCGAAACTGTACCAGCACTACCTTTGAAATTTTGAAAATTTTAAATTTTAGGGACTGTATAATACATATTTAAAAAGTAATCCGAAAATCAAAGTGTTTTAAGCTAAGAATGCAATTTTACAAAATTGAAGGACCAAAATGTAAAATACTAAACTTGATGGCCAAAACGAAATTTCCAAGACTTATATAGTCCATGTACCTAGAAATACACCTTTAAATATAATTTTATGACATTTTGAACTCATGGTTCAAAATTCATAACAATTGGACCCCCTAAAAGCCTTAAAGACAAAAACTTAAAAATTGGTCTAAAATGGAATTTTTAAAAGTTAAGGGACCTAAACTTACCTCCTTTAAAAACTGATTATGTACCAATAATCTAATGACCTTGGTGACATTTTACAATTGGAATCACAGTAAAATCTCTTCCGGTTTGTGAGATCCGATTATTTTAAACTCGGGGCCCAAAATGACCATTTTAACAAATTTAGGGCCAAAATGAGAATTTCCAAAAACTCGACCCCAAAATTTTGGAAAACCTGAATCTCTGAATAATTTGGAGAATTTAGTAATTGACTTTATAATTTTCTGAGGTCGAAACAAAAACTTATTCAATTTTAAACTCGTAAAGGACTAGTTTTTACAAAACGGGGCTAATTGTAAAATTTTCTTTTATCAAATGACCTCAACTTCATTATTTTATTTTTCTTACAGCCCTGGAACTACTGACTTATATTTATTATTTATAAAATTTAGTTTTCTAAAAATTCCCTTGACTTAACGGATCACCTTGACCGATTAACACGTGTTCACGGGGCGACTTGCTCGCCTTGCGACCTTGAATCTACAACGGGACTTACATCCCACTTAAATTACCAAATCATCGAAGATTAGTTATCCTTCCGATAATTATCTTCATCAAAATTATTACACCAATACCAATAAACACCATGTGCAAATTTTCGCATAATTTACTTGAACTGCTTCTTTGAATTAATTTACTCGACTACCTTGTTGACATACTGTACTTGTGATTATATTCTTGCATGAATCAACTTGGTGTGTCGAGATTACAGTCGGAATGGACTCGTCGGGGATGGAACCGGGCAGCTCGACTGCTATTCCACTCTCCGGCCCCATCGTCATAATCCCGCAACTGCGGACGGAGTGTCCAAGGGAAGTGGGTCGTAGTACTTGAGGTATAATCGCGATTATGACAATTCGGGCTTAGCAAGCCCCACTGTGGATTTGTCGTGCCTATGGAGCGATAAGGTGACAGGTCTTGGACCATCCTGCTTGGGGTGTTACTAGGAAGAACGAAAATCGTTGTCTGATCCACACGATTCTGGAGTTACTCGGACCCGATTACTTGCTTGGGTTGGCACTATATTTCGTATGCAACCACTACTTGTCTTGCTTGAAATCACATTGTGCTTGTATGTACATGAACTTTTTCTTCAAAACCGTATAAATATATTATTTTATATATCATGTTGCTTGCGAACTGTATGTGATACATGCATCATAACTCACGCATTTTTCATACAACAGTTTTCTTGTATTTATATATATCCCCACACTCGCACACGATCACCCATCCACTAAGAATTTTCGTCTCACCCCCTCCTGTGTTTGAAACGGCCAGAAGAGAAATTTTTGTGAACGATGTTGATCAAGCCACGGAGTGATCTCTCTATGTTTTGACTTTCTGATTTTTATTTGTTGTTGTTCGGACTATCTTTTCCTTTTAAGTTGGAATTTAAGGGCGTAGGACCCTTTGACTATTAGTTTATGTTTAAGTTATGTACTTTGGGATGTATTTGGATGTTTTTGTTGAGATGTAAGTTGTAATCTGTATTTTCCGCTGCTTTTAACTCTGTCTTAGTTGGATTTGTGTTGATGTTTGACTAGACTGTTTGGTTTATTTCCGTTTAAGTTGTTGATCGTCGTCACGTTTCGTTTGGGGCGTGACAGTATATATAAAAGAAATCAATATTTTTTTTAAAAAAAAATTAGCAACGTATTTATTTCGTCGCTAGATATTTAAATTGAAAATTTAATAATGGATTGTACTCCGTCGTTAATTTAGCGGCAGAAAATCCGTCTTAATTTTGTCAATAATTTTTCATTATATAAGTTAAAATCATTGTTCCAAACACCATTTAATGGCGGAAATGTTGACATTTGGCAACGGATTTTTCTGCAGCTAAAGTTAACGACGAAAATTTTTCCGTCCTAAAGGTTACCGACGAGCAATTTAACGTCGGAATTTTTCCGTCATTATTCCGTCGGTAATATCCATTACCGACAGATTTTTGGTGTTTAATGATGGAAAAATCCATCGTTATTATCCTATTTTCTTGTAGCAAATGCCTACACTCTTGAGTAATTCAATGAGTTTTGTTAGACATATATGTATTGCAGGTGCTATTCAACTACTTGAAAAATTGCAACATGTACTCAACACAAGGACAAAGCAGAAGACAGAATGTGAATATATTTAATTTCTTCGCGATAATTTATTATTCTCTTGTCTTACCATGGATCTAAATTTTCTTGGCCACAAAACAATCAACTTGGTACTACTGAAATGTATATAAATGTCAATTAACCATAAATAACAACAACATTGTCATATTTGGCTGCAACCTAAGATGCAATTTACAACTTCTTTACAATTACATGACATGAAATAATTTAATGAAAATACGAATTCAACCATAACATGTATATTGAAGACACTTTAATATAAATCAAATCCATAGATTCAAACAATATTTTTACTAAAACATGCACATGCATTACAGGAGACACAAATCAATACACAAGTAAATTTTTATCAATGGTTGAAAGTTTGTTACGAATCCACACCAATTTCCCACGGACAACGTGACATGACATCAAAATAAAACAACCACATGCCCTTGGCAACTATTTAAGTGAAGTTTACAATAGTCGATAATGGAAGAAAATACGTAAGATGCAAATGAATATTTAAGTTACAATGGGTACACAAGACAATAAATGAACACAACTAGTATTTATGACCTAACAATTCATCTATTTACTAAATTAGGTTGTCGCTAAACACTAATGACACGTGAATTTGTGATGCAAGTATGTGATACTCACTTCCACAAATACAATCGTAAATGACAACAAAGAAACTTTATGGTATTGTTGTTGTTGATGCTTACAAGAAGCCAATTGTGCCTTAACATATTTAAGGTTGTCCACCAGGTTTGCCACCAAATCAGCTGAATAATCACAGACTTTTTTGTCGCACCAAATGAAGTAATCACACTTATTCGACTGCATATGTGAGGTATAAGTGATAATTGGTACAATAATTTTATATTATGAAGGAAATATTTACAAAAGACATTTGAAGTTAAATAATATTATCGCTTACCCCTCTAACCGGATAAGACATAAAATATCTATGAGAGTTCGTTTTAGTACACATAGTCTGTACTTTAATGGAAAGCCACAATGGCAGCATAAATGCATCTGCAGCATAATTCCTACATCGAGAGGTATTACCGCTACCAGTTGAAAATGCTGGACAATCTAAAGCGCTCATTGTCGGAATCACTTGTATGATACTAGGTAAGAAAAAATCAACGCACAACAAAATCCCCAATGTTATTTGCCCGTAGCAGTAAAGTATTTAATTGTATGACCAGGGCGCAACCATATGTATCATAATTTAAATCCATCATAGTACCAACTTATCATTTTATCTTATGCACGTTCATTTAACACAAATTATAATGGA
The DNA here is from genome assembly GCA_016081115.2 of Rehmannia glutinosa. NCBI lineage: Eukaryota > Viridiplantae > Streptophyta > Magnoliopsida > Lamiales > Orobanchaceae > Rehmannia > Rehmannia glutinosa. Next base: position 51,585,149 of record CM071924.1, on the reverse strand, counting down.
ATACTTATAAACATACTGCACAACATACAATCTGGCCACAAAAATTAATTTTTTATTTAATTACATGAAGAATTATGTTAGAGTGGTTTTTCATCCAAGGCACATATGTATATCACATATGTAGGGAGAAACATTAAACATTTCAATTTATTGGCCAATCATTTGAATTGTAGATATACTTATAATTCAACTAAGTGTTGTAATTATTAATAAAAAATAGATGATCACAGAAGATATTATTTACAAGCACATGTAGTTTTTAAAATTCTAGATGACCATCAAGATTGTAAAAGTTCTAAAAAAAAGACATGGATTGTAAAAATGCTCTGAAAGATTACAACTTAGTTGATCAGATATTTCATTTTTACAATAGATAATATTTGACCAAATTATACTTTATCCAACTAAGAATCATTAAAATCTATTTGTAAGCCAACAATCACAACAACTCTCTGGATTAGCCAACAATCACAACAACTATCTCGGAGGATATTAATAATGCAGAAAAAAAAACATTTAATGCGACTCAAAATTAAACAAAAAACAACAACTATCTGGATTAGCGACAACGTAAATAAAAAAGCAGACAATTTTATTTTTAAAAAAAGAACCCTAACTAAATGTGAGCAGGATTCAAATGATGATTTGGCGAAGACTAAAATATTTCTTATATACAATAGTCAGGCTTAAAATTCGACATCATTTAACAATGTTCACAGTAACAATTTTAGGAGAAATGATTTCAGTGAAGCTTTGAATTTTTTCGAAGACAACTAGTTGTTCATAAGCAATCCAATGAAAAATGGAATCTTTAGAAATTCTAACCGTGGGGAAGAATATTAGGATGAATATATCTCGACGATAGTGGTCAGAGGCAAAGATCTGACTGATTTGCTTTAACAGGTTGGACAATCGACGTTGGGAGGGTTTTGAAGAACAATGCGCGTTGTTTCTGTTGAATAATGGGTTTGTCCCCTTGACAATCAAAATAAAGGTCATTTGGTCCTATCATAGTATAATGGTAACACCCACTAATGCAAAACACAAAATTATAATTCATCCTTAAACAAAACACTAATCAATCTCAAACCCCAAACACAACTAACTAACAAAATTGGGTCGGGTCGGGTTAGGCCAAATTTCATCCGGCTATTGATTTTTTAGCCCAACCCACTACGGGCCATTGGGCTGTCGAGCCAAATTGACCCTAATTTCATATTTCTAATATTTTGTTGCACTATTTATTTTAGGCTTTCGGTTCTTCTGAAGAGCTTATTAAAGTGTGGTCAGCAGATTGCAATAAAGGACTTCTCCAAAATTAAACAGTAACTTACACCCATCAAAAAAGAATGACATGTGAAGGAAAAATTGAATGGCATATTTTTAATACTACTGAAATGTGAAACATCTCAAATCGAAGATCTATGAAGGACTAATTCAGCAGCCAATCGAAGTTTTGGAAACATCTCAAATTCAAAGCATTTGTGAAAAAAAAAAAACAATTTCAGCTACCTAAATCTAGAACTTAGAAGAATAAGAAAAAAATGTGTGCAAAAAAGAAATTGAGGTGAAACCTTGAGAGTGCACTTGCAGTGGTGGACCATGGGCATCTAAAAGATTAAAAAAAGCTTTGTAGTAGACTCTGTTATCTATTATCAACTTGTCCACAAGATAAATAGAGGGGATTGAGGAGTGAGGATTGGAGAGTGGAGAACGCTAGTCGAGGTTGTAAATTGGTAATTAATGCAAACTCTAAAGAAATGAAAGAACACCACACCAATGCGCCGAGAGAGGTGGCTAGGAATGGCGGCGGCGACAACCGGCGAGTACGTGATGATGATGATGAGTGATGAAAGGGTAGGGTTTGTGAATTATATATAATTGTGTTAAGTGTTTGAGAGAAGCAAACAACGTTTTTCATTTTTTTGATTTTGCAACTATTTTGTTTTTTCTTCATAAATATTGTCGGGCCTACTTAGCCAAAAAGTTCGGGTTTTTCTCCTGAGCCTGATTGGCCTGGATCATTTGGGCCTCATCATTTTTCGGGATTATAAAATTCAGGCCCAGTCCAGCCCTAAAATCGGGTAGATTGGACTCATTTTGACAACTCTAATAATCATATGGTGCAATCTTTTATAATCTAATCCCATCCATTATAACAAAGAAAAATTTGATAAAATATCCTCCCACATTGGAGTATTAAAGAAGTTTGCTCCCAAGTTATTAAATGAGGATACACTACAAAAAGACAGTAATTCAGCAACATATATTTAGTGGCAAAAACTTGTGTGAGACGGTCTCACGGATCCAATTCCGTGAGACGGGTCTCCGCCCAAATCTCTCTTCAGCTGGCCTTATCACGCTAATAGCTACAGGCCCAACGCCACCTCTTTCATGCTAGCCTTTCCTCAACTTATTAACTTCTGATTTGATATGGGCCTATAAAAGTATTACTACTTAATTAGTTCCCCATCATATTACGTGTCAGAATAAATATCTTTCCAATAACAAGCTAAATACAAATATTAAATAAAATATATTAACTAATATATATATATATATATATCATAATCTCCTAAATGCTATTTAAATTTTTTAAAAATTATTTTTAATGTTCTTTATACTTTGAAATTATTAATTATTATTCTTTTTGAAATAAGACTTTTTACTCGAAAATAAAGTATTAGTTTGTATTCAAAAATATTACTTTATATTCAAAAATAACACTTTTTGCTGGACAAGTATTACTTATTATATCTTTTAAAATTATATATTTATTACTTCAAAAATACTACTATTTACTTAAAAGTTATTTCTTATTAATCCCTTTAGGAATATTAATGTTTCTTGAAAAGTATCATTTTTTACTCGAAAAGTATTACTTTTTATTGTAAAAATATTACTTATTACATATTTTAAAATTGTACTATTTCCTTTAAAACTGTTACTTTTTACTTGAAAAGTAATACTTTTTACTTAAAGATTATTTCTTATTTGTCCCTTTTAGAGTATTAATGTTTACTTGAAAGTATCATTTTTTACTCTAAAAGTATTACTTTTTATTGTAAAAGTATTACTTATTACATCTTTTAAAATTATATTCTATTTCCTTTTAAACTGTTACTTTTTACTTGAAATGTAATACTTTTTACTTAAAAATTATTTCTTATTTATCCCGTTAGGAGTACTAACTTTTACTTGAAAAGTATCATTTTAACTCAAAAAGTATTGTTCATTACATCTTTTAAATTTATATACTATTTTCTTTAAAATTGTTACTTTTTGCTTGAAAATTAATACCTTTAACTTTACAATTATTTCTTAGTAATCCCTTTAGGAGTATTAATATTTACTTGAAATATATCATTTCTTACTCGAAAAGTATTGCTTTTTATTGTAAAAGTATTACTTTTCATATATAAAAAATATACGTTTTCAAAGTAAAAAGATCGATATTATTTCGTAAAATTATATTTACAATCTTGGTTTAATTAAAAGTATTATATGTTGAACTGAAAATATTACATGTTTAACTGAAAATTATTAAAATTTTAAGTGAAAAGTATTACGTGTTTGAACTAAAATATTACAACTTTAAGTGAAAAGTATACCCATTTATATCCGGTTCAAATTCAATAGATGTGCCCATGAATCTTCTTGTCGAGAACCCATTCAGTTCTTAAGCAAAGAATCATAAAATTATATAAAAGCACATATTGATTTCAACCCCGAATGCATTAACCGAGGAGATTCTCAATTTTTCATGCTATAATTGGTTCTATTTTTGTCACAGTAGACTGATTTGTTGCTCAACAACAATATTTTCTGCCCGGATAATGGAAATGTTATGCGAGGAACTGTCGTCTTGAGAGTGTTGGTGTCAAAGAATTTATAAGAGGCAGAATATGTAAAATTCACTTCATCTATTGTCTTTATTTTTTTTTTTGTTATTTTTCATATATATTTGCACAATTTGAATTGCTTCATTCCTTGATTGAAATGAATTATATATATTTGTGTAGGATGGAAGGAAGCTATCTCAACAGATCATGTGGAATGAATCATTTCGTCAACCTCTAGTCATTTCGTGAATCTCATGATATGGAGCAAAATCAATGGCCACCGCCTTTTTGTATATATATTATTCACAGCAGCCATAGTTGTTATTCTGCGGGCGGGCATGGATTTAAATCTGAGTTTGGGTATTGGAGCTCCGTCTCACGAATTTAGATCCGTGAGACGGTCTCACAAGAGACCTACTCATATTTAGTAGCGGTTCATTGAAACCGCCGCTATATGCTTATATAACATCAGTTGTTCTAACCGTTGCTGATTAAGGGTATAAATTTAATTTTGGAAATAATAGCGGCATAATTTCACGGCGGTTTATTAAAAACCGCCAGGAAGTTCTTTCTTAATTTTGAGTATAAAATTACAATTATTAATTATTAATAAAAAAGGCTTTGAAAGTTAAAAAAATTAGGGTTTTTGAATTATACAGAGAAAACATCACTCATCTCTTTTCTCTCGGACTCGCACAACACACCTCAATCTCAGTCGCTGCCTCCGCCGACGACTCAATCCCAGTCGCCTGCCTCCGCGACGACTCAATCCCAGCCGTCTGCCTCTGTCGTCGGTATCTAGCGGTCCATGTCGTCCCTGAGGACTTGATATTGTGCCGCCTTTTTCCAATTTCCACGGACAAAGCCTTCTTCCCAACGACAGCGACAGCAACTCCATCGGTATTCTCCTCTCTACTTTATCTCTATTTCTGCACGTTATTGTCGATTTTTCTTTTGCTATGGTGCCGCGCCATTGATATTGTGCCGATTTCCTCTTTTGATATTGTGCCGATTTTCTCTTTTTTAAAACCTTAATTAATTTCCTTAAATATATCTGATAATTATTTGGTCTGTAGGGTTTGTTTAAGGCAAACTACTCCAAAAACATGTTTTCTTAATGTTTCTGCCTAAATTTTGATTTTTAGTGTTTTTTTGGTCAAATTTTGTTTAGATGAGTATTATAAATTTGTTATTTCATTTCTCAGTTACTCTCAGTTGGAAGAAAAAGGTGAAAGGAAAAAAACTGATTTGTTATTTCATTTCTCAGTATAAATTTTCTGATAAGATTTCTGAGTCGTTTTACGTGTTTGTTAATATTAACCTAACCAAAATTGGTTTAAGTTGTTGCATTCTCTTAACAATTTTCAATTACTTGGTAGAGTATTGATTAGATAAAGTCTGTCATGTGAATTGTCATATTCAAATTAAATTTTTAATGAATAAAAACTCCATATCTTCCCACTCAAATTTAGCAATCATTGTGGCTTCCATATGTATCATCTTTTCTTGACCTGCATTTGGAAAATTATGCTGTTCTACTGATCATGTATGGAATGTTAAAGAGATGATGTTTCCTCATTCTTTGGTCAGTTGTAGTACTTAATTGATTCAAAAGAATGCATTTCCTCTTCAAATGGTTAGTTTTTTAGATATTAAGGTGTATTGGTCAAGAAAAAACTAATGAATTCAGATTTCAATAAGTAAGATTTTGTGCTATTGGGCTGGATAAAAGCCTGAAACAAAAACCTTTCTGAATATAAAGCCTCTTATTAGCTCTGAACAAAATCAATTTCATCATGTTTTTCGATTTTCTCTGTGATTTTCTTTGGCTATTTTTCTAATTTATTATGTTGGTTAGCTCTGAAACTTGCATAAATTTGCAGGTTGTTGAGAATCGAGTACAACTGCTCAACGAGTTGGAGGAATTAGATAAATTTGAGAAGACTGCGGTGAATTCTCTAGTTGAATTTTTTACAGTATCTTAATTAGTTGGGACAACCTAAAAAGTTAGTGTTTTGAGTTTTGCTCTTTGAACAATAAGTCATCTAATTTGCTGGAGGTAGATTTTCTAATTTATTTTTTGCCATTATGTTTATACCTAAAACTTCAACAAATTTGTCATAAATGAAATTTATGCATGTCTCATAGATGTACCAGGCCAAACTCACTTTTTGAAGGACATGATTTTGGGAACTTCATATTAAAGGTTTTATGGGTCAGCGACATTTGTGTTTACTTGCTTTTTCAGTCACTCTGTTCTTTCATGGTATGTGTTGAGATCTTATGAGTGTTTGCACTTTCAGGTAAATGGTGTTGAAAACTCTGCAGTTCTGGAGCCATTAAAAAGTGATTCTCAGATAGAAAACATAGTTATTTTTTTGCATCTTTTTTTTAACAGTGTTTGTGATTGTGCAGTTTGTGTTTGCTACTCTGCTTTTGGCAATGTAAAGTCCTACATGATGCATTAGCCCCTCTAACAGGTAAGGTAAGAACAAGGGTTAATTACAAAAAATACCCTTACTGTTCAATCTAATTACAAAAAGGCACAACTATTTTTCAAAATTGCAAATACCCCTTTAGCATTTGTTTCTATTTTACAAGTTGCACCCTCAACATTTAGGGATAATTACGAAAAGTACCCCTGAGGTTTGGCCTAATTACAAAAAAACCCAGCTAACTTTAAAACTTACAAAAAGCACCCATGAGGTTTGATTTAGTGTTAAAATTAGGGTGTAATCTGCAATGATTTTACAAATATGAAGGGGGGTTTTGAAATATATTTCAAATATCAGGGGTACTTTTTGTAAGTTTTAAAGTTAGCTGGGTTTTTTTGTAATTAGGTCAAACCTCAAGGGTACTTTTTGTAATTATCCCTCAACATTTATGGTGAATTGTCATAAAAAAAATATCTATTTCACAGGGAGGCATTTATCCATTTAACTCTTTTTTCTTTTTTCTTTTTTATTTTATGCAGTCTGCCTATTGAAAGGACTCTTTTATTGCATAATTTACTAGAAGCTTGAAGACTATCATCAGATACATTCTCCAGTTGATTGGAATATCCTTCTTGGTCGTTGTTTGTAGGTACAATATAAATCTTTGATCATAGTTTTATAATTTCTTAACTGCTAGTATGATTGCCAATTTTAACTTTCTCTGTGTTCTATTCATATATAAATGTTCCCATATAATCTTTTACTGTTTGATGTCCCTTTCCTAATATTTCATCAGATAAATGTTCATGATTCTCAAGTGATTCGTGATGGATAAATCTTGGATTGAGTTGCGACGTAACACACATGAATATTTAGAGGGGGTGAATCAATTCATCGATTTTGCACTTGAGCATCGATCTATTGACGGAAGAATATTGTGTCCTTGTGTGAAGTGCAAAATTAGACAATGGTTAGATAAATTTGAAGTGAAATAAAATGTTCTTTATTTTTCTTACTTGCCGTCTTGCTAGTTAATAATATTAAACTTATTTTTCTGTATTACACCAAAGATATATACTCTTTTCAACTATTAACATTTTGTCGCTTACTTTTATTTATGAACATTTCTAAAATTACAACTTTTGCATTGAGTACAAGTTATTGGGTATAATATCAATAATTTGGTTTCAATTGTAGGCACCAACAGATGAAGGAAGCGAACATGAACCTTCACAGAGGAACATAAGACAATATTCGTCCTCTAGTCATGATGTAAATGAGGATTCTCATTCGTGATGTTGTATCTATTTTCTATTGTATTAAGAACATGTACTTTTGTAGATGGTTTTGATAACTGCATTTGAAGGTTTGTAATGACTTTAACGAAATGCTCGACTTTTATGATGAATAGTTTGACTTTTCTATGGTTGAATTATATTATGCCTTAGATATTAAAGTGTCACAAAAATATAAAAATATATGACAGAAATTTAGCTATTGTTAAAAAATGGTTTTCAATTAACAGCGGATTATATAGAAAGTTTTGCAAAAAACATTTTTTTATATTAGTGGCGGTTTGAACCGCTGCTAAATATGTCAATATTATTTTATTTTAGTGGCGGTTTTAAAACCGCTGCGAAATTTAAACTAGTGGCGGTTTTGAACCGCTGCCAAAAAATCACCGCTAATATACATAATTTCCAGCGTTTCCAAAAAACCGCCACAAATTCTATCACGACACGTGTTTGGACAGCGGTTTTGGAACTTTTGCAAAATACTTCGTTGGCGGTTTTAAACCGCCGCTATATTTAATAGAAACCGCTGCCAATTACCTGTTTTTTTGTAGTGATATTTGTCCCTTCACCCCACCTAAAAAGACCAAAGTTGTGAGACCCCATATTTGGATAACTTTCTAATTGTCGTTTCACATAATATTTGGTTATAATATATTTTATTTGTTTCAAAATGTTCATATATTTAAAGCTATTTTTTTTAACTGTGTATTAAGGATGCATATTACATTATGTAATTAGTTAGAATCAGGCAAAAACACATGCAATGATGGTTATTACACACATTTTTAATTTTACAGACCATTTGTGACGGAGAGTAAAATTGAACAATTAATTGAAAATAACATTTGAATACTAAAATATATCATATTAGAGACAAGGACACATAGGCATTTGCATGTTGTCATTTCCTTACTACTTGACACCTAGCATACTGTACATAACTCATCACATCCACGTTTTTATTTTTGCACTCACACTCTCACATACACATTACACACTGAGAACTCAACACAATACAATCAGCTTTATTTCTATGTTCTTTTACACGGTCAACAGCAGATTCGAAAAAGTGGTTGGTGACTTTTAATTTTAAGTTTTTCAAATTCATTTCAAAAACTGTGTTTTCAATTTTTTGTTATATTTTTATCTTATGTTAAAACTTTGTTATATCTGTGATTTAGTAAAATTATGGTAAAAAGAAAATATTATTTTGGTTATAAATATTGGAGAAAATTACCGTAATAAACGAAAGTGTTATAATTCCAATATGTTAACCTATACTAATGGAATACTGATACTAGTGATTTGATTTGGTAATTTGGTTACTTCTTTGCATTCGTTAGTTATAAATTGTAATTTATATTTTTTATAAAAAAAAAAGTTTCTTTACACTAACAATTGGTAATTCTCTAATTACTAAGACCAAACCTTATAATTGGGAGATGTCTTAATTAAATAAATTAAACTGATTCAGTAAAGGTAAAACTAATTTTTGTGCGTGGTTTTTATAATCTAAAGTTGGATATAGTCTTAATAATTTATAAAATAGTGTTATTAAGCCTGACAAGAGTCAATCAGATCAAGGAGTAATTCCTAGCTTATTCACCTCAGCTAAATTATATTCACTTGATAAGCTAAATTGTATTAGTAATTTAGCATGTTTCCAAAAGTAGTGATTAACATAATATGGGTTTATAAAGCTTTAGCCATATTAATTAGTAACCTTCTAACAATGCTCCATATCAAAGGACCTTTTCTCAAAAGACTACATTAGAACAAATTGGAATGAGGACTAATCCGATGTTAACCTTACTAGGCTAAACTATAGCAAATACCTTAGAATTTCAAGAATCCTAAGGACCAGATTGTAGCTTTGGAATTTTGGGTCCAATTGACCCATTTTGATAATTGTTGGGTTTTATTGTAGGAAACCTCGGAAGATTCGGTAAAGAATTTGTTGGGGAAAATTTGGTGATCAAAGTAAAGGTGGGCAAATTATCATCTTTCTAAAGAAAATTAGGTTTGCTTGCAATTTCATAAATTTCACGACATTAGCCATTTCACGAACTTCACGACATTGAGCAATTGCATAATTTCACGATAATTATTTTCATGCATTTCACAATAATAGATTGTTCTATGATTGTTTCATTTCTTTTCTTTCAAGGTAATTTAGTTGGTTTAGAAAACATAAATTGCATCAATCATGGTATGAATGTATATGTTTCGCTTGCATTATAACTCTTGCAACTGCTTCACTTGGCCTTTGGGCAAATAAATGTCATTTTGACAAAAATATTAATTGTTTGAGTCTATTGAGGTGTGGGTAGGGTGGACAATGGATCGAACAGATTGTCTGTGGTCTTTGTTTGATTACACATATGCCTAATCCCATTTTCGGGTCGGGCCGGAGACGGCGACAGAACTTGGGTCGTAGAACGGTATATTCATGAATATGACGATCTCTGGACAAAAAGCCCAGGCCAAAGAGACGTCGAGCCTAGTGGGAGGGATAAGGTGACAGGGCTTCGGCCAAATATTATTGGAAGCAACAAGGAGAACGGACAGGGTCAGTGTCCGATCAACACTGATCCTACGTTTCTTATTTCGGGCTGGCGAACTAATTGACTAACTGTTTATACTTTGTTTTTAAAATGAGATATCCACTATTTGTTTTAAAAAAGATTGGGATATCTATTGACCGTTTGAAAAGTAAATTATTCACCATACTTAACTAACTATTGTCCAATGTGCATTGCATCACTGATAGAATCAAACATTAATATCTCATTATTTGAATTGCAATATGTTCTTCATCATTACGACAAATAATTCTTATGTGCATCATTATCAAGCATACATAAATATTTTTAGACACATTAAGTACTTTTTTCAAAGAAACACTTCATATTTCATTAAAAAAATATTGCATTCCTCTACCCCAACCCATTGAGCTCGTTTAGCTCACCCCACGATTTTTTATAAAACTTCCCAGAAACCGAATGTTCTGAGATTGACGAGACTGACACGAGACTTCTAGCTCAGAGTTGACTCTACATGGTAGCTTTTCCTTGAAAGGCTTATCCGTCAGGGATTGAACAATATAACCATACTATCTTGTAATAGTTAGATGAATTACAACTTTATTATAATTATATGTTATGATTTATAGACTTCCACTGTATTTATATTTTGTTTTGTTATTAGTACTTAGATATAGCTCTTGTCGAGCCTAAGTTTTAATATTTGGGTTGTACCCTGTTGGATGTTATTTTATTTTATTGGGTATGTAGATTGGGGCGTGACAAAAGTACCCTTGACTTAATAAAAAAATGATGAAAACCCATGGGAAAACGGGAATATAGCAACCAGATTGAGGTTTCACCAATTACGAACCCTAGGTTGGGGTGAAGAACAAAGAAGTCAAACTTTTTAGGAGTAATAAGAATCGATCACCTCAAAGCAATATTTACCAATTGTAGCAAAAATCAAGTTTGTTAGGGTTTTAGCTTTGGACTGAGCGGTACAAAGCAATACCGAACGAGTGACATTTGGAGGAAACACAACTTTTAGTTGATGGACGAGCTAGGAAAGGCCCTGGGTTCGACTGAAAATATCTCTTTTGTTCTCTTAATCTATGGATAAAGGTTAGTTTTGATGGTTCTTGAATTTAATTGGTTTTTTTTTGAAAATGCTAAAATTATCCAAGTTTTTATGATTTTTCGAATGGGTATAATTTGACATAGTTAGATATTGTGTATAGAATGAGCATCATGCTGTAATTATTGTTTAAATTTGCTAAAAATGGTGGAATTGATATTTATCAAAACATGTAATTGGTAGGCCTATAGTGGGCTCTTGGGTGAGCAGTTATATTAAATGTCAAATATTAGTGTGGAACAAGGGAACTAAAGTTTTATATCTCGATTGGTGGACCGATATGTAAGTCCAAGTGGCTACGATAATCTAGAGGAGGGTGAATAGATTATGCCGATTTTTTGCAATTAGCCCTCTTTTTCGAATGAATAAGCAATGACAAGAATGTAGGTGCGGGACATAAACAACACACGTCGATTTATAGAGGTTCAACCCACCTAGGGCCTAATCCTCTACCACCCCAATATCTCCGGGATGGATTTCAAAAAGGAAAAAATATTTTATTAATTACCACAATTAATACAAAATCACCTTACAACACCTCTTTGGAGATTACCCCAATCTCCTTTGAAGATTACCACAATCTTCTACGGCACCTTATGAAGATTACCACAATCTTCAACCTTGAAGAACACCAAATTCTTCAACACCTCAAAGAGCACCAAACTCTTTAAGAAGATTACCACAATCTTCTTGCACCTAACACCTAGATCACCCAAGTGTGTTCTTACCACACGAACACTCACAAGGATATCTTGTGTTGAATGATGAACCCAAAAATTCAAGATTACAACTCGATAATGAATAATACAATTTTGAGTGCAAGTGTAATCAAGAATCAAGCCTAGACCTCAAGATGTGAAAGTGAAATACTTAGGCTATAAATACAACAAGAGTGTTGAATATGAAAGCTTAGAAATTTGCAGATTTCTTGTTGTGTGTTTGCTTGTGTTGTTGTTATATTGTGTCTTCAAAATCATCTTCTATTTATAGGAGAGTCTTCACAAACATAGGCTCCTCCTTCTTCACTTTTGTCTACAAAAAGAAGATCACAAGATGTAGAGATATTGTACAAAAATGATAAAGTAAATCTTGCTAATATGGATGTCCAACGGTATTATTCTGTTATCAAAACTAACATAGCGCGACCAGTCTCTATGTATGAATTTCGAACGTTAAAAAGAAAATAGTGCGATCCAGACACAGGATGGAGGGGGGCCGATCGGTCCGAGGGGGGTGCGACCGGTCGCCCTAGGGGTCGACCGGTCGGCCCTCATGGGGACCGGTCTCCCTCCCTCATTTTTCACGCCCAGACTTCTCTGTTTTCATTTCTCATACTTTCAGGTACCGGTCGACCATTTGCTCGACCGGTCGACCTCCTGGCCTTTTTCAAACTTCTCGTTTCTATTTCAAAAATCATTTCCAGATACGGGATGCCCTATAGGGCGACCGATTGGCCTCAAAATAGAAGTGTTGTCCAATTTTTTGTCAAAAATAAACTTCAGAAAATACTCCAAAAATTAGTAAAAATATTTTAAATCATTTGGGAGTATTTGGACAACATTTAAAAATATTGTTTTGGTGTAAAAACTCATTTAAACAAAATCATCAAAATCTTGTAAAAACATTTATCTAACAAACTCCCCCTTTTTGATGATTACAATCCAAAACAATTTTAGGAGATCGATTTGAAAACAAAACACATTTTTCCGGTCTAAAATATCTATCCATTACAAGCAACATTTATCATAAGTGAAACACACAAGGATAGGAGCAAAGATTTTCTAAAAACATTTTGCATAAGCTCCCCCTATCAACATGCATAACAAAAATAAGTAGAAACAAGCAACTACAAGCTAAAAGCTTGAATTTCATGAGCTTAGAAGCTCCCCCTGTCACAAAGACAATATTAGTTAAGCATAAAAGTTCATAATACATGAAATGGACTAAGTATTATTCACAGCTTTTGGCTTTTAAGAACCCTAGCTTATAGCTTTTCTTGCGAGCTTATTTTAGCTTCTTTGAGCTAATGAGCTTATAACATGTTTCTCCCCCTTTAGAATCATCAAAAAGAATGTTAGCACGATATAATCATCATATATCATATCAAAGTGCACAATTTAATCGATTTATCAAGCATTTTGAACATTGAAGCTTAAATTTCAAATAAAAGGGAAAAGTTGATCATTTGATTTGTAAAAGCTCATTTGATTGATAAAACATGATCTCTATAAACTTATAAAACTTTTCAAATCAAGAGAATCATGTAGGTGATGAATTTTTCATAGAAACATTTTGTCGAACACTTGGCGTGCGTCAAATAAAACAAGAGATATATAACGCCTTTGTATTTCATTTAAGCCAAAAAAATCATCACCAAATGCAATAATACAACATTCATCCATCAACAATCATCATTTATATCACAATAAAACACAAATATAATCAAAATATCAAGATATGAGCACATTCTCAAGGGTTCAACCCAATTGAGATTAAAAGGAGAAATTCTTACCAATTAATCGGAGAAATCGGATAATAATGATGAAATAGAAGTTACATAAACTCAAAAATATAGATTTTATAAGAAGAAAATCATTTTGGGTGAATTGTGTGTGAAAAATGCAAAGGGGTTCGAGTTTGGAAGAAAATAGACAAAAATACCGAAATGAAGAACATAACCATTTTTATTCCTGAAATGGACTAGGGCGACTGGTCGACGTGTAGGGTGACCAGTGCCTGCAACATGTCGACCGGTCGACATCTCCGTCGACCGGTGCTTGAACACCAGTTCTGTTTCTTTCTGAATTTTGGACCAAAAATCCGATTTTTCACCCCTAAGTTTTAAAAACATACAAAATGCAAACATAGACCTTATTCAATATACAATATGCCTAAACTAGCTCGAATTGAGGTAAAAGTCTCGGCGGTTAATAGTTTAAAAATCCGCAAGTTAATCTTGAGACGAAATTAAATATATCTCAAATTTTCGTTAAGAAATGCAATCCCAAGAAAAATGTTGAATCTCAATATGTTTGGTTCGGTTATGAAGAACCGTATTTTGAGAAATATTTTATATCGGACTTGTTATCCTAAAAGAAATAGGAATGATTTAAAACAATGGATAAGACAAGCCATAAGAGATAGTGCCTTTCAAATATTGAAAAATTCTTTGAATGGCACTTATATGAGATTATTTGGGATTGTTTTGAATTCGAGCATATAGGCATAAGGCATGAAGAATTTCAAGTCTATAAGAATAATGAAAGTTGATAATCATACCTCGAATTTATTTCTCAACCAATATGCCTTTTTCAATTTTGACATCTTATGACGTAGAAGGCCATGAATAAATGTACGATCATTTGTTCCTTAATATCAAAATATTTCCTGCAAAAACTTGACAAAATATCTTGCACAAGAGCATAGTAATATTAAATAATATACACAATATTGATATAAACTATCATAGAATTTGGATAAGTAGCACATACTATGCTTTTTGTAGGAATTAACAAAAGTTTGATAAAACATGCACTTATTGAAAATCCATTTAAGGTCTCTTTTGAAATTTAAAAATCCGAGAGTATAAAATTGAGACCTCATTTTTAAGAAACAATTTTATAAATAATTTTATCAAACAATAAAAAATTAAAGACATGAAAATGTGCAATAATTATAAAAGACAATATAAAATGCATACTTCAAGAAGAAGATAAGAGTTACCAATTTCTCCATTGCCAAGGGTTGTATCTTTCCCATTGTTGATTATACCTTCTTCTTGAAAAGTGATTTTGTTGATAATGTCTTCTCCTTTGATTAAATGGCGCGAACATTTGTTCTCTATTTGACAATTTGAATTTCCTTTGATTTTTATTGCGCCAAGTACCTAACATAAAATTATCTTGTGGTACCCTCAAGTGTTTGGGTCCTTTGGGATTAACATTGAGACTTTAGATCTCCAATAATAATTAGAACTATTTTTAGCCCGACAAGTATTAGTCGTGTGACCAATTTTCCCACAATAAAAACATGTAATAGTTCTAGAAGCATAATGACCAACATGCATAAAGACTTGGTTCTCTTTCTTAACATTAATAACATTAGGCTTATAACCAAGTCCTAGTTTCGAATGATCACAACGTTGAACATCAAAAAATTTGGTCATTTTATCGGTACTCAAATTAAATTTCATCATATCCTTTTCCATGCAATCAATATCTTTAACATGAGTACTATTTTTTTCTTCAAGAATTCTAACCTTATCAAGTGTAATCAAGAATCAAGCCTAGATCTCAAGATGTGAAAGTGAAATACTTAGGCTATAAATACAACAAGAGTGTTGAATATGAAAGCTTAAAAATTTGCAGATTTCTTGTTATGTGTTTACTTGTGTTGTTGTTATATTGTGTCTTCAAAATCATCTTCTATTTATAGGAGAGTCTTCACAAACATATGCTCCTCCTTCTTCACTTTTGTCTACAAAAAGAAGATTACAAGATGTAGAGATATTGTACAAAAATGATAAAGTAAATCTTGCTGATATGGATGTCCAACGGTATTATTCTGCTATCAAAAATAACATAGCGCGACCGGTCGTTATGTATGAATTTCGAATGTTAAAAAGAAAATAGTGCGATCTAGACACAGGATGGAGGGGGGGCCGACCGGTCCGAGGGGGTGCGACCGATCGCCCCTCATGGGGACCGGTCTCCCTCCCTCATTTTTCACGGCCAGACTTCTCTGTTTTCATTTCTCATACTTTCAGGTACTGGTCGACCTCCTGGACTTTTTCAAACTTCTCGTTTCGTTTCAAAATCATTTCCAGTGTACAGGGGGATGCCCTATAGGGCGTCGGTTGGCCTCAAAACAAAAGTGTTGTCCAATTTTTGTCAAAAATAAAATTAAAAAAAATACTCCAAAAATTATTAAAAATATTTTAAATCATTTGGGAGTATTTGGACAACATTTAAAAATATTGTTTTGGTGTAAAAACTCATTTTAAACAAAATCATTAAAATCTTGATAAAACATTTATCTAACACGATAGTGGGCTTCGGGTGGGCAATTATATTAAATATCAAATATTAGTATGGAATAAGGAACTTAACTCTTTAATTTTGATTTATTGTAGGGCTTCATATATTTTTTTAATAGATGGAGTTTGAGATTGTGACATAAGTACATTCCGATAGAGGTTTACAGGGAACAAATCCAAAATAATCCTCTTTTTTTTGGATTTCACGTATTCTGAATTACTGGAAAAAGCTTATTTTTGTGTAACTTCAATCCTAAATGAAATAGAGTTGATCCATTTCTAGCTATGAACATGTTGATCCATTTCCACCGTGTCTAGTCACTAATGATGATGATGTCGACTTCTTGTTCATATGAATAGCGAGAATGCTTTGTCTGTGTCAGTTTGTTTGATTACCAGGAAAAAAAAGATACGTTTGAGTCAACTAGTAGCAATCAAAAGTTGTTGCAATTAAAAAAGAAGTTGTCGTTCAAGAGGATCTACCACGTCTCGCGCATAACATTGATAATGGAAAAGGGGTTGCCAAACAAAAATCAAATTTTGAAGAATATTTTGGTATGAGTATGGAGGATCTCAAGAATCATAGTATGTTTTGGGACGATAAGAAGTGTCAGATGACGATGATTTACAAGAACATTTGCCTATAACTTCTCAAGGGAAATACGGGAAGGTGTGGGTAGGTAGGAGTAAGAGAAGATGTCCTGGAAGGTGGTGGGCACAAACGTGGGCATGATGATGCATAGACAGGTCGAACCTAAAATGTCAAGGACAATAGGTCGGAAGGTAGGTCAAGAAGTGGGCATAAACATGGGCAAAAATATAGGCAGAATGGTGGGTAGGAGTATGGGTAGGATGGTGGGCACCTTGGGCATGGTAGTCGTTCATACAAAACGAACTCTGCCAAAATTAGTCACAGTGGTGTGGGGTCTCCGAGCAATTATAACTCCATCGTAGTAGAGGATGATATATAATAAGGTCAAGTTTTCAAGATTTAAAGAAGAATTTAGTCGCGACTTACAATAATTTGTATGTTGAAAAATAGACAACACACATGGATAAAAAAGTCAAACAAAGTTAGAATTATTGCGAGTTGTATGGATAAAAATTATGGATATATAACACGTGCGACTAGACGCCGATGTGGGCATAATGGATGTTAAATATAAAAATTTTCATGAGTGTTCGATTGACTTGAACAACTATGAGCATTGGCAAACTAAGAGTAATGTGTTGAGTGAGCGCGATTATGTACAGATATAAAGAACCCACACATGCATAACCACCGAAACTATTATTATTGAAATAAAATATAAACTAAATGTGGACATAAGCTATGACAAATCATGGAGAGCTAAGGATGAAGCTTAAATTGGTCAAAGGTTCTCCTGAAAGTTCGTTCAAACAATTAGCTACTTGCTTAGAGCGAGTCCAACAAGTCAATCTTGGAACTGTGCCCGAGATTGAGGCTGATGAAGGTGGGTGTTTCAAATATTGTTTCAAGGCAAGTAGTTCTTGTATACATGAGTTTTGGACATGTGTTCAACCAATATTGGCAGTGGATGGTACACATCTAAAGGGAAATTACCGAGGTACATTACTAGTGGCTATTGGTATGGATGGGAACATCCAAAAATATCATTTGGCATTTTCCATTGTTGACCCAAAGAAAGATGCTTCATGGAAATGGTTTCTCAAAAATATAAATAGGTTCTTAGCAAATAAAAAGGATTTGGTTATAATCTCAGACTGGCATTGGTCTATTGTTAATGCCGTGAAGGAAAGTTTCCCAAATGCAGAAAGGTGGGATGGAAGGTCGGACATGGCAACATTTTTCTCTTGAGACAATTGGTCGGCAAGAACAACGGAAAATTGGTCGGCTGTATCAATTGGGTCACTTTCAACTCATCCGAAATACAGCTCGGAGGATAATACTGAGTAGGACCAACTTCATGGCATGTGATTTCATTGGAGATTGGGAGGTAGGAGGGGAGACAGGATGGGAGGAGGGTGGGAAGGTAGTGGGTTATTTCAATGTGTTGTCCACCTCTTGAACATCAATATCAACGAAGCCAGACTGGTCGGCATATTGGTCGATTGGAAGATGGTAAGGAGAGTGGGTAGTTGAGGGAGCTCATGTTTCACCATCCTTTTCAGGAATTGAGCATCCTAATTGCTCCATGATATGCCTCAACATGGAGTCCAACTTATTTTGCCTTTCTCGAAAAGCTAATTCAATTTTATCACCTCTCCTTGACAAACCCATCAAGTCCATTTGCAACTTGGGGCCCCCATCACCATCAAATTATAAGTCATCATCCCCTTTATTTTCATTTTTTTCCCGTCTCATGGCCCTCCCCCTTCTGCTCGGCCTCCAGGAGGTAAGATGTCTTCTTCCATTTAAGCCGAGGAAAATAGTTTAGATAAGCGATTTGAGATATAAATTCTTGATGGAAGTGCTATTGAAAAATTCGCAAATATTTTATACAATACTTTTGTAGGAAAGCGCTATCACAATAAACTATATAATAGCGCTTTATTAATGAAGTGTTATATGATGAAAATTGAAGATAGAGCTTAATTAAATAAGTGATATGTATGTTCTCGGAATAACGCTTCGTACAACAAGCATTATCCTAAAGCGTTATCTAAAAAAATAATTCCAATCTAGTATATTTTATTAAGATAGCGCTAATTAAAGAAACATTGTATATTTTCTCATAAAAATACTTTGTACAACAAGCGTTATCTTAAAGTGTTATCTGTTAAAAATAATTTCCCTCCAGCACATTATTCTATCTCGCGTAATTGGTTTCTTCACAAACTCTTTCTCAATAAAACTTCACAAACCGCATCTCAAAATCCTTTCACTCAAAATCTCGTAAAAAAAAAAACCAGTGTCAATCGCAACTCCATGCGCAACGATTGCCCCTAGAAGAACATCTGCAACCGCCGACCGCACGTCTATTTTATGTGTGCCATTCACGGGGAGATTTTAGTATAGATTCTATGAGAATTGGCATTGGTACTTTTGTGAAATCCATAGTCCCTATCTGCAACTATGCCAGTAATTGGCACTGGTTACAAATGGTCACACAAGGTTAGAATTCTAGCTCTTCCAAATTCGTGCTTTACTGAATGCTTAGATACTTGTGGATTGTATTGACTCCATGGGTTTCCTAAATGAGCGATGCACTATCGAGTTAATCACTACATGAAAGTTTTTTTTAATCATCTATGACGCTAGTTATCTATGCTTCATAATTTCTAGTGATCAAGATAAGGTAATTAGGAGCTCTCAACTTGAAGAACTTAGAGACTTGAGACCATCTTGATGAGAACCTCAAGATTTAATTGAAGATATTAGACTACAAGGTAAGAATTTGGGTTTATAGCATATTTTTCTTCTCCCCCTCAAAATTCGATTTTTTTGACTCCTCCAATATTATTTTGGGAGGTATAGGGGTTGTCCTTGAGAGCCTTGTTGAGGGTAATCAAGAGAAATATTTTGAGACCTCCTACTTGACACAAAATTCCCACTACACAAGGTAAGTGTAGTACTTGATCATTTCTTCTTCTTCTTCTTCTTCTTTCTTCTTGTTCTAATTCTCCATTTTTCTAACTCCATTTTTTTTTTTTGCATTACTTGACTGAGGGGCTGACCTAAGTGGGATTATTTTACCCAAGTTGTGACTCTATCCTTCTTTTTCACCAAATCAACCAACTAGACAAGGTGGGTGGAAAAACCTTTTAATCTCCTAGCAATTTTCAAAAAATGCATGTAGTATTTTTGAAAAACTTGATATATATATATATATAATTACATAATGCATGTACATTTTAAGTTGTGTATTCAAAAAATTTCTCAAGTGATGCTTAGAATTTCCAATTATTACAATTTAGGTGCATGCATGTACAATTTGATGCTCTATGTAATGAATTCTTGTATGATATGTATATGCATATTCATGCACTTGAAAATTCATGTATTAATTGCCTTATAATCTGGAAATTTCGTGCATAATTGGTTAAATTACAATTTTTGGACCTTAAAAATGGCAAATTGGTGGACTTAATTGCAAGTAAATAAAACTTAAGGGACCCCTCTGCAATTTGCAATTTTGGGACTGTACTTATGCTTAAAAATGATATTTGGACATTATATTAAAGTTTTAAAGGTTTTGAGAAAACAAAAATCAACTCTTGAAAGCCCAAGGACTAGATTGTAAAATTTTGAAAGTTTAAGGGCTAAAATATAAATTTCGATACTGTACCAATTCTACTTTTAAAATTTTGAAAATTTTAATTTTAAAGGACTGAAAAACACATATTTTAAATGTATTCCAAAAATCAAAATTTTTTGAGCTAAGAAATGCAATTTTGTAAAATTGAGGGACCAAAATATAAAATACTAAACTTAAGGACCAAAACAAAATTCCAGGACCTATACAGTTCATGTACCTGGATAATTACCTTTAACTATAATTTTATAATATTTTGAACCCATGGTTCAAATTTCATAACAATTGAACCCCTAATAAGCCTTAAAGGCAAAAAACTTAAAAATTGGACTAGAATGGAATTTTTATAATTTAAGGGACCTAAACTCACACCTTTTTAAAATTGCTTTTGTCCCAAAAATCTACTGACCTTAGTGATATTTGAAAATTATAATCACATAAAATCTCTTCCGGTTTGTGAGATCCGATTATTTAAACTCGGGACCCAAAATGATAATTTTGACAAATTTAGGGCCAAAATGGGAATTTACCAAAAACTCGACCCCAAACTTTTCAAAACCTGAATCTGTGGACAATTTGGAGAATTTAGGAACAGATCTTATAATTTTTCGAGGTCGAGACATAAACTTATTCAATTTTAAACTCGAAAAAGACTAGTTTTTCCAAAATGGGACTAATTGTAAAATTGTCTCTTAAAAAGGACCTCAACTTAATTATTTTCCTTTCTTTATAGCCCTGGCATTACTGACTTGTATACACTTATTTATAAATTTAGTTTTCTTAAAATTTCCGTGATTTAACGGATCACCTTGACTAAATAATACACGTTCGTGGGGCGACTTCCTCGCCTTGTGACCTTGAATTTAAACGAGACTTATATCCCACTTAAATCACCAAATCATCGAAGATTAGTTATCCTCTTGATAATTAACTTCATCCAAAAATTACTCCACCAATGTCGATATATGCCACGTGCAAAATTTTCGCATATTATACTTGAACCATTTCCCTGAATTGATATACTCGACTACCTTGTTGACATATTGTACCCGTGATTATATTCTTGCTTGAGTCAACTTGGTGTGTCGAGCTCACAGTCAGAATGGACTCGTCGGGGATAGAACTGGGCAGCTCGGCTGCTATTCCACTCTCCGGCCCCATCTTCCTAATCCCACAACTGCGGATGGAGTGTCCAAGTGAAGTGGGTCGTAGTGCTTGAGGTATAATCGCGATTATGACAATCCTGGCCTTGCAAGCCTTGCAAATACTTGTTGGATTTGTCGTGCCTATGGAGCGATAAGGTGACAGGTCTTGGGCCATCTTGCTTGGGGAGTTACAAGGAAGAACGAAGGAATCGCTGTCTGATCCACACGATTCTGGAATTATTCGAACCCGAATACTTGCTTGGGTTAGCGCTACATTTAGTAGGCAACCACTACTTGACTTGTTTGAATTCACACATAATGCTTGTATGTACATGAACTTCTTTCATCAAAACTATATAAATATATTACTTTTGAATATCATGTTGCTTGCGAACTGTATGTGATACACGCATCTTCACTCACGCATTTTTCACATAACGTTTTTTTTGCATTTATATATATCGCCACACTCTCACACGATCACCCATCCATTGAGAATTTTCGTCTCACCCCCTCCTGTTTTGAAATGGCCAAATGTGGAATATGTGGATGATGCTGATCAAGCCACCAAGTGATCTTTCCGTGCTTCGATTTTGGGATTTCTATATACTATTGTTTGGACTTTCACTTTTATTTTAAGTTGTAATTTGAGGGCGTAGGACCCTTTGACAATTAAGTTTATGTATTTAGGTTGTAATTTTAGATACTTGATGTTGGGCTGTAATCTGTAATCTGTATCCCGCTGCCACTTGACTCTGTCTTATTTGGGTTTATGTTTGATGTTTGACTACACTGTTTGGTTTATTTCCTTTTAAGTTATCGATCATCGTCACGTTCCAGTTTGAGGCGTGACAGTTAGAGTGGTATCAGATCTCGACTAGTAAGAAGGAAACTTACACCAAGCTAACCCAGGATAGGACCCTCGGTCTGTATTGGGTAGTACCGCGACTTGACTAATTAAGGTTAAATTCGATTTTATAAGGACATAGACTCGATATTAAGCTTGATGATGCATTATGGAGAATCGTATTATTAATGATTAGACTGAGTTAAGAATCCTATGTACTTGGAGGTACCATAGAAATAATTGTCTTAACTTAGTTGATTCTTTATTAATTTTGCTTGTTATTCTCTATCTTCCCATTTATACTCGTCTGACAAACCTTAGTTGTGTATTGACCAGGAATGGAACCAAAGACGCTGACTTGGTCTATGATTTGGGAGGCTTGCGCGGAGCGAGACTACCACGAGGGGATGGCGACACACTGGCATCATGAGTTTATCTGTGCTAATTCAGAGTTGTAAGAGGAGCGTAACCGCCTACGGAATCTTGAACACCTCCTGGCGAAGAACCAAGAGGACAAGCACACCTTAGTTCTATTAGCTAAGGATCGCGAGGGGACCATACGCGCTCGCGAGGATCAGATCCAGTTGCTACAAGAACGTATGGACGGCATGCGGGATAAGTTGAAATGCACCAGTGACATCCGATTCAAATGGGATATGGAGGCTCACATGTCGAGGGGAACAGTCGATCGTCTTGAAGAGACCATTATCAAGCAGATGACTGCCATTCAGGACCTCATACAACCCCTGATTCAGAGGGACATTGCCTTAGAAACTGCTCTTGCAGCTAACGCCCCAGCACCACCATCGCCCAAGGACAAACCCAAAGCCAATCCGGAGGTAGATGATGAAGAGTATCCCGAAGAGGATCCTGAAGAGGATCCAGAGGAGACCGAAGAACCGGAGAAAACACAGGATGCAGCTCCATTGGATGACACACCGGTGCCCAATGAATGGCCCGAATTTTCTAATTGGCCAGACGCTGAGGAGTGGCATGAACCAGAACCGGTCAAGATCATTAACATTGTGGATGACAGTGATGGCGACAACACCGTTACTGAGTAGTTAGGATTTTATTCCTTGTGTTGTATTTGCTGTTGTACTGGATGTTTGTATTTTCTGGATTTCGATGTATAACGTTGTTGTACGATCTTATTTCCTTTCTTGTACCCCGTATTTCGTATTAATGGATGTGCCTTTTATTACTGTTGATCTATGTCTTGCCCATTATCATTGCTTATGGCATGTTATAACTTGTATTACTTTCTGATCATTTAATGTATTCATTTATGTTATGAATTGCAACTAACGCTTCGTGATACAGAATGGCTGAACATAGGGGACGAGGTAGACCCCTCAGGGTTCCCCGAGAGGATGCGGATGTCCCAAGGGACCGTACATCATCGCCCAAATTGCCACCACCTCCTCCCCCAGTCGCGGGAGAATATCTGACTTCTCAAGCATTACAACAGATACTAGTATTCATGCGACCGCAAGCATCACCCAATCGAAATGTACTAGAACCCGCCCAAGAGGCAAATGACTAGGTTTTGGAGCGATTTATGTGATTTGACCTGCCGGCTTTCCTGGGAGAGCCAGACGATGTGAAGGTGGAGGATTGGATCGAGAAATTAGAGAACATTTTCAATGCTCTACAGTACACAGATGAGAAAAAGGTAACTCTTGCGGTATTCAGACTAGAATCGATAGCGTGAGATTGGTGGAGGTCAGTGGATAGGAAATGGGTCCAAGACAGGGTGGCCAGGACTTGGGAGAATTTTTGGCCGAGTTTAATGAACAGTATATTCCACAAGTGGTAAAGGAGGCACGCAGGGACGAATTCCACAGACTGAGGCATGGAAATATGTCAGTGGCTCAGTATGAGTCAGAATTCCATCGATTGTCCAAGTATGCTCTGGGGACAATCTGTACTGAGGAAGATAAGTTGTATAAGTTCACAAGGGGAATGAAACTGGAACTCCAGAAACAACTTTTGACTGTTGAGCTGGCGACATATTCAGTTGCGGTGAAGGCAGCTCTCCGTATCAAGTCGGGACTGAACCACATCGGACTGATACAACAGAGTAGGCCTACTAACAGTCTTAAGAGGCTGGTGGTGGGGTAGCCATCTAAACAACCTGCCAAGTTTTAGAAAGGAACAGTTGGACGGACATATATGGAAAAGGGACCAGTTCAGGGAATGTAGGGAAAATCATGCACACATTGCCAGAAACCGGGATATACTGCCAATGATTGTTGGCGCAAACAAGGAAAACGTTTGCGATGTGGCAGTAATCAACACCAATTGAAGGATTGCCCAAAGTATAATGACGGAAAAACCGATGCACGGTAGAAGAGGCGGGAAATTGTCAGGGAAATCGAGCAAGGATGCCAGCTCGAGCATTTGCACTAGCCGGACATGAGGCTCCAGAGGCAATGAATATGGTGGAAGGTACGCTTCTAGTATCCGACGACTATGCTAAAGTACTATTTGACCCTGGATCATCGCATTCATTTATCGCACCACATTATGTACACAAGCTGCATGCATGCAGGGAACATATGCCCATATGTCTAGAAGTATCAACTCCTATGGGCGCAAGCCAATTAGCAGATATTATCTATAATGCATGCGAAGTTAAGATTGATGAGATAAACTTCCCTGCTGATCTGATATTATTGCCTATATCCGAACATGATGTGATATTGGAACTGAACTGGTTATCTGCACACCATGCACAGATGGACTGCCATCGCAAGTCCATCAAGCTATGCGGACTTGGCAATCCCGAAGTGGAAATTACGGGAAGGGCACGAGTCAAGATTTCCCCAATCATCTCTGCAATGAAAACAAGAAAGGCAATCTCTAGAGGGGAAAAATGGTACTTGTCGTTTGTAATCAAAAAGCCCAAGATAGAGACATAAATTCACCAAGTGCCCATAGTATTGGAATACACAGATGTATTTCCACAGGAACTCACCTCTGTTCCTCTAGAGAGGAAAGTCGAGTTCACCATTGAGGTACTACCAGGAACCGCCCCGATTGCCAAAACGCCGTATAGAATGGCTCCTGTAGAGTTGTAAGAGTTGAAGACTCAATTGCAGAAGTTGATGGAAGTGGGATTTATCCAACCGAGTACTATTTTGTGGGGAGCACCTGCATCTTTGCTTCGCCAAGAAGAAGGATGGAACATTAATGTGCATAGATTATTGTGGTCTTAATAGTGTGACCATCAAGAATAAGTATCCCCTCCCAAGGATAGACGAACTATTTGACCAACTTCAAGGAGCGATGGTGTACTCGAAGTTTGATTTACAACAAGGATACTACTAGTTGAAGGTCCCTAAGGAAGACATTTCTAAAACAGCATTCCAGACTAGGTATGGACACTACGAGTTTGTAGTAATGCCATTCGATCTGACGAACGCCCCTGCAACATTTATGGATCTGTTGCATCAAGTCTTTTGGCTTTACTTGGATCAGTTCGTAGTGATATTCATCGATGATATACTCGTGTACTCCAAATCTAGAGAAGACCACTTAACGTCATTTGAGAATTATCCTCGAGACACTACGAGCACAAAACCGTATGCCAAGTTCAGCAAGTGCGAATTTTGGCTTAAGGAAATCGTGTTCTTGGGACACATAGTATCCGTGAGTGGAATCGCAGTGGATCCTTTGAAGGTACTGCATAATGATTGAATGGAAACAACGAGAATCGTAAAAGGAGATCGAAGCTTCTTGGGATTAGTCGGGTATTATCAAAGATTCATCAAGGATTTCTCCAAGATAGCGGACCACTCACTCAATTGACTCGAAACAAGTCAAGTTTGAGTGGAACGACAAATGCAAGGCTAGTTTCCAAGAATCAAGAAATAACTTACTACAACTCCAGTCTTAGCCATTCCGAAGGCAATAGAATGCTTTGTCGTTTACACTGATGCATCAAAGGAAGGATTGGGAGTAGTGCTCATGCAGGAAGGAAATGTCATTGCTTATGCATCACAAAAGCTCAAACCGTATGAGGCTAATCACCTGACGCATGACTTGGAATTGGCTGCGATAGTATTCGTGTTAAAGAAGTGGAGACACAATCTCTACGGGGTGACGTTCACAAATTTTACAGATCATAAGAGCGAAGTATCTATTCTCTCAGAAGGATCTCAATCTGAGGCAACAGAGATGGATGGAGTTAATTGAGGACTATCACTTTGATATTCAATACCATCCCGGGAAGGCAAATGTAGTAGTTGACTCCTTGAGCAGAAAGGCGAGTTTAGCTAGACTAATGATCCGAGAGTGGAAATCATTAGAAGAACTGATCATTTGGAATCCGACGAGAATCAATACTCAGATTACATGTGCTAACATTTCAGTTAAACCTGATCTGCTGAATGAGATCAAAGTCGCACAAGAGAAGGACATACATCTCCAAAAGCTGAAGAAGAAGATACTTAAGGGAGAGAGACCAGAATTTTCAATACCTGAAGACGGGATTATAAGATTTAGAAATCGTGTATGCATAATTGATGATGAAAGATAAGGAATGGAATCTTGGCGAAGCACACCGTTCGAGATATACTATACATCCTGGAGGAAAAAAGATTTATAAGGACTTGAAACGAAATTATTGGTGGCTAAACATGACGAACCAAGTAGGAGAGTTCGTTGCGAGATGTTTAACTTGTCAATGAGTAAAAGCAGAACACCAACGCCCATCTGGTTTACTGCAGCCACTGATAATTCCCAAGTAGAAATGGGAACACATAACAATGGACTTCGTGACGGACCTGCCGAGGACCAGAGAAAGTCATGATGTTATATGGGTAGTTGTAGACCGACTCACGAAATCCGCACACTTCTTACCCATAAAAAAGATAGATAGCTTGCAAGCCTGTACATTGGATTTCCAAGGAAGTTGGGACTCGCACTTACTACTGGCCGAGTTCACCTACAACAGCAACTATCAGGACACGATTGGTATGGCACCCTACAAGGCACTCTACGGGCGGAAGTGTAGATCCCCACTACACTGGGAGATCGATGATCAATGGACTCCAAATGGGAAACAACAGTCACCATCGATTCCAAGGGTTGACTTAGTTCAGGAGGCCATGGAGAAGGTCAGAATGATCAAGGAATGGATCCGCATGCTCGTAGTCGTCGCGAAGAGTTACGCAGATAAGAGAAGAAAAGATTTGGAATTTGAAGTTGGAGATGAAGTATTCCTTAGGCTCTCACCACAGAAAAGGGTTAATCAATCCGAAGAAAGGAGGTAAGCTGAGTCCAAGATATGTTGGGCCCTACAAGATACTACAGAGGATTGGGAAGTTAGCTTACCGACTAGAGCTACCATCACAGTTTGCGAGAATGCACAATGTATTTCACGTCTCGAGGTTGAAGAAGTATCGACCCAATCCCGAGAAGCCTATTCAGATTCAGATGGAGAACTTATCCTACACCAAGAAACCGATTCAGATTATTGACCGACAGGTATGTCAGTTGCGGAAGAGAGAGATTCTGATGGTTAAAGTGGTGTGGCAGAACCATAACCAAGACGAAGACGCTACGTGGGAGATGGAGGAACACCTATGCAATCAATACCCCGAGCTATTCTGAAGGGAATTTGGGGACCAAATTGTTTTAAGGAGTAGAGGATGTGAAACCCTCGATTTTTCGATCCTGATTGAGCGTGTATATATTTTCGTGTATCGACTATGTACTATTCGTGGCTACTTTATCGCGTCATTTTGACGGATAAATATTAATAATATTTTCGCATTTTAATTTTATTTTATTTATTTGATCAATTACTTGAGTAATTATTGATCGTTTATTATTTTCCATTCTATGTTTAATGATCACTTGATTGATCATTATTACTATTAATTTTTGGAGATTGATATTATACACCTATTATCATCAATTTTGGGACAAAAAAACATGTGGATACCACATACAAACATGAAGTGGATGGCCATATAGTATTTTTTGGTGTAAAAGTACCTCTCAATTCTTATAAACATACACAATAATACACAATTATACCCAAAAATCCTAAACCCACATTTTTTATATTTATTCTTCTCCCAACACATTCCCACTAACCCCAACATTCTTCTTATATTTCCCCCAACCCCATACTTGCCCATACTTTGACTTACTGTTTTGTTTCCCATGCAAGGAACACCTTGCAAGACTTCAAAAAAAATTCATCTCTCCCTCCTACACTGAAATCGTCCATAAGGCCAATTACAAGACAAAATTTGAATCAAAAATTCATTCTTACATCTCTCTTGTTAGCAAATACTCATCCTTCTCTCTAAAATCCTCCTACCTCTCTCTACTCTTTTCTTCTTATTCTTCTTCTTAAAACTTAACAAAAAATATAAGAAATCCTTCACTTCTACTCAAGAAATTCGAACCATACATCAACAAGGTGAGAAATTTTTTATCTTGTTCAATCTCTTCTCATTATCTTCAAGCCTTCTTACTTCTTCTAATTTTGTTTTAATAATTTCAACGTGAGGTACTTAGAAGCTCTCAACTTGAAGAACTTAGAGACTTGAGACCATCTTGAAGAGGACCTCAAGATTTAATTGAAGATATTAGACTACAAGGTAAGAATTTGGGTTTGTAGCACATTTTTCTTCTCCCCCTCAAAATTCGATTTTTTAGACTTCTCCATTTTTATTTTGGAGGTATAGGAGCTGACCTTGAGAGCCTTGTTGAGGGTGATCAAGAGAAATATTTTGAGACCTCCTACTTGACACAAAATTCCCACTACACAAGGTAAGTATAGTACTTGATCATTTCTTCTTCTTCTTTTTTCTTCTTGTTCTAATTCTCCATTTTCTAACTCCATTTTTTTTTGTATTACTTGACTTAGGGGCTGACCTAAGTGGGATTATTTTACACAAGTTGTGACTATATCCTTCTTTTTTACCAAATCAACCAACTAGACAAGGTGGGTGGAAAAACCTTTTAATCTCCTAGCAAATTTCGAAAACTACATGTAGTATTTTTGAAAAACTTGATATATATATAAATATATATATATATATAATTACATAATGCATGTACATTTTAAGTTGTGTATTCCAAAAATTTCTCAAGTGATGCTTAGAATTTCCAATTATTGCAATTTAGGTGCATGCATGTACAATTTGATACTCTATGTAATGACTTCTTGTATGATATGTATATGCATGTTCATGAACTTTTAAATTCATGTATTAATTGCCTTATAATATGGAAATTTCGAGCATAATTGGTCAAATTACAATTTTTGGAACTTAATGCAAAAATGGCAAATTGGTGGACTTAATTGCAAGAAAATAAAACTTAAGGGACCCCTCTGTAATTTTTCAATTTTGGGACTGTACTTATGCTTAAAAATGATATTTGGACATTATATTAAAGTTTTAAAGGTTTTGAGATAAGAAGAATCAACTCTTGAAAGCCCAAGGACTAGATTATAAAATTTTGAAAGTTTAAGGGCTAAAATATAAATTTTGAAACTGTACCAGTTCTACATTTTAAAACTTTAAAAATTTTAATTTTAAAGGACTGAAAAACACATATTTTAAATGTATTCCAAAATCAAAATAATTTGAGCTAAGAAATGCAATTTTATAAAATTGAGGGACCAAAATATAAAATTCTAAACTTAAGGACCAAAACGAAATTCCAGGACCTATACAGTCCATGTACCTGGATAATTACCTTTAACTATAAGTTTATAACATTTTGAACCCTTGAAATCAACATTATGACATCGTTTAAGCACATATAATAGATCTAGATATAGAAAGAAAACCCCTTCTTGTCAAGATGGATTCTCCTTCCAAGCCTTTGAAGCTCTTGTGCTCCCGTAGATGCGAAAGGCCTTGTGGTGTACTTCGCGACCTAGCCCTCTTCTCTCAGAAGACCTTGGATCTTGTGTTCCTGTGAAATTTGGTGTGTTGTATGTTGTATGAATGAATGATTTTTCGTGCAAGCCTTGGGTCCCTTTTATAGATGCTTGGAGAGATCACTTGTAGAGTTGGAGTGGAAAAAGGACACCGAAAAACGCGTGATAGTGTACCACATGGCCCGGCCGTGTAGCCTCACACGACCGTCTGGCTTTTACTCAGCCCAATCTCATACGCCCGTGTGCGTCCCACACGGTCTGGCAGTGCGGCTTGTTTTCGTCTCATGTTTCTTCCCAACTTCACATGGAAATGTCATTTTTCACACGGGTATATCACACGGCCGTGTGGTCCCACACGGTTCGGCCGTGTGACGTGTTTTTGTCCAGTTTATTCGTGTTTTCGATCTTCTCTTTGCATGCATCAATCCTATCCGGGCCTTTCAACTGATATTTCTTCGATTAAGCTTCGTTTCCTGTAAAGAGTTACAAGAATATGCAGTATCATACCCTTCTAAGGAAACCAAGTAAAAACACAATAAATATGCGTGCAAATGCATCAAATATATATCATTTTAAGACCCTAAATGCACATATATTTTACACGCATCACGGTTCTTACGCTTTGATCTGCCGACTTTTCAGGGAGAGCTGGATGACGCCAAGGCCGAAGACTGGATGGAAAAGTTGGAAAATATTTTCACCACTTTGCAATATACTTATGAGCAGATGGTTACTCTTGGTGTCAAGCTTATTCCTTATTGTATTTTCTTGCCCGAAGGGTCTCCAATATTTCAAGTCACTTCATATATGTAATTTACAATGTCTTGGGTCCAATGTTTTGAATTTTCAGAGGAGGACTTTCATAGTTTCAATATTTGTACTTTTGGCCCTATATTTCACAATATTTGCAAAAATGACCCATGTTTCGAATTTCTTTGTACAAGTCACAAGTCCAGAATCCCAATAATATATAAAAATTAATATTAAATATTTGAACATGCATAACATCATAAATTATAAAAACACAATGATGAGCATTTTATCAATAATTTTTGCAAGAAAGGAATATCATACTCATCTTTTTATTTTTTATAAATTTCATTAAAACATGAATCTCATAAATACATCCTAAATTCCATAAAATACCACATTATCACATGAACATGCATTTTATGCACTTAATAGAAAAAATGATGCATTTTTGTAGAAACATTTTTCACCCACCTTAATGGTTTTCAAGTATATTCTTCTAAAATGAAGTTCTTCCTCTTGGCTCCCAAATTCTAGGCTCCAAAATCACCAAGTCAGCCCCTAGGTAGTCCAAACATATATTTTTGATAAAAGTTCGAGGTTTTCAAATCAATAAGGGAATGAGTGTACTAAAACCAAAAGTGACCAATACTTACCTTGATGTCCTCAAATAGTTTTCAAAAATGAACTTCCTTCTTCAATCCTCTAACCTCAAATTTGAGCTCTATAGGTCAGCCCCCTAAGCTCCAAAATTTCAAATCCTTGAGGCCAAATTAAGTCCTCAAGTTGAGAAAAGGGAAAATACTAAAAATCACAAGTTCTCATATTGACTTCTTATTTTCTAGAGTTATTTTGTGTGTCCTCTTCAAGCTTAGAACCAAGCCTTGACCTTCCTTAATTCTTCAAGTAATGAACCTCTAGGAGTACCTCACTAAGAAAGGATTCAATAAAGTTAGAATATGAAGGAATAGGCTTGAAGTTTTAAGGAGATAAGATGTAGATGAAAGAAGTAAAAAAAATTCTCACCTCTTGCTTGTGTTTTCAGCCTTAAGGAGAAATAGGGGAAGAAGTTTTGTGTCTTTGTCCAAGTATTGGAATAAGGAGAAGTTTGGGAGTTTGAAATAAGAGTTAGGATGAAAAGTGTAATTTTGATTACCCCTCAATCCCCTATGGCCAAAAGTATACTTGTAGGATGGTTATTGTTTTGTGTTTTGGTGGTTAATTATTTGAATGAGGATTATTGAGGTCTAAGATGGATATTTGTAGGGGAAAAAATGGAATTTATTCCCCCCCTAAAACCCCTGTGGCCGAAAGTTGAGGTAGGAAATTATATTTTTTTTTATTCTTTTAAAGTTAGGAATAAACAATTGTGTAGGTGTATAAAATATAAGAGGTATGAAATAATAGGTGCGTATTAAATATTAATGTGTATATAAAAATAAATGGAAGACGGTTAAGTGAGGATATATTATACTAGTATAGTACATGGTATGGGTGGTATGTATATAGTATAAGATAAAGTATTTATATAAGAATTAAAATGTATTTCCTCACCACAATACACTTGTGGTCGTCCCCTATGAAGTATTGTACCATGATATTTTTTTTGTCCCAAAATTGATGATAAATTGGTGTATAACATAAATCCCAAATTGATAATAAATCCCACAATCACTTATGAGTCCCATAATCCCATATTCTAGAATCAAGCTCTTAATTCTATCGGATACATGACACTTAGTGAAATAAGTCTCCCAAATTCTAAGGTGTCCAATAGTTACCCAAGTCATAAAATAATCGATCAAGTGATTTATACTTAAGGAGGAAATGTGATAGGTAAATTTTTAAAGTAAGGAGGAGTAGTCGTTTATTAAGGAATTAAATAGATTAGTGTCGTATTTCATGAATAGAAGTATTGTGATGCATAGTCAAATAATACATCACTTGTCAATTACAAAATTTGTATCATAGGCTAAATAAAAGTCGGGGCCTCACATTTTTCCTTCCTTAAAAGAATTTGGTCCCCAAATTCCTCCTAAAATAGTTCTGGGTATTGTCTCCACATATCTTCTTCCATATCCCAGGTGGCATTTTCATCTCGATCGTGCGCTTGCCACACTATCTTGACCATTGGAATCTCTCTTATTCTCAGCTGTCACACTTGTCTATCGATGATTCGTAGAGGCTTCTTGGCATAAGACAAATTCTCTATTATAGAAGGGATTTCCTCTGTGATAATGTGCTCGGGGTGGGGCTGATACTTCCTAATCTGGAGACATGGAACACGTCATGCATACCGGCTATATGAGGCGAAAGTTTTAATTGATAAGCCAGTTTCCCAACCCTCTTAAGTATCTTATACGGCCCAATGTATCTCGGGCTTAATTTTTCTCCCTTCTTTGGGTGGATTAATCCTTTTCGCGGTGAAAGTCTGAGGAATTCCTCATCTCCAACCTCGAACTCCAAGTCCTTTCTTCTCTTGTCCGCATAGTTCTTCTGCCAACTCTGAGCGGTACGGATTCACTCCATGATCATTCTGACTTTTTCCATAGCCTCCTCAACTGAGTCGACATTTGAGATCATTGGTGACTTTCATTTCTCTTTCGGAGTCCATTGATCATCAATCTCCCAATGTAGTGGTGATTTGCACTTCCGTCCATATAGGGCCTCATAAGGCGCCATTCCTATTGTGGCCTGATAGCTGTTGTTGTAAGCAAATTTGGCCAACGGTAGATGAGAGTCCCAACTTCCTTGGAAATCCAGTGTACAAGCTCGTAACATATCTTCAAGAGTTTGGATCATCGGTTTTGGTTGTCCATCAGTCTGTGGGTGTGCTGCTGTACTGAAACTCAATGAAGTTCCCAATTCCTCATGTAAGCATTTCCGAAATCTCGAGATTAATCTTGGGACTCTGTCTAAAACAATATTAACTGGTACTCTGTGTAGTCGCAAAATCTCTCGGATATGCACATGTGCTAGTTTCTATAAACTGTTTTTCTTCTTGATCGGCAAGAAATGGGCTGATTTCATGAGTCTGTCCACCACAACCCATATTGCGTCATGTCCTTCTTTAGTTCTAGGCAAATCCGTTATGAAATCCGTAGTGATATATTCTCATTTTCATTTGGGAATTTTTAACGGTTGCAGTAACCCTAATGGCCGTTTGTGTTCAGCTTTGACTCGTTGGACATTAGACATCTTGCCACATACTCGGCTATTTGATTCTTCATGTTTACCCACCAGAAATGTTGTTTCAAGTCCTTGTACATCTTATTACCGCTGGGGTGTATGGTGTATTTCAAACAATGTGCTTCGCTTAAAATCTTGTTCTTTGATTCCTCATTGTTTGGCATACACACCCGGTTATTAAACCTCAGGATTTTGTCTTCTACTATGGAGAATTATTAGCGATCTCCCATCAAAATGTTTTCCATAAACTCTCGATCTTTGGGTATCCCTCCTGTGTTGTTTTAATCTCGTCTAACAACTCAAGTCTCACTGAGATATTAGCGCAAAATATTTTTCCGTTCTCATCGGATTCCATACACTCAACTTTTCTAGGGATTTCCACTCCCTAATCATCAATCTGGCGATGCTGGCCTTCCTACTTAAGATATCTGCCACTACATTGACCCTCCTAGGGTGGTACTGAGTATCAAAGCGAGAATATTCGATTAGTTCCATCCACCTTCTCTGTCTCAAACTAAGAACCTTCTGGGAGAATAAATATTTCAAACTCTTATGATCCATGAAAATGGTGAATATTGCCCCGTATAAGTAGTGTCGCCACTTCTTCAATGTGAACACTATTGCTGCCAATTCTAGATCGTGCATCGGGTAATTGGCCTCGTACGGTTTAAGCTTCCGTGAGGCATAAGCAATTAGTTTTCCCTCTTGCATAAGTAATGCTCCCAACCCTTCTTTTGACGCATCAGTATAAATGATAGAACCTTCTTTGTTGCTTGGGAGGGCCAAGACAGGAGCGGTCATGAGTCGTTTCTTTAATTATCGAAAATCGGTCTCACACTCATCACTGCATTCGAACTTGACTTGTTTCTGAGTCAATCGTGAGAGTGGTCTAGCAATCTTGGAGAAATCTTTGATAAATCTTCAGTAATATCATGCCAATCCCAAAAAACTTATGATCTCGGTCACGGTTTCTGGTTGTTTCCACTCAACAACTATTTGTACCTTTGACGGGTCTACTGTGATTCCATCACCACACACTATATGTCCCAAAAATGTAACTTCCCTAAGCCAAAATTCGCATTGATAAACTTGGCATATAACTTGCGTTCTCGTAATGCTTCCAACACCATTCTCAAATGACATTCATGATCCTCCCTCGACTTGGAGTATACAAGTATGTCATCAATGAAAATCACCATGAATTGATCTAAGTAAGGTCAGAAGACTCAGTGCATCATGTCCATAAATGCTGCGGGGGTATTCGTTAATCTGAACGGCATTACTACAAACTCGTAGTGTCCATACCTAGTTTGGAATGTTATCTTTGGTATGTCTTTTTTCTTAATCTTCAACTGGTAGTATCCTTGTTTTAAATCAAGTTTTGAATACACTATGGCTCCCTGGAGTGGGTCGAATAGTTCATTGATCATCGGGAGGGGATACTTATTTTTTATGATTACGCTGTTAAGACCACAATAGTCTATGCACAACCTCAGTGTCCCATCTTTTTTCTTGACAAAAAGCACTGGAGGTCCCCATGGTGATGTACTTGGTCAGATAAATCCCATTTCAATTAGCTTCTACAACTGAGCTTTTAATTCTTGCAATTCTGTAGGGGCCATTCTGTATGGTGTTCTTGCGATTGGCGTGGTCCCCAAAAAAAATTTGATAGCAAATTCAACTTCCCTATCGAGAGGGATAGCTTTGAGTTCTTGTGGAAACACGATTAAGTATTCCGACACTATGGGCACTTCGTGAATTTGAGTCTCATCCTTAGGTTTGTTGATTATAAATGCTAAGTACACATGCGCCCCATTAGTGATCGCTTTTCTAGCCTTGATGGCCGAAATGATCAGGGCTATCGAGATCCATGCCCTTCCCGATAGCTCTACTATGGGTTTCCCAGGTTTACATAACTTAACTATTTTATTGTGACAGTCCATTTGAGCAAAGTGTTCAGATAGCCAATTCATTCCCAGAATAATATCATACTCAGATATGGGCAATAATATCAAATTAGCAGGAAAACACACATCGTCAATTTTAACTTCACATGCGTTAAACACGAAATTAGTTATTTGGCTCGCGCCCATACGAGCTGACACCTCTAAGCAGATATGCAAGCGTTCTATGCATGTGTGCAAACTATGAGCAAATTGCGGTGCGAAAAATGAATGCGATGATCCGGATCAATTAATACTTTAGCACAGTGATCAGATACCGAGAGCATACCTTCTACCATGTTTGTCGCAATCGGGCCCCTCTTGTCTTGCCGCCAAAGCAAAGAAATGGGCATGCACCCTTGCTCGGTTGTCCGGCCTATTTTCAAGTTTCTGAGGTGGTGTTAGCTTGTTTTTAGGGGCAGTAATCATTGGGCAGTCTCGAAATTGATGTTGCGGGCTTCCACATTTGAGGCATTTCCCTTGTTTATGCCAACACTGATCTAGCAAATGTCCCGGCTTGTGGCAATGAGAGCAAACTTTACTTTGCGCGGGCTTCTTCCCATTGTTAATTTGTCTAGTTCCACCTCTTTGAAATTTTGTAGGCGGTCCAGTTGTCCTCTCGGCTAATGGCCATTTAGAGCCCGATGCCTTATTCTGCTGGAGTTGCCCAATTCAGCTTAATCCCATTTCCAGACGGGAGGCTGCCCTGACCACAACTAAGTATGTATCCAGCTCTACTATCAATAATTGTTTTTGTAATTCCAATCTCAGTCCTAGGGTAAACTTATACAACTTGTCCGCATTGGTGCTTATGGAGCCCAAAGTGTACTTTGACAGTCGGTGGAATTCTGATTCATATTGAGCCACAGTTATACTTCCTTGTCTCAGTCGATGGAACTCATCGTATCTCACCTCTCGGACCACCTATGGGATGTATTGGTCCTTGAATTCTAGTAGAAAGTTATCCCACGTCCTTCAGGTTCTGTCTTGTTCCCATCCCCTTTCGACAACCTTCCACCAGTCGTGGGCTACGGATTCCAATCAAAAATCACCTAAAGTGACTTGCTGTTCTCTAGTGTATCACAAGGCAACAAAAATATTCTTCATCTGTTCAAGACAATCCTCGGCTTTGGCATCATCTTGCTCCCCCCGAAAAACTGGTGGATCAAAACACAAGAATCATTCTAACACCCAATCGTGTGCTTCACGCACGGGTTCCTGTATGTTTTGATTTTGTCCTGTCTGCTATTGCATAAATAGCATGATTATCTGAAGGGCCTGTGCTGTCAGATCGGGCCCCACAACTAGGGGAGGTGGTGGTAGCTCGGGTGATGGTGTCCTTTCCCGTGGAGAGTTAAGGTCCTCCATGTCCACATTGCGTGGTCTTCCTCTACCCCGTTATCCAACCATCTGTACTTAGAAGAATTAGCATCCACTTAACTTATATACTTGAAGTTATGAGCCAAAAGTACAACGTGTAAGGATGTAAGATATCTAAGTTATCGAAACAAATATACGGAATATAAGAACAACCGCATTAAGACAAGTACAAGTGTTGTATTACGAAAGTACTACAATTGTATTACAACAAGTAGGTCGATGCCGTACAATAGTATTACAATTCGTTATAGATGATTCCTCGTGGTTACATAATCTAAATGTAGAAAGTAGGCTACAACAAAGTAAACCTAATCTAATCGATAACGGAGCTGTGAGCATCATCGTCGCTATCATCATTCATGAAGTCCACTTGGACTGGATCCTCCTGCCACCCATCTGTTTTTTGTGGAATGTCCATTAGTTCCATATGAGGATCCTCTTCCGGATCTTCTTTCGGATCCTCTTTGGGGTCTTCTTCTGGATCTTCTTCCGGTTCTTCCTATATTTCTGGGTCTAACCATAAGTGATGCGATTCTCATAATCCATTGCCGATCTTAACATTGAGGATCTAGGGTCCTCTTTAAATTGGATTCTCAGCTTAGATTAGTCAATAGTGGTAGTTCCCAACAGCAGCAGAGGATCCTATCCTTGGTCAGCTTGGTGTAAGTTTTCTGCTTACTAGCCGAGCTCTAATACCATAACTGTCACGCCCCAAAACGGAAGTCGTGGCACGGGCAATCAAACTTATGCTGGTTTACCAAGCTATCCTAATGATCCATCATTATAAAACCAACAACAATAATAAAATCCCATTAGGCATAAATAAAGGACAACTAAGTCAGAGTGTGTTTACAGCAGAATCGAAAGAAAATGCCATACAACATAGTAATCGTACCTCAGGGTCCTACACCCTGCTATTACATCAAATGAGTCCAGAGTCTAAAACCATTACAAATTAGAAGTTATCGACTTATGCGAATCAAATACAATAATGAAGTCAAGCTCTGTCTTGGAAGTCATCACCACCAACGTCCTGATATAGATCCTCATCCTCTGGCTGATAAAAACAGGTGGGGTGAGACAAAAATTCTTTGTAGGTGGTCGCTCGTGTGCGAGTGTGGCTTAGAGGTATGCAAGGAAAACGGTTTCATTGAAATCAATGCATGAGAGTGCACGTGATATTAACTTATATGTTAAATAAGGCTTTTAAATGAATCATTAAGTTAGATGATTCTGAAATAGTTAAACAGTACTTGTTGCTTTCTTTATTCACTTGGTTTTTATGGATAGGGCTATAGCCATTATCCCACTTTAATTTGGATAGGGCCGTAGCCAGTATCCCACTTCACTTGGATAGGGCCGTAGCTAGTATCCCACTTTAATTTGGATAGGGCCGTAGCCAGTATCCCACTTCACTTGGATAGGGTCGTAGCCAGTCCCACTTTAATTTGGATAGGGCCGTAGCCAGTATCCCACTTCACTTGGATAGGGCTATAGCCAGTATCCCACTTTAATTTGGATAGGACCGTAGCCAGTATCCACTTCACTTGAATAGGATCGTAGCTAGTATCCCACTTTAATTTGGATAGGGTCATAGCCAGCATCCCACTTTAATTTGGATAAGACCGTAGCTAGTATCCCACTTCACTTAGATAGGGCCGTAGCCAGTATCCCACTTTGATCATTCGAGTGATTGGTAAAAATCAGTTAGCATGTCCGGAGTGATCTTGGTCACATAATGTCTGATATTTATATTAAAAACTCGCGGTCTAATTATTGGGTGGATAATCTAACCAGACTCGATATTTAGTTTGGTGCATTATGATTAGGCTCGATATTTTTGTTAAATAATTATGAAATATGTCTTAAAATTAAAATCATTTTTACTAAGGAGAATTTTCTTACCGGGTTCTAAAAAAATTCGGTAAGTTTTAATTACGGACTCGAAAAAGAGTATTAGTTTCAAAAAAATTATAAATTTCCATAGGGTTAGAGTTTTCAGAGTCTCGGGGTCAGAATTTTAGAATTGCGCTAGCGCTTGACTAAACTAATAAGATAAGAAAAAAATAAAAATGGCCTGACCTGGTCTGCCCTTGGACTTTTCCAGAATAATATTAGTGTGCGGAATTGCCCTATAGTTTCCAAAAATTGCGATTTTGGCTTGATATTTTAAAAATAGGTAACTCTTAAACCGAGAAGGGTTTTGAGGTGATTCTAAGTTTCAAATACTTCTTAGGACAGTAATAATTTATGGTAAAAATAGTTTTGGAATATTTGCAAGTTAGGTACCTCATTTCCAAAAATTACAATTTAGACCCAAACGTGATTTTTTGTCGTTAAAGGCTCGATTCAAGTTTGATGGTTATGAAATTTGAATTAAAGATCCAAAAATTTATAATAATTAAGTCATTAAAACTTTGAGGCACCGGGATTGCCCAAGTTTCGAAATTTTATAATTTTGGTCCTTTAAGTTTCAAAATTTTATATTTTGGTGTCAAGCTTATTCCTTATTGTATTTTCTTGCCCCGAAGGGTCTCCAATCTTTTACAGAGTCTTGGGTCTAATTTTTTGAATTTTCATAGGAGGCCTTACACAGTTTTAATATTTGTAATTTTGGGCCTATATTTCATAATATTTGCAAAAATGACCCAAGTTTTGATTTTCATTGTACAAGTGCGTTATTTTCCTCTCATCTATCAGTGCGCGACCGGTCGCCCTTATGTTTGACAGCAAAATTCTAACCGTTGTGCAGCAGACAAATTTTTCCTAAATTATGGTGTTGATTTCTAACAGCTATAATCTTAATTTTAATTGCATTTTTTTGTAGAAATCTGTCCCCAAGAGGAGCCTATCCAATGATCAATCACCTCCTATAAATAGAGGAAGATTTGAAGTAACACAACAAGAGAGAATACTACAACACAACAAGATACATTCAAGCGAACATATTTGTTCTTCATTGTTATTATTCTTATTGTAATTTGCCTAGCTTATCACTTTCACATCTTGAGGTCTAGGCTTTATTTCTTGATTACACTTGCACTCGATATTGTATTCATTATCGAGTTGTAATCTTGAATTTGGGTTATCATTCAACACAAGATATCCTTGTGAGTGTTCTTGTGGTAAGAACACACTTGGGTGATCTAGGTGTTAGGTGCAAGAAGATTGTGGTAATCTTCTTATTGAAGAGTGTGGTGCTCTTGAGGTGTTGAAGAATTTGGTATTCTTCAAGTCGGAAGATTGTGGTGATCTTCACAAGGTGCCGTTGAAGGAAGATTGTGGTAATCTTCAAGGGAGATTGTAGTAATCTCCAAAGTGG
This sequence comes from Rehmannia glutinosa, assembly GCA_016081115.2. Classification (NCBI taxonomy): domain Eukaryota; kingdom Viridiplantae; phylum Streptophyta; class Magnoliopsida; order Lamiales; family Orobanchaceae; genus Rehmannia; species Rehmannia glutinosa. The sequence goes on along the minus strand of CM071924.1, from coordinate 51,544,156 downwards.
TGTTGAAGAAGAGTGTGGTGCTCTTCAAGGTGAAGTTGTAAGGTGTTGTTGTATTAATTTTGGTAATTAATAAATTTTTTTTTCTTTTTTGAAATCCATCCCGGAGATACTGGGGTGGTAGAGGATTAGGCTCTAGGTGGGTTGAACCTCTTTAAATCGACGTGTGTTATTTACTTTCCGCACCTTTACTATTGCATTGGCTTATTTGATTCAAAAAAGAGGGCATAATCGAGAAAATGGAGATAATCTATTCACCCCCCTCTAGATTATCGTAGCCGCTTGGACTTACAACTCCCACCGTCTATAATAACACTACACACCTTTCCATTGACAAAACACCTTGTATGAAAGATGTTTTCTTGCTGGACGCCCTCATCTGACTTAGGTTGAATACTCAGCACCCTCTGAGACACTAAGGACAATGCCTCCCCCTTCGCCGCCTCTACTACCTCCGTAATATCCTCCAACGCCAGCAGATCGCTATAATCCGGCTCTCCCTCACTTTTCGACTCCATTTCCCCATTCTCACTCAACACCAACACCCTCTTATTTGGACATTGACTAGCTATATGTCCAAGCCCATGACACTTAAAGCATTTAATATCCCTCGTTCGAGCAGTAGAGGGTTCGAATTTACCTGTAGGTTTAGGCTCGGCCGTCTTCCCCCTATGGTCCGCTACCTTCGAATTCTGCTCCTCTTTTTTGTTGGTGTTTGACTTCCATGCATTGGAGTTAGAACTCGGTGCTTGTCGGTTGAAACCCCTCCTCTTGAGCTGCTGCTCAACTTTCACCGCCATGTGTACCATCTCCTTAAGATCGACACAATGATGTAAGTCGACGGCATCCGCTATAGGAGTATTCAACCCTGCGATAAACCTTGCCATAGTAACCTCCTGATCCTCCTCGATATTAGCCCTCACCATCCGCATCTCCATCTCTTTATTATAATCCTCCATGCTCTTCGACCCCTGGGTCAACCTCTGCAACCTTTGATAGACACCTCTGAAATAATGATTTGGAACAAAACAACATCGCATCAAACTCCGCATCTCCTCCCATGTGGAAATGGGCCGCTCGCCGCTCCTTCTTCTCTAGACTACCAATTGATCCCACCAAATACTTGCATAATACAAGAACTCAGTTGATGGCAATTTCACCTTTTTCAACTCGGAATGATTCTGGAAATCAAATACATTCTCGATTTTTCTCTCCCAATCCAGATAAGCGTCCGGATCACTCTTCCCATGGAACGATGGAATTTAGATTTTGATGTTACTCAAATTGCTATCCTCCCGTCCCCTATCAATCCTATTTCCGCGCCGATCTCTGCCCATGTTATAATTTTGCTCCCTTTTGGAATCAAAATCATCAATCTCATCCACCCATTTCTGCAATTTGAACCTCCTAGGCCTCCGCGCCCTAGTAGCAGGCTCCTTGATTCTCAGTGACTCTCTAGGATCCCCGTACGTCTCGATCATTATTTTCTTGACGAGGTTCGTAATTGCCTCCATATCCAATTTATTACCTAAATTTGCCGGTTGTCAGATTTCCTCGGACATGTTTAATTCACTCCCTCACGTGTATACGATCGTGTATCACTCAACTCATAATTTCCAGTACCCACACTTGTCACGATTATAAACCAATCGAGGATATCGCAAGTACACCACAATTAACTATGGATTATTGCCTGATAAGTCGATAATTGCAACAAGAAACATAAATCTTGAAGTGTAGGTCCCAAGGGGTGTGAAGTAAGGTTTAGAAGAAGGGGGTTGAATAAACGTTACCAAATTTTTGATTTAGTCCTTTTAAAATAATTCAACAGAGTTACTCAAACAGAATTGTGTCCTTGATGGATAACTAAGTTGTCTTTTCAGCTAAGTTACCCACTCAACAGACTCGATAGAGTTGTTGATAGTATAACTCGGCTGCTCAAGCCAAATACTTAACTTGGTTGATTGTTTTTTAACAGCGGAAGACTTAACACCCTTTGATTAGATTTTAGCTTGTTTTTATCACTTGATCTTTATCACTTGGTTATTTATCAGTTGGATAACAAATATAATACTTAATAGCAGATATAAAGTAAATGTGTAGGAAGTAAGTTTGCTGAAAGTAAATGACACAAATATTTTTACTAAGGTTTGAAGATGGGGTAATTCTTCTAATCCTCTCTTCTCCAACTCTTGGAGGAATCCACTATGTAACAGATTAGTTTACAAAGCGGTGAATAGTCTGGATATAACCTTGATCACACAGTTGGCTTCTCTTGCGACTCAGCTTCTTCATAGGGCAGCTGCCTTGCTACTTCAGCTCACTTCTTAAGTTCTTGGATTTGATCACGAAGCCCTCCAACAAACTTGATAATGGTTTGACCTGGAACCTTTCTACAATCCTGACTTGGAAATTAGACCCTTTTGAATTCTTCAAAAGTTTCCTCTTCAACAGATTTGAAGTTGTCTTTCCTTCACAACTTGTGTTGGATCGATTTCGTTCAAGTTTTAGGCTTGAGGAATTGCTTGAATGTTTATGAGAATATTGTAGGTAAAATGCTTGAATATTGCTTGTTTGTTCGTGGTTCAGGTTACCTCTTCTCAATAACTTTCTTAGCCTTTTATAGGCTAATTTCAAATGTCACTTGTGTTCGCTGGCTTGTCTTGGCCTGCAGTCCTTGATGTTGACCCTTCCTCGTATTAAATGTCTTTGCAGCATTGCATGTGCCTGACACAAGGTGCAATGTTTCCCATTGGTTCATTACTTTTGCATAATTTTGGGACTAACACTTTAGACGTGACAGCTTTGAAATATTACTATATTGAGTAATATTCATGACTTTAATCAACGGATCTAAGTCGGTTGTCTTGACTACAAGGTGCAGGTGACTTGAGTCATCTCCGGTCATTGATAACTTTTGTCACTTCAACTTGAGACTTGGCTTCTTGAGTTGACTTGACTAACACTTTACTGATTGTTCCCACGACTTTCCTTGATCGAGTCCTTGACTTCTTCATGGCATTACTCGGTAATATTAACACAATGAGTCTTCACATTGTCCAGATTGACTTCTTGTAATCTTTGGCATAGCTGACTTGACTCAGCTTTTCCAGCCCTATCTATTACAATACAAATTACAAGGAAAATGGGGTGCCAACTTCCTAGTTTAAGTTTTACATGGCATCATCAAAATCTACTTAATAAATTTCCTAACAATTTCCCCCTTTTTGATGATGCCAAAACTTAAAAACATTCAACGAAAGTAAACAACAAAGATACATACAGACAATGCAGTAACAAAGAATGTATGGTTAAATGGATCTTTTTATTGATCATAGCATTCTTGTCCTTTACACAACTGTTTACATTTGGTATCAACGAAACATAAATGTATACATGTCAAAACATAGTATATCTAAGCTAAGATACATAAAAAGTGAAAATTACAGGGAAATTCACTGAGCTTATTACTGAAGACTTACATATATGTATTTATAAAAAAAATACACGAAGGGGTTTGCAACAACACTTCAACGCCTTTGCTGCTTCCTTTCTCTTTCTTCTTCAGCTCTTCTTCTGTCTGGATCATCCCTTTTCCTCTTCTTATTTCTTTTTCTTCTCGTAGGCCCGTTTGGCAGCAGGGTCATCCCTTTGCTTCCTCTCGAGCCATTCTCTTGTTTGCCTTAGATTCTCTTCTTCTTGCTAAAAACATCTTATAGCCTCGGTGTTCTTCCTTTCAACCTCAGGTTGGCAAGGTGATCATATCCGAAAGTAGATTAAGCCTTTCTTATCGGGATTTACATATGCTACGTCTTTGGTTTTGGTCGAGATTGGGAACCTCTTCCACTACCACTTCTTCCCCTTCCCCGAATAAAGCTCTTCCACCTCTTGGAGTGTATTGCATGGGAGTCTTCTTTCCACTTGAGAGATCGGTGCTTTTCAAATTTGATTTAACCACATCCAATCCTTTCTCCCAATACAGATCCAGGCTTGCGGTAGAGTCATTCCTTGAAAATAGCCTTTTCGATTCAAGAGTTTTAAACTCCTCAATTGATCTGGGCTCAGATCCATCATCGGGCATCGTAAGTTCTCTTGGGGGTTGAATCGCAGCGTAGTCCTTTCCGACTGGAGGACCACCATATTATTTCCTTATTTCATGAACGCGGGCTTCTTGTTTCTCAGCTAACTCCTCAAATTCAGCTTCAATGACCTTTGTTTTATCTTTCATGGCCACTGCAGCTTTCTCAAAAGGTAATCTCACGGGTAGCTTGCTGAGAATGTCAGCTGTGACTTGACCTAGCTGAGGGGTTTCGGCAAACATCAACTTCACATCCTTCGAACTTTTTTCCCCCTCAGCTACTTCGCCGTTCTTCAATTTCTCTTCTTTCAAACCCTTGAGGGACTCCTCTTCCCCCTTTTTGGCATCATCAAAGGAGAGAGGTATCCTAGGGAACAAACTTCCAAGGATAAAGTCCAATCGGCTGATGGTGGAGTTGTGCTTGGAGTCTGCTGCATGATACACGGTTTGAAATTCTGAGCGTGTTGGCTTGGACTTGGCTGATATGATCTTCATTTCAGCTATTAGAAGACTGAATTTGTTATTCATGCTATTCTCGAGTCTGGAAATCTCATTCTTGTGGAAATGTTGGAGCAGCTCCATATCCGACTTATTCTTGTTTATCCATTCAATGTACTCCTTCATCCTCTCGCCTCCGTACATGGAGTTATCAAAGACTCCATACGAGCATCCTTCCATATAAAGCTTTGAAATAATGGACTTGCTCGATTCTCATTTGCGATCTATTGTTAAGTCCATTCCCGTGGTCTCACCACTATGCCTCTCGGACGGTTGTGAGAGTGGCATCTCGATTTTCCGGTGCAAGTCCAGAGAGGCCTCGATGACGTTCCATCTTCTCAATCTATTTGCAGATTTTCTTAAAGACGCGTCACGGAACCCAACTTGCACATTGGATTGGTGATGGCCATTCTCGCATCAAAATTAAAGTCCGCTAGAACAATCGTAATCGTGGGAAATAATCGGATCTTCCTTTATGGTGTATCTTCTTTCTTTAGCAAACTGCTCTCTTCTTCTAATTCAGGCAGATCCTTGGAGAAGGGAAACATGTCTTGGAATGCATCATCGTGCACATAGGGAATATTTTGTTGCTCGTGTGCTTGCGATGACCCAACTCGTTGTTGTGCCTCAATCGCGGGCAACTTCATTGTCGTGGTCACGCTTGTGGGAGCTCGTGGATCGAGCCGAGGAGTCATTATCGCTGCACTGTGGGAGCTGCGCACATATGACTCGGTTCGGTGGGGCATTTGATATGTTTTGCCCGGTGATCGAGCCTCGGCCTATCTCAATGCCTTCCCGGTTTTAGTGGGTTTTTCCAATTGAGTAATCTTGTCTCGGCGGTATCATTAGCTTCATCAAAGGATGATGAGACCGAGGAGTTGGCTCTTGTTACATACACGCGGCCCTGAAACACAATCCTTAGAAGACGACACCGTTTCTTTCATATACGATTAGATTAGTTACTTTCTGTTATTAGTTAGTTGAGTTATGTTATTAGTTAGTTAAGCTGGTTGTTAGTTTGTTAGTTAAAATAAGGTCATTAGCACCATCTATAAAAGGGATGAGAAGGCATTATTGTAAGGGGCAATTCTTAATGAAATAATTCATCTTCTTCTTATCTCTCTCTCTCTCTCTATTCTCAGAACCAAATACACTCACACACTCACTTCTCTATCACGTTGTTCACATTTCACACGAGCACTCATTGTGTGTTTGCATCTCTGGTTGTATTGCTCTATTGAATCACCAGTAAGGTTCCATAATCCATCTGAGTCAAGTTTGAGGTAACAGATTGGGCAATTCATAATGACTCTTCATAAAAATTGAATCTCATAGGAGCCGTCTTTTCACCGACTTGGCTCTGAGATTTGTGAACATCCTCAGCTATGTCCATCATAGGATTATCATGTTGGGTGGACTCAGCTTCATCTTCCGATCCCAAAAATGATGTATCAATGTTTTCTTGGGAGTCTTGAAGGGCACCAATAACTTCATCTGCGATGGCACTTTCAATTTGAGGAATGTTCTCAATTTTATCATCTTTACCAAGGAAGTCTCAACCTCCCGTTGGCCTTCAATACCCCCAAGTAGTCTCCACTCATCGCAGGTTTTCAACAATCCCTTCGACAGTCTCAATTGTCTTAGGGTCTTCTAAATTCCCTTCGACAGACTCAACTATCTTGGGGTCTTGGACATTGGCATCTATAGGAGTCTCAACCCTTGGATTGCATTTTTGAGCCTGCAGTGTTAATCACGGGCTTCACCATCCTTTGCCTTAATTTGTGATAGCGGCGTCATCGCCTTCAACGCAAGATACATTTCGGTGAGACAGACTCAATTGTCCGAGCTTCATCAATGTCACTGCTTTGCTTTTTCAAATTTTTCTCACCTTCACCTCCTAACTTCATTGATGTATCTCCCACGTAAAACCTCCAACCCAATGTGTGGTGGAGAGAGTTTCCCCACAACCGGCACACCAACCGAGTAAATAAGAGTGGGGTCATTCGCTCTAGAGACGTGACTTTGTCCCTCGAGTGTTCACCGGGGGTGTGAGAACACCTTCTTCGTGGGTTCGCTGGCTTGGGTGCCCAACTTCCCGCCTTCATTGCCAATTCCCGGGAGCCGCCGATTGCACGGGGGACGTGGTCGCAAAGAATGTCCGCCGCAATTTGCTAGGCCACTTTTGAGGATCAATTTGCGTAAGAGTTTGGGAGGACTCTCATGTACCTTCCAATAGACGTTGGTCGCATGGCTCGATTCCTTAATGCTCGCCGCATATTTGCCTTCTCTTGTTGCAGCGGTTGGATCCATGCGCTTCATCATCACCGCTCTCGTGTACTCATGAAGATGCTCCCGGGAGTGCTCGAGAGTACCGGTGAATGTGCACATTTTTGACTTTTCTAAAGCTTGGGATCGCTCCTTAGCTCTCTCCTTTTCTTCCTCTTTGAGAATACGAAGGATGTCTAAGCAGTTTTCTTCATTGAAGGCAGATCGGACATCATTTATGTAGAGGAATCAGAGAAGCTCTTCTTCTTCTTCAATGAACTCAGGGCGAGTGAAGTATACCCTTGAGTGATCCAACTTCCATTCTCTCCACTCTCTTAAGCATCTTTGAATATCAGGATAAACTAGAGAATACATGATTAGATCATCACCATCATCGCCTTCATCTCCAGTTTCCGGAATGGGAGGTAAGAGACCTTGCTCTTCCTCATATGCAACAGCATCAGTTATAGGAGGGGAGAAAACTGTTTCAACATCAGGCTCAGTTGTCTCGGCTGCTTCACTTTCCTCAGTTGTTTTCCTCAAAACTGGGTCTTCAGCGGATCTCTGTTGATCATCATCAGCAGACTGCATCGATACATCAACAATTTCCAGAGACTGCTCTTCTTGATCACCAGCAGTCTCAGTTTCTTTCTCCAGCTGAGTATCGGATTCATCTGTCTTTTCAAGCTTAGATTGCTTGAATAGCCTTCTCTTCTTGGGGCAAACCAATGGAACTTCTTGTTCTATCTCAGCAGATTCATCAGAAGTAGTGATTTGGACACTCTTCTTAGAGGTAGCTGCCTTCCTCGATTTGGCAGTCCTCTTTTTCTTTACTATAGGGGAGGGAATATGGTGTTTCTCCTCTATCTCGGCTGCGTGGATAGGAGTCTCGGCTGCATGGGCAGGTGACTCGGCTGCATGGGCAGGAGCTTTGGACTTGGCTGCGGGAGCAGGTGCTTTCTTGGGCTTGGCTGCGGGGATAGAAGCAGTCTTGGATACCGCATTTTTCTTCTTTGGTGAAGGGGCCTCAGCTGTGTCTTCAGGATCAGCTGATTACCCCTCACTGGTATCAGCCCTTCTAGCATGGGTCTTTTCTAGGCTGCTGAGAGGTTTCCTCTGAACATTTTCTTGTTGACATGGAAGGGTTTGCCATGGCGTAATGCAATTCCCTTCACCTCCATAAGATGGCCAATAACCAGGCCATAGCCCAATGAGCATCCAAAGGACCCGTCCTCCTTAAAGGTCCTGTTTCAAAGACATTCTCGGCAAAGTCTGTTGTAAACAAACTCAGCCCAGTTAACCTTCTATCCTTGCATGATCGCAACCAACACGATCAGTTTAGTTTTGGACAGCTGATTAAAGCTTCCAAATTTCATGTCAACACACTTCGAGATGATATCCATCAGCTTGTGATAGTCGTCCTTCAAGGAATCCTTCTTGGCCGTATAGACCACTTTTGCAGCACACTCAGGCCTGGTAATTTCTTTCCAAGCCACAACTAAGTCGACATCTGCCTCATAGATGTCCTTCAAGCCCTTCGCGGGCAACAAACAGTGCTCAACGAGGTCTTTTGCAGTTAGTTTGATGACCTCGCTGTGGACGGAAGATTTGATTTCATCGTCCTGCACTTCTGCATTCAATAAAACATAGCGACCTCTTCAAGGTACGTATGAGTGTACTCCATCGTTAAAAATTCCTTCAGGCCGGACTTCTCCAACATCTCAGTTGTCTTCTTGACTAGGGTCTCATCGATACCCTGCTTGATCATTCCTTCAAAATCCACTAAAGAACCAGTGTAGATTTGCTTTGAGAGCTTCACGAAATTGTAATTTAGGGCCATTTTTAGACGATTCTACCGATTGGAACAAGAAGAACTTGCTTGAGAAAAACTAGGGTTCGCACAAGGTTTCAGAGAGAAAATACTTTCTTTGCATGAAGATGAATAGTTCGCGTGAGGAGAGAGAAATGCGAGGTTCGTATATAAAGGACAATAAAGGACATATTTTGGATTTTGAAATTTTGATCATAATCAACGGCTAATATTAGAACGTCAAAACCGCATTTAATTCCCCGCATTAAATGCAACAACATTTATGTCCAATCATATGGTTTACTGTGCAGTTTTTAATGTGACCGTCATTATTACGTTGACATCATCCTTAAAAACATTCCCGCTTAATTAAAACGACTGCGTTTTTGTCACTTAGCTCATAAATGATCCAACTTATATCCAGAGTGATTTAACTCTGCTTCTCTCTTCTTATGAAGTGACTCAGCTGTCAGCTAACTCAATACAACTGACTTTTCGATAAGACTGTTTCACTTGGCTGAAATGTGAAACATGCTCTACTTCCATTTTCTCATCTTCTTTCTCTGTTGATTGAGCCTTCTGAGTTTTAACTCAGCTCAATTAACCCTAACTCATTCTTAAGCTCTTCAACCTTGATTCACATAGAGGCTTTGTGAATATATCAGCTAACTGTTTATCAGTTGAGATGTATTCCAAGGTGATGTCTTTCTTCTCAACATGGTCTCTTATGAAATGATATCTGACATCAATGTGCTTTGTTCTTGAATGCAACACAGGATTCTGAGTGATTGCAATAGCACTAGTGTTATCACACATAATTCGAATTTCTCTTTCTTCAATATCATAATCTCTCAGTTGTTGTCTCATCCATAAGACTTGGGCACAATAACTGCCCGCAGCTATGTACTCTGCTTCAGCTGTGGATGTGGCAATTGAATTTTGTTTCTTACTGAACCAAGAAACCAATCTATTTTCGAGCATTTGACATGTACATGAGGTACACTTCCTTCAACTCTACATCCAACATAGTCTGACTCTGAGTAACCAATCAGCTTGAATCCACCTTCTTTTGGATACCATAAGCCAACTTCCTGGCATCCCTTCAAATATCTTAGGATTCTCTTAGCTACAGTCATGTGGCTCTCTTTTGGTGCATATTTAAATCTTGCACATACACCTACTGCAAAGGTGATGTCTGGTCTGCTTGCTGTTAGATAGAGCAGAGATCCAATGAGTACTCTATATTTGGTTTGATCAACAGCTTTGCCATATGCATCCATGTCCATCTTGACTGAAGTGTTCATTGGAATTTTCACAGAGGACTTCTCTTCCATACCAAAAGTTTTCATCAAATCTCTGATATACTTGGTTTGGCTTATGAAGGTTCCATCCTTCAATTATTTGACTTGAAGTCCTAGAAAAAAAGTCAACTATCCCATCATGCTCATCTCAAATTTGCCTTGCATGAGGTTTGAGAACTTGTCACACAGCTCTTTATTTGTGGAACCAAAAATGATGTCATCCACATATATTTGAACAAGCAGTATACTCTCTCCATCTTGAATTCTGAAGAGTGTTCTGTCAATTAGGAATTGAGACAATGTATCATACCATGCTCTTGGTGCTTGCTTTAATCCATATAAAGCTTTCTTGAGCTTGTACACTTTATCTCCAATAGTTTTCTGCTCAAAACCTGGAGGTTGTTCAACATAAACTTCTTCCTCTAACAGTCCATTCAGAAATGCACTCTTCACATCCATTTGATACACAGTGAAGTTCTTATGTGGAGCATAAGCAAGAAACATCCTTATTGCTTCCAATCTAGCAACAAGAGCAAAGGTTTCATCAAAATCTATACCCTCTTCTTGGCAATATCCTTTGGCTACCAATCTTGCATAGTTTCTTACAACAGATCCTTCCTCATTCATCTTGTTTCTGAAAACCCATTTTGTGCCTATAACATTATGATGGGTTGGCTTATGCACTAATTCCCATACTTTTATTCTTTCAAACTAATTTAGCTCTTCTTGCATGGCCTAAATCCAATGAGTGTCTTCCAATGCTTGAGACACATCCTTAGACTCTATCTGGGAAATAAAACAAGTGAACATAGCTTCATGCTGTGCTCTGGATCTGGTTCTTATGCCATCTCTAACTTCTCAATTAACTAACTCTGGTGGATGGTCTCTCAGCCATCTCACATCAGTTGGAGTAAGTTAGCTGCCGTCTCGCAGCTAAGTTGTCTTGAACAACTCTTTCATCTTCATTCAGTTGTAGACTTTCCAGCAGTATTTGAGATTCAGCTATCTCATCTTCATCTGGGTTGAGTGCTCTTACTTCAGCTTCAACATAAGGACTCTTCTGCATAGTTGGCTGACTCAACTTATCAGCTAACTCTTCAATGTCTTCTCCATTCATGTTAGGTTCATCAAAAACCACATAGATAGATTCTTCTGTGACCATAGTCCTTTTGTTTAGCACTCTATAGGCTTTACTCTCAGCTGAGTATCCCAAAAAGATACCTTCATCAACTTTAGCATCAAAAGTCTTCAAATTATATTTGCCATTGTTATGGATGAAACACTTGCATCCAAATATCTTGAAGTATCCAACATTTGGCTTTCTCCCTGTCCAAATTTCATAGGGAGTCTTGGTCAATTGCATGTTGATCATGCATCTATTTAAGTATAACATGCTGTGTTTATAGTTTCAGCCCAAAATCTCTTAGGCAATCCAGCTTCAACTAACATGGTCCTTGCAGCTTCCTTGAGAGTTCTATTCCTTCTTTCAGCCACTCCATTCTGCTGTGGAGTTCTTGTAGCTGATAACTCATGAACAATTCTATTTTCAACACAATATTGAGTTATTATCCCATTGACAAACTCAGATCCTCTGTCAGATCTTATTTTTATAATGGTTTGGCTCTTTTCATTTTGAACCCTTTTCATCAGCTGAGGTAACTTCTGTAAAGTTTCCTTCTTTTTACACATGAAGATTGTCCATGTATATCTTGAATAGTCATCCACAACTACTAAGGTGTATTTCTTTCCACTTATGCTAGCTGGCTCAACTGAACCAAATAAATCCATATGCAACAGATGCAGAATTCTAGGCTTATCTTTGAATGGTGATTTGATTTGCTTTCCCATCTGGCATGCATCACAAATGCTTTATTTCTTGTATACTGAGTCTGGCAATCCTTCTACAAGATGACTCCTTGTAAGCTTGTTGATTGTCTTCAAATTCATATGACTCAGCTTCTTGTGCCACAACCAACTTGATTCGGATGTGCTCTTTGATATGAGACAAGTGCTTGGTGTAAAGAGACCAATCTACCACATACATATTCTTCTGTCTTGATCCTTGCAGCACTATTTCATTTGATTCAACATCTTTGATCTGGCACACTCCCATGTTGAATCCTACATTGTAGCCTTTGTCACATAGTTGTCTGATACTCAACAGATTGAAGTTGAGACCTTCAACATAAGCAACATCTTTGATTTCCAGTCCATTCTTCTTGATGGATCATATGCCTTTGATCTCCCCTGGAGCTTCATTTCCTCCAAATATAACTTTAGCACCTATGATTTCCTTAAATCCTAACAGATTTCTCTTATTTCCTATCATTTGTCTGGAACAGCCACTATCCTTGTACCAGGTTCCTTGGCACTCAGCTGTTTCTTGAACCTGCAATCAAGGAAATCAGTTTTTAGGTACCTATATTTGTCTGGGTCCTGGGGGGTTAGTGCTGTAAGATTATCCAACCAACCTATAGGCAAAGGACTTAGGATCATACAACTGTCTCTTTTGTCTATATGTCTGTGTTTTTGTTTTAGCAATTTCTTTCTTGGGGTAGTTGTGGTATTTTTGAGTGTAGTGCTTGGGTGCGTTTGTGTGCTGATAATAACTCTTTTGTCTTTGGAATGACCTTTGCTGAGGTTTAGGTCTTTCCATTTTGACTTGTATTCCATAGGTCTTTGCTGATGTTTCACATTATTCCAATCAACATAGTTTGGATAGTTTCTACATACCCATCATGTGTTTTTCTCTGATGAAATTTTTGGGGTTTCTAGTAGCTCTGTTTGCTTTTCACCGAGTGTTTTGTGTTTGGAGTTTGCTGAGGAACTCAGCTGAATTTCTTCTCAGCTATCCTTTCAGCATACTCAACTGTCTGTTTTTTCTTCCCTTTGTATCCAAGGCCAGTTTGTTTGTGATTATGCTTTGGAGTGAATGTGGGTGCATCATTTGGTGTTTTGGGTTTTTTGGATGCTTCATTGCTTGAAGATCATTTTTCCAAAACCACTCTTGGAGTTTGACTATGCGCAAAGGAGTTAAATCCTATGCCTGTCTTATCTCCACATTCTTTTTTACTCATAATAAGATCATCCAATAATTTGGATGCCTTGGTAAATGAGGCAATCACATTTTTGAGATCTTTTTCCCTCTTTTCTATACCAGCTAACTCTGATATGATCTTGGCATTTTCAGCCTTCAACTTAGTGTTCTCATCAGCTATGTGACTCAGAGTACTCAGCTCTTTAGTCAGCTGTGAGTTTTGGCTTTTAAGCTGGTTGTTCTCCTCATTTAAGAGTGTGTGTGAGAATTTTATGTGTTCAAAATCTTTCATCATTTTGCCTAATAAATCATAAAGATCAGTGGGTGATGAAGTGTGTGTATCACAGTCACTATCAGTAGAATCTGAATGAGATGAGTTAGAGTGTACCTCATCCTCTTGATCTGGTTGATCTTGTTCTTTAGCCATAAGGCAAATCATAGCCTCCTCCTCGAATCACTTGAGTAGTCCGCTTCACTACCTTTCTCGAGTCCGCCGCTTCTTTGGACTTGTTGTCTGCTCTGATCTCAACAGCTAACATGGCTTTCTTATTTTCCTGTCTTCTTTCCCTGAAGACTTTTGTTTCTTCCTCATTCCTATATTTGTTGACTGGTGGATAGGAACAATCAACTGCAAAGTGTCCTAGTTGTCTGCAGTTCCAACACAGGTTCTCAGCTCTTTGATCAGCTCTTTCTGTTCTTGGATTATCAGCTCTCTGATATTCAACCCTTTGATGCTCAGCTCTCTTGGATGGCCTGTCTTCCCTTGATTTGGAAGGAGCTTAATGTCTCCTGGAGCTCTCACCCTTATTTCTTTTATAGTTCTTATTGAAGAACTTGTTGAATCCTTTGACCATCAGGGCAATTTCCTCTTAGTCTATGGCTTCCTTTGGTTCAGCTCTCTTTCCATCACTAGCCATTAGTGTAGCTGTCTTGGGTACAACTGTCTCCTCTTGCTCTTTTCTTCTGAGCTCAAACTCATAGGCTTTCAAGTCTGAGAATAGCTCATGGTTAGATGTTCTTGAGAGGTCCATTGAGTGTCTTAGGGCCATAACCTTCATTTCCCATTCAGCTGGGAGGCTTCTCAGAATCTGCTAAACATTTCCTTTTGTGTATATTCCTTCCCAAGAGCTGAAAGCTCATTTGTGATCTCAGTGAATCTGGCATCCAGCTGATCCAAGGTTTCACCTGCAAGTATTTTGAAATTTTCAAATTTTTGAACAACAACAGTTAATTTATTTTCTTTAATTTGTTCTGATCCTTCACAAATTAAAGTCATCTTATCCCAAATCTCTTTTGCAGATTTGGAAGATTTGACTTTGTTGAACATGGTTTTGTCCAACGTCTTGTAGAGTATATCCTTGGCCACATTGTACAGATTGTATCTCTTTATATCCTCATTAGTCCACTCAGTCCTTAGTTTTTCAACCATGGTTGGTCTTGCTTCAGCGGCAACTTCTTCTCCTTAAGCTGCGGTTACTTTTCTTACAGTCGTGTTCACTTTGAGTATTTGCAGTAGCCCATCTTCTATCACAAGCCACATTTCATCATGTAATGCAGATAGATGAGCCTGCATACGAATTTTCCAATCATCAAATTCTTCAACAGTGAACATAGGAATGTGTGTTAATTAGATTTGCTTCCATGATAATAACTTTGCTTAGGATGAAAGACTTTGAAAAACATAAGTGTTTAAAAACCTTTTGAAAAGATAGAGATCTAGTTCAGTAACCAGGGCGGAAGGCTTAATGAATCAACCGCTTTGATACCACTTGTAGGTCCCAAGGGGTATGAAGTAAGGTTTAGAAGGGGAGGGGGTTGAATAAACCTTACCAAATTTCGATTTAGTCCTTTTAAAATAATTCAACAGAGTTGACTCAAACAGTTGTGTCCTTGATGGACAGCTAAGTTGGCTTTTCAGCTAAGTTACCCACTCAACAGACTCGATAGAGCTGTTGATAGTATAACTCGGTTGCTCAAGCCAAATACTTAACTTGGCTAATTGGTTTTTAACACTGGAAGACTTAACACCCTTTGATTAGATTTTAGCTTGTTTTAAAGACTTGATCTTTAGCACTTGGTTATTTATCAGTTGGATAGCAAATATAATACTTAACAGCAGATATAAAGTAAATGTGCAGGAAAGTAAGTTTGTTGAAAGTAAATGACACAAATGTTTTTATAGAGGTTCGAAGATGGGGTAATTCTTCTAATCCTCTTTTCTCCAACTCTTGGAGGAATCCACTATATAACAGATCAGTTTACAAAGTGGTGAACAGTCTGGAGATAGCTTTGATCATACAGTTGGCTTCTCTTACGACTCAGCTTCTTCACAGGACAGTTGCCTTGCTACTTCAGCTCACTTCTCAAGTTCTTGGATTTGATCACGAAGCCCTCCAACAAACTTGATAATGGTTTGACCTGGAACCTTTCTACAATCCTGACTTGGAAAGTAGACCCCTTTGATTTCTTCAAAAGTTTCCTATTCAACAGATTTGAAGTTGTCTTTCCTTCATAACTTGTGTTGGATCGATTTCCTTTGAGTTTCAGGCTTGAGGAATTGCTTGAATGTTTATGAGAATATTGCAGGTTAAATGTTTGAATATTGCTTGCTTGTTCGTGGTTCAGGTAACCTCTTCTCAATAACTTCCTCAGGCTTTTATAGTGCACATTTGAAATTTTTCCCGTTGAAGAGATATGTTAATTTCAAATGTCCCTTGTGTTCGTTGGCTTGTCTTGGTCTGCAGTCCTTGATTTTGACCCTTCCTCGTATTAAATGTCTTCGCAGCATTGCAGGTTCCTGACACAAGGTGCAGTGTTTTCCATTGGTTCATTCTTTTGCATAATTGTGGGACTAACACTTTAGACCTGACAACTTTGACATATTACTATATCGAGTAATATTCTTGACTTAATCAACGGATCTAAGTCAGTTGTCTTGACTAGACTGCTGTCTGTACCCCAGGTGACTTGAGTCAGATCCAGTCATTGGATACCTCAACTGTCACTTCAACTTGAGACTTGGCTTCTTGAGTTGACTTGACTGATATAGTTGTTCCCCAACTGACTTTCCTTCAGTCGAGTCCTTGACTTCCTTCATGGCATTACTCAGCTGACACACAACAGAGTCTTCACATAGTCCAAAGTTGACTTCTTGTAATCTTTGACATAGCTAACTTAACTCAGCTTTTCCAAATTTCTATCTATTACAATACAAATTACAAGAAAAATGGGGTGCCAACTTCCTAGTTTAAGTTTTACATGGTATCATCAAAATCTACTTAATAAATTTCCTAACATGAAGCACTTGGAGAAAACACTCAATTTGAGAGTAAATGATTAATTCAATTGATAACTAATGAAATATAATAAGTGTTCACTCTTACAAGGGATCCAAACCCTAACCCTACTGGGAAACAACTCAAAAACCAAAAAGGGAACGAAAAAATGGATAGAATCAAAAAATGCGGGCATAAGCATGGCCGTGCTGCTGAACACTGTCAGGCCGTGTTTGGGACGACTTTTCCAAACACGATCATGTAATTAATCACGGCCAGGCCGTGTTTTTCATGGCACCCACCCTTTCGATCTTGTCTTCGATTTTGTCCCCTACTCGTCCCAAACTCGAAATAACAACTCAAGATGCGGCTTTAAAGGTTTGCTTGGCCTCCAAAACATCAACATGACTCAAAACCAATCAAACTACGACTAACTATGATAAATGAATACAAAACACTATTGAGCACTTGATTACAAAGTCTTCACGACGCAAGGTGACTTGTATTCTTGGCATCCTTTGCTTGCTCAGTCTGAGGTGAACTCTGGTACGTTGATGACGCTAATTAACTGGACCACCCGAACATCTTCCTCCTTCGGCAATGCACTCTCGGCCTCATTCTGAATGACTTGAATCAGACCATTGAGTGCATTCTTGAACTTCCTTGCTCGAGCCCTTGTCACCGGAACCTACTGGCACCGTCACTGGATCTTTAGCCCATGGATTCTCATGAGGTATAGTATTAAAGGTTTCTTTTATAGTATTAAACTTTTGAAATATATTATGTGTTGTCATAAACCTCATATAATGTTTTAGCTGAAGCAACAAGTTTGATGCGTATTTTCAGTTCTTGTGGGGTATCGTTTCTCTTGTAGAACCAAAATGAGTATTCATTATTGCACGAGTCTTACCTAAAATAAAGCAGTGATTCCATACATTTAAATACATCACTATGACATTGTTTGAAAGAAATAACTAATAATAATAGTGACTAAATGATAATGATGAATTCTGATATGCATGGAAATCATATAGCTTTATCACATATATAAAACTTTTGTTGGACCGAAAGTGATTACTGGATTTGACGACTGTCCCCACAAACCAACACGAGTCTTTTCTAGTGCATTTTTTCCTCACTCACGTGTTCCCTGAAAATTTCTTTCCAGGAGTATACCCGTCATATAATTGCCCAAAATCAGGCACGCTTAACTATAGATTTTTTATATGATGAGCACCAGAAATGAAGATGTACCTTGTTTGTATGTATAGTACATATATAATCCTTTAAGCTCCACTTTAACTATACAACCCAAGGTTGACTCCTGCAGGGCACCCCCTACAGTTCACAACGGCAACGCAGAGGCCCCACACTAAGTGGTAAATGGACATGAGGGGCTTCGCTAGAATCCATATGGATCCTCGGCAAGTTGGCCGCCACAGCTTTTATGTAGTAGTAAGTGTACATCGAATCCTAAAGGTGATCGTTGGGACCATATAATCCCAACCACTTTTAATTTTTCATTTTTACATTGATATTGCTTTTTGCTAACATGTTCACGACATGAGTAAATGCACATGTCTTGCACATATATTAGTACATATTGTGTGTAATGGCATATTGTCTTTTTTATAGATAAAGAGATTAATTACACTACTAAGTTATGCTAAGTATAATATTATAAATGAACAAATTTACGATGATCCTACTATGACTATTTCGGAAGAACTTTTAGTCCATTTCGTTCAATCATCATTAAGAATAGATGGGATTAGTTTTAGTTAGGCATTAAAAATGTAAGGGATTGTGAAATTGGTTTATGAATGTAAACTAACAAGAAAGAGAAAGGGAGTAAACTTCAGGCCCCTGAAGCTCTGGGGTTCTAAATGGAAACTAACAGAGACAGGAAGTATACTAACGCCCTATGAAGTTTTGGGTGGTCATCGTCTAGGCAATTTAAAAAATAGAGTCCATATAAAAAGGTATTGGATCAAAGAACTGCTATTTCGTAAATGAATTATTTAAGCTTAGTGACTTGCTTCAATTTATTACAAATGGTGTTCATGTATAGGAAATCATCTTATAATTATTTCTGAGTGATTAAATATATTAAAAATATTTTTTTGTTATGTTAATCTTGGTTGAGCTATTAATTTTCTAATGAATATCTATTACATTTATTTTACAAACTTATATGCTTTGTAGATTTACTAACTTAAGGAAAGTTGCATACTATGTCGTTCCCATATTATCTAGAAACTAAATAAAATGAATTGAGGAATTTATAGTGATCCGTCCATTAATATATTGACCAAAATTTTAAATTAACATAAAGGTTTTTCCTATAGCCTGAAACTATTCAAATATTTTATGTGTTGTCATAAACCTCATATAATGTTTTTTGCTGAAGCAACAAGTTTGATGCACATTTTTAGTTCTTGTTGGAAGTCATTTCTCTTGTAGAATCAAAATGACTATTCATTATTGTACGAGTCTTACCAGAAACAAAGTTGTTGTAACATGCATTAAAATGCATGGCTACCGAATAATTTGAAGGAAAAAAAACTAATAATTATAGTTACTAAATGATAATCATGAATTCTGAAATGCATGGAAAATATATAGCTTATCATGTATATAAAACTTTTATTTTTTATTCATTGATATTGCTTTTTGCTAATATGATCATGACAAAATTAAATGCACATGTCTTGCACATATATTAATACATATTTTATGCTTTAACGGAGTATTTTCTTTTTTATAGGTAAAGAGGTTAATTATAATACTAAGTTATTCTAAGTATTATATTATAAATGAGCAAAATTATAATAACACTACCGTGACTATTTAGGAAGAACTTTTAGTCCATTTCGTTCAATCAACACAAAAAATAGATAGAATCAGTTTTAATTATGCATTAAAAATGTAAGGGATTGTGAAATTAGTTTCTGAATGTAGACTAACAAAGAAAGATAAGGGGAGTAAACTTCATCCCCCTGAAGCTCTAGTGTTCTAAATTGAAACTAACAGAGAAAGAAAGTATACTACCATCCTGTGAAGTTTGGGGTGGTTATCGTCTAGACAATATAAACAAAGGGGTCAGCATTAAAGGTATTGGATCAAAGAACTGCTATTTCGTAAATGAATTATATAAGCTTAGTGACTTGTTTCAATTTATTACAAATGGTGTTCCTATATAAGAAATCATCTTATAATTCTTTCGGAGTGATTAAATATATTAAAAATATCTTTTCTTGTTATATTAATCTTGCTTGAGTTATTAATTTTTCAATGAATATCTATCACATTTATTTTACAGACTTATATTCTTTATAGATTTACTAACTTAAGGATAGTTGTATACTATGTCATTCCCATATTATCTAGAAACTAAATAAAATGAATTGAGGAATTTATAGTGATCCGTCCATTAATATATTGACCAAAATTTTAAATTAACATAAAGGTTTCTTCTATAGCACGAAAGTATTGAAATATTTTATGAGTTGTCATAAACCTCATATAATGTTTATGCTGAAGCAACAAGTTTGATGCGCATTTTCTGTACTTGTTGGAAGTCATTTCTCTTATAGAACCAAAATGAGTATTCATTATTGCACAAGTCTTACCGGAAATAAAGTTGTTGTAACATACATTTAAACATGGCTATGACATAATTTGAAAGAAAAAAACTAACAAAAATAGTGACTAAATGATAATCATAAATTCTGAAATGCATGAAAATCATATAGCTTTATCATTTATATAAAACTTTTATTTTTTATTTTTACATTGATATTGCTTTTTGCTAATATGTTCAGGACTTGAGTAAATGCACGTGTCTTGTACATATATTAGTACATATTTTGTGCTTTCATGGCGTATTGTCTTTTTTATAGGTAAATTGATTAATTACAAACTAAGTTATTCCAAGTATAATACTATGAATGAGCAAAATTATAATTATCCTACTGCGACTATTTAGAAAGAACTTTTAGTCCATTTGGTTCAATTAGCATAAAAAAATAGATAGAATCAGTTTTAATTAGGCATTAAAAATGTAACGGATTGTGAAATTAGTTTCTGAATGGAAACTAACAAAGAAAGAGAAAGGGAGTAAACTTCAGCCCCCTGAAGCTCTGGTGTTGTAAATGAAAACTAACAGAGAAAGGAAGTATACTACTTTCCTGTGAAGTTTGGGGTGGTCATCCTCTAGAGAATTTAAAAAAGAGAGTCCATATATAAAGGTATTGGATCAAAGAACTGCTATTTCGTAGATGCATTATTTAAGCTTAATGACTTGCTTCAATTTATTACAAATGGTGTTCCTGTATAACAAATCACCTTATAATTCTTTCTGAGTGATTGAATATATTAAAAATATCTATTTTTGTTATATTGATCTTGCTTGAGGTATTAATTTTTCAATGAATATTTATCACATTTATTTTAGAAACTTGCTTGCTTTATAGATTTACTAACTTAATGTCATTTGCATACTATGTTGTTCCCATATTATCCAGAAATAAAATAAAATAAATTGAGGAATTTATAGTGATCCTTCCATTAATACATTGACCAAAATTTTAAATTAACATAAAGGTTTCTTCTATAGCCTTATATTATTGAAATATTTTATGTGTTTTCATAAACCTCATATAATGTTTTAGCTGAAGCAACAGGTTTGATGCGCATTTTTAGTTCTTATGGGAAATCATTTCTCTTATAGAACTGAAATGAGTATTCATTATTGCACGAGTTTTACATTGTTAGGAAATATATTTGTATATATTTTGATGATGCATAGAAAACTTAGATTAGAAAGTTGGCACCCCAATTTCTATTGTATTTCAACTATGTAATAGATATGA
Organism: Rehmannia glutinosa; assembly: GCA_016081115.2. NCBI lineage: Eukaryota > Viridiplantae > Streptophyta > Magnoliopsida > Lamiales > Orobanchaceae > Rehmannia > Rehmannia glutinosa. The sequence continues at coordinate 51,523,021 of CM071924.1, read as the reverse complement.
ATTAGCTGAGTTAAGAAGCAGCAGAGTTGAAGATCGCAAAAGATTGACTGAAGAATTGCAGTGAAGATTTAGTTGTGACGCAGTTGAGTGTCGAGGTTGAGTCTCAGTCAAGTGAAGAAGTTGTGTCTTTCAATAGACTTACAGCTGAGTAATCCAAGATTCATGGAGAAGACTCAATAAAAGGGTAAAACATCTTAAGGACTCGAAGAAAGTTGATGAAGTCTGTTGCAAAGAAAAATCAAAGACTTGCCCAAAATGGTAAGGGACAGACATGCACCTTAAATAACTGTCTTGCTGAAAAAGTGCAAGTACCTGGGAACCAGTGGGATGTTTGCAGAGACCTGTTGTGATTCAGGCAACTTGCAGAGCATTTATGTTAAGGAAAGGTCAACATCAAAAGCTGCACATCAAGACAAGCCAAGGATCAAGAAGTGAAGTTTGAAAATATATATCTCTTTAACGGACACTTTTCAAACTATCACTATAAAAAGTTGAGGAAAAATCTGAGAGAAATACGAGAACAAGAGACACAAGAGAAAATCTGAGCATTCAAGCAAGCAACTGCAAAATACTCTCAAGCTATTCATTCAAACCAAAGCCTAAACTCTCAAGTGATTCTAATCGACACATTTAGTGAAAGAAGAAAGAAAGCTTCAACCGAGTTGAATATGAAATCTTATTATTCAAGAACAAAGGGTCTACACTTTCACATGGTTAAAGACGTGCGGTGAGGTTTAAGTTAGAGCTCGATTCGAATCCAACGGAGGGTTGTGTGATCAAGTCCAAAGGGTTTGAAGGGTCAGTAGTGAGTGAGGCAACTGAAGAAGAAGTTTGAGTCCCAGGAATGAAGCCATTTGTGTCATCAAGGCTTACTCGAATCGATCTATCCTTTTTGTAACACAATGTTGCATTAGTGGATTATCTCTAGGAGTTGGAGAATAGTGGAGTAGAGTAATTACACCATCTTCGAACCACTATACAAATGCTCGTGTCATTTACTATTAGCATATACTTTTCACATATCTTTATTATTACAAAATTTGATATAAATTTGCTCACTCAACTAATAATAATAGTGACTAAATGATAATCATAAATTCCAGAATAGGTGGAAATCATATAGCTTTCTCATGCATATAAAACTTTTATGTATTAATTTTTAAATTGATATTTGTTTTTGCTAATATGTTCACGACATGCGCAAATGCACATGTCTTGCACATGTATTAGTACATATTTTGTGCTTTAATGGAGTATTGTCTCTTTTAGAGGCAAATAGATTAATTACAATACTAAGTTATTCTACGTATAATATTATAAATGAGCAAATTTATAATGATCCTACTGTGACTATTTAGGAACAACTTTTACTACATTTCCTTCAATCAACCTTAAAAAATAGATGGAATTGGTTTTAATTAAGACATTAAAAATGTGAGGGATTGTGAAATTAGTTTCTAAATGAAAACCAACAAACAAAGAGAAAGGGAGTAAACTTCATTTCCAAGCGGTGTTGTAAATGAAAACTAACAGAGAAATAAAGTATACTACCGCCCAGTGAAGTTCGAGGTGGTCATCGTCTAGAAAATTTAAAAACGAGATTCCATATATATAGGTATTGGATCAAAGAACTAATATTTCGTATATGAATTATTTAAGCTTAGTATGCTTAAATCTATTACAAATGATATTCCTGTATAGGAAATCATGTTATATTTCTTGCTGAGTGATTGAATATATTGTAAATATTTATTTTTGTTATGTTGAGCTTGCTTGAGGTATGAATTTTTCAATGAATATCTATCACATTTATTTTAGAGACCTGCATGCTTTTTAGATTTACTAACTTAATGACATTTGCATACTATGTAATTCTCATATTATCAATAAATAAAATAAAATAAATTGAGGAATTTATAGTGATCCTTCCATTAATACATTGACCAAATTTTAAATTAACATAAAGGTTTCTTCTATAGCCTTAAACTATTGAAATATTTTATGTGTTGTCATTAACCTCATATAATGTTTTAGCTGAAGAAACAAGTTTGATGTGCATTTTCAGTTCTCGTAGGAAAATATTTCTCTTGTAGAACAAAAATGAGTATTCATTATTGCACGAGTTTTACCTGACATAAAGCAGTTGATCCATACATTTAAATACATGGCTACGATATAATTTGAAAGAAAAATCTAATAATAATAGAGTGTAAGTGATAATCATAAATTTAAAATGCATTGAAATCATATAGCTTTATCATGTATATAAAAAATTTATTTTTTAATTTGTACATATATTGCTTTTTGATAATATGTTCACGACATGAGTAAATACACATGTCTTGCACATATATTAGTACATGTTTTGTGCGATCATGGAGTATTGCCTTTTTTAAGGTAAAGAGATAATTTACATCTAAGTTAATCCAAGTATAATATTATAATGGAGCAAAATTATAATGATCGTACTTTGACTATAAGGAAGAACTTTTTATTCCATTTCATTCAATCAACATAAAAATAGATGGAATAAGTTTTAATCGGCATTAAAAATGCAAGGGTTTGAGAAATTAGTTATGAATATAAACTATCAAAGAAAGAGAAATGGAGTAAACTTCAACCCCATGAGGCTCGGGGTTCTAAATGGAAACTAACAGAGAAAGGAAGTATACTTCCACCCTATGAAGTTTGTGGTGGTCATCGTCTACACAAATTAAAAAAGAGTCCATATATAAAAGGAAATCATCTTATAATCAAAGAATGGTGTTTTTTATTTCTTAAATGAATTATTTAGGTCTTTTTTAGTGACTTGCTTCAATTTATTACAAATGGTATTTTTGTATTAGAAATCATATTATAATCATCTTAAAAATGGTGTTTTTGTATTAGAAATCAAATAATAATATTTACAAAATAATAAAGCAGGGGTTCCATACATTGGTATTGCTTTTTGATAATAGTTTCAAGACATGAGTAAATGCAATTGTCTTGCACATATATTAGTACATATTTATTGTAGTAATGGAGTATTGTCTCTTTTATCGGTAAAGATATTAATCAAAATACTAAATTATTCCAAGTATAATATTATAAAGGAGAAAAATTATAATGATCCTAATTTGACTATAAGGAAGAACTTTTTATTCCATTTCGTTCAGTCAACATAAAAAATAGATGGAATCAGTTTCAATCAAGCATTAAAAATGCCAGGTACTGTGAAATTAGTTTATGAATATAAAATTCACAAAGAAAGAGAATGGGAGTAAACTTCAGTCACCTGAAGCTCTGGGGTTCTAAATGGAAACTAACAGAGAAATAAAGTATACTAGTGCATTGTGACGTTTTTGGTGGTCATCATCTAGACAATTTAAAAAAGAGATTCCATATATAAAGATATTGGATCAAAGAACTACTATTTCGTAAATAAATTATTAGGCTTAGTGACTTGCTTCAATCTATTACAAATTTAGTGCAGTAATGGAGTATTGTCTTTTTTATAGGTAAAGAGATAAATTTCAATACTAAGTTAGTCCAAGTATAATATTATAAAGGAGCAAAATTATAATAATTGTACTTTGACTATAAAGAAAAAACTTTTTATTCCATTTCTTTTAATCAACATAAAAAAATGATGGAATCAGTTTTAATCAGGCATTAAAAATGCAAGGGATTGAGAAAATTAGTTTAGGTATGTAAACTAACAAAGAAGAGAAAAGGAATAAACTTCAGTCCCCTCGGGTTCTAAAAGAAAACTAACAGAGAAATGAAGTATATTGCCGCCCTGTGATGTTTGGGGTGGTCATCGTTTAGACAATTTGAAAAAGAGAGTCCATATATAAAGGTATTGGATCAAATAACTGATATTTCGTAATGAATTGTTTGAGCTTAGTGACTTGTTTCAATTTATTGCAAATGGTGTCATTAAAAATATCTTTTTTTGTTTTATTGATCTTGTTTGAGGTATTTATTTTTCAAAGAACATCTGTCACATTTATTTTAGATACTTATATACTTTATAATTTTACTAACTTAATGCGAGTTTCATACTTTGTCGTTCCCATGTTATCCAAAAAAATAAATTGAGCAATTTACAATGATCCTTCTATTAATATATTGACCAAAATTTTAAATTAAAATAAAGATTTCTTCTATAGCCTTAAACTATTGAAATATTTTATGTGTTGTCATAATCCACATATAATGTTTTAGCTGAAGCAACAAGTTTGATGCACATATTCAGTTCTGGTGGGAAATCATTTCTCTTGTAGAACCAAAATGAGTATTGATTATTGCACGAGTCTTACTTGAAATAAAGCAGTGGTTCCATACATTTAAATACATGGCTACAATATAATTTGAAAGAAAAAAATTAATAATAATAGTGACTAAATAATAATCGTAAATTCTGAAATGCATGGAAATCATATAGCTTTATCATGTATGTAAAACTTTTATTTTTTATATTTACATTGATATTTCTTTTTGCTAATATGTTCACGACATGAGTAAATGCACATGTCTTGCACATATATTAGTATATATTTCGTGCAATAATGGAGTATTGTCTTTTTTATTGGTAAAGAGATTAATTGCAATACTAAGTTATTCTATGCATAATTTTATAAATGGGCAAAATTATAATGATCCTACTTTGACAATTTACGAAAAAAAATTTATTCCATTTCGTTCAATCAACATAAAAAATACATGGAATCAATTTCAATTAGGCATTAAGAACTTAAGAGATTGTGAAATTAGTTTATGAATGTAAACTTAAGGGAGTAACCTTGAGCCCCATAAACTACTGGGGTTGTAAATGGAAACTAACGGAGAAAGGAAGTATACTACCACCCTATGAAGTTTGGGGTGGTCATCGTCTAGACAATTTAAAGAAGAGAGTCCATATATAAAGGTATTATATCAAAAAACTGCTATTTCATAAATGAATTATTTAAGCTTTCTGACTTGCTTCAATTTATTGTAAATGGTGTTATTTTAAAAGAAATCATCTTATAATTCTTGCCGAGTGATTAAATATAATAAGAATATCTTTTTTTTTGTTATATTGATCTTGCTTGAGGAATTTATTTTCCAATGAATATCTATCACATTTATTTTAGAGACTTACATGCTTTACAGATTTAGTAATTTAACGTCAGTTGCATACTTTGTCGTTCCCACATTATCCAAAATCCAAAAACAAAATAAAATAAATTGAGGAATTTACAATTATCCTTCCATAAATGTATTGACCAAAATTTTAAATTAACATAAAGATTTCTTCTATAGCCTTATATTATTGATATATTTTATGCGTTGTCATAAACCTCATATAATATTTTAGCTGAAGCAACAAGTTTGATGTGCACCTTCAGTTCTTGTGGGAAATCAGATCCCTTGTAAAACCAAAATGAGTATTCATTATGGCACGAGTCTTTCCTGAAATAAAGCAGTGTTTCCATACATTTAAATACATGGCTACGACATAATTTGAAAGAAAAAAACTAATAACAATAGTGAGTAAATGATAATCGTAAATTCTGAAATGCATGGAAATCATATAGCTTTATATAATAACAACAACAAACTAAAATTTAATCCCACTATGTTGGGTCGGCTTTATAGATCATATCGCGCCATCGTTTACGGTCATAAGACATATTTTCATTTATTTTTAGATATAACATGTCTTGTTTATTAGTTTCTTTCCAAGTCTTTTTAGGTCTTCCTCTGCCTCTTTTGATTTGTGTGAGTGATTCCCTACCTTCTATACGTCGCACAGGTGCATCTAAAGGTCTTCTATAAACATGTCCAAACAATCTTAATCGTGTTTCTCTAATTTTCCCATCTATTGGTGCTACTCCCACTTCGTTTCTAATGTGTGCATTTGTTATTCTATCTAATCTAGTGTATCCGCACTTCCATCTTAATATTCTCATCTCTGCTACATTTATTTTTTGTTCGTGTTCATATTTAGTCGCCGAAACATCTGCTCCATAAAGCATTGCGGGCATTATGGCCATTTTATAAAATTTTCCTTTCAATTTTAATGGTATTTACGATAAAAAATAACAGAAGATGTGTCACGCCCCAAACGTGACGCGACACCGATCAATCACTTAAACAGAAATAAATCAACAGTCTAAACCAAAGATACCAAACTCCAAGTGAAATAGAGTCTAATGCAGCGGAATTAAAATAAACACGAGTACAGATTACAATCTTAAAGTCTGGCGGTATCCGAATACAACCCAAACGATTATCTGAATTAACTTACAGTCCAAACGAAAATAAAATGAAGGAGTCCAACAACAAATAAAAGAAAAAGGAAATGTCGCTCCACATCATGGATAGGGATTCAATCTGCGGTAGGTTCGATGTCTTCAGCGAACTCTTCATCTAAAGGTTAGAAAACAGGAGGGAATGAGACAGAAATCTCAGTGGATGGGGTGATCGTGTGCAAGTGTGGCGATATAAATAGTTAATGCGAGAAATTTAGTTGTATGAAAACGCGTGAGCGATGATGCATGATTTCACACCCAGTCCACAAGCGTCGTGATAAATATATTAAGTAACATACTTATATATTTTAAGAAAATAGTTCGTGGTCACGCAGCACTATGGTTCAAGCGACAGGAGGATTGCGTGCGGATTTGTAACGCCAATCCTATGCAAGACAAGTAAGCGGTTGCGCACGGTTTGTAGCGCCAACCTATGCAATACAAGTAGATTTGCGTCACGGTTTGTAGCGCCAACCAAACGGGTCCGATTAACTTCGAATCGTGTGGATCGACAGCCGATTCCTTCGTTCTTCCTTGTAACTCCCGAGCAAGATGGTCCAAGACTGTCACCTTATCGCTCCGTAGGCAAAGACAAAATCAAATGTGGAGCTAGCAAGGCTCGGATTTGTCATAATCATGATTATACCTCAAGTACTACGACCCGCTTCCCTTGGACAAACTCCGTCCCTCGATTTGCGGGATTAGGACGATGGGGCGGAAAGAGTGGAATAGCAAATGAGTGCCCGGTTCCATCCCCGACGTATCCATTCCGATCGTGAGCTCGACACACCAAGTTGACTCAAGCGGAAAGTAAACACAAGTTCATGTAGTCAACCAGGCAAATCGAGTATTATTGATTCGGGGAAGCGAGTTCATGAAAAGTTTTGAAAAATTTGCGTAAGGTAATTATGGCGTTGAGTTATTTGGATGAAGATGATTATCGGGAGGATAAGCAATCTTCGATATCTTGAACGTTTAGGTGGAACATAAGTCCCGTTATAGATTCAAATCGCAAGACGAGGAAGTCGCCGCGATCGGGTATTGTCGGTCAAGACGGTCCAATAAGTCAAAGGGTTTTGAGAAATTAAAATATTTTACTTAAGAATTGAAGTCAGAGGGTCCAGGGCTGTTTTAGAAAAATACAAATAATTTGAGTTAGGTCCTTATAAAAAATAAAATTTACAATTAGCCCCGTTTTGTCAAAACCAATACTTTTGGGGTTAAAAGTTAAATAAATAAATGTCCCGACCTTGAAAAATTATGAGGTCAGTTCCTAAATTCTCTAAATTGTTCAGAGATTCAGGTTTTTAAAGTTTTGAGGTCGAGTTTTTATAAAATTCTCACATTGGCCCCAAATTTGTTTAAAATAATCGGAACTCACAAGCCGGAAGGGCTTTTAATGTGATTCTAGTTGGAAAATGTCACTAAGGTTAGTGGGATATTGGGACAAAAACAGTTTTAAAAATAAATAAGTTTAGGTCCCTTAACCTTTGAAAATCTCATTTTTGTCCCATTTTGAAATAATTGCCTTTAAGGCTTTTAGGGGTCCAATTGTTATGAAATTTGAACCTTGGGTCCAAAATATAATTATGTTATAGGTAAATTAGTATTTCCAGGTACATGGGCTGTATAAGTCCTGGAAATTTCATTTGGGTCCTCAAGTTTAATCTTTTACAATTTGGTCCCTCAAGTTTTATAAAATTACTTTCCAAGCTCTAAACACTTGAATTTTTGGAATACACTTAAAATATGTTATTTCCAGTCCCTTAAGAGTTAAAATTTCAAATTTTAAATTTAGGGTCTGGTACAGTTTCGAAATTTGCAAAATAGCCCTTAAACTTCTCAAATTTTACAATCTAGTCCTTGGGCTTTTAAGGGTTGATTTTATTTATCTAAAAACTCTTAAAACTTTATTAAAATGTCAAAACATCATTTTTGAACCTGAGTACAGTCCCAAAAATCGAAATTTACAGAGAAGTCCCTTAAGTTTTATTTTCTTGCACTTAAGTCCACCAACTTTCCATTTTTGCATTTTAAGTCCAAAAATCGAAATTTAATCAATTATGCTCGACTTGTCCAGGTTATAGGCCATACAAAACATAGATTTCAAGAGTCATAAACATACATATCTATCTCATACAAGAATTTATCAAATATGACAATAAAGTGTACATGTATGTCCTAATTTTCGGTAAATCACATTTTGAGCAACACTTGAGAAATTTTTCAACTTGATACAAGAAAATAGCATGCAATACATAATATATATCTAAAATGCTCAATAACAAAATACTACATGCATTTTTATGAATTAAAACACCTAGAAGTTGAAAGGATTTTTCCACCCACCTTGTTTGTTCGGTTGATTGGTGTAAAGTGGTGTCACTAGACCTTGAGGATTTTAATCCTCACTTAAGGCAGCCCCTAAGTCCAATAATACAATGAGTTTTGAGTTAGAAAATGAAGATTTGAACCAAGGAGGGAAAAAGAGAAGGAATAGGCCAAAGGTACCACACTTACCTTGTGTAGTTGAAAGTTGTAGTCAAAAATTGATAGTCTCTTAAGAACTTGATCACCACTTAAACAAAGCTCCAAGGTCAGCCCCTAATCACCTCAAAATGATAATTTTGGTGTTAAAATTCAAAATTAATAGGGGAGAAGAAGAAGGTACCAAAAATCCCATTTCTTACCTTATAGTCCAAATTCTTCAAATTTATTCAAGTCTAGAAGTCTTCTTCAAGGTGATGGTGAGACCCTTAGTATCTTCCAAGTCTTCTATGTAAACCTCAACATAAAAATCCAAACTTACATTAATAAGTGAGAGGAGATAGTTAGATGATATCAAGACAAGAAGAGGAACACAATTTCTTACCTTGTTGAAGGGGGGTGTTCGAATTTTGTGATGGAGTAGAAGAAAAGTTCTTGTATTTTCACTAAGTGTTCAAGAGAAGAGAAGAAAATTGTAGAGAGAGATGTGAGAGGATTTCTTGGTGAGAAGGAGGATGAAAGGTTTGAGAGATGAAGGTGTTGGGTACAAAATGAAATTTCTTGTGTATTATGGCACGATGGCGATTTTGAGAGCATGAGGAGAGAGATTTTTGTTTTTTGTTCCAAGTCTTGTAAATTGTAGTAAGCATGAGGGACAAGGACTTTGGTCAAGGTGTAGTCTTGCATGGGAGGTTGGAATTGCAAGGATAGAGAGGAATGTTGGCATGGGGTGTTGGGAAGCCTCCAACATGTTGGATGATTTTATAATAAAGAATTGGTGTATAAGATATTGTGTATAAGATTTGAATTAATGGTGTAATAATACACAAGATGAATACATAAGGTGTGCATGTACAAGAGTTGGGAGATATTTCTACACCAAAATTTCCCACCATGGCCGTCCCTTAAGGGGTATTTGTGGTAATTCCATATTTTATTTTTATGTCCCAAAATTGATGATAATAGGTGAATAATATCAATCTCCAAAATAATTAGTGATTTCCTTGATCACTTATAAGTCTAATGATCAATTAATCTAAATCGAATTCTTAATTCTATAAGGTTTAATCCTCTAAAATAAATAGTCTCTTAGAATTCTAAGGTGACTAATAGATACGCAAATAACAATAATGATGATCAATCAAGTGATCATAAATGCGAAATAAAATTAATAAATGATTATGATCACAAGAAGTAAATAAGGAAATTAAGGCAAAACGTAATTATCATTAATATTTACCCGTCAAAGCGATGCGGTAGAATTGTCAAATAGCACAAAGACGATACGTGAGACGTACATGTTCGAATAAAAATCGAGGGCTTCACAAGATGCGCTCCTCCATTTATTCCAACCCGCCTAGATCCTATGTGTGACATCTTTTTTTAATTTTCAATTCTCTTCAATTATAGATCCTAAATATTTAAAACTCTTTGTTTTACTCACTTCATGTCCATCAATTTTTTAGTTGTCTCATTGTTACTATTGTTTTTTACTAAAGTGGCATTCCATGTATTCTGCTGTTTTAGCCCTACTTATAGTAAAACCTTTTGATTTAGTGCTTCTCTCCAAGCTTCAGTTTTGCATTTACTCTTTCCCTCATTTCATTAATTAAAACTATATCGTCCACAAATAGCATACATTCGGGATAGATTTTTGTAAGTGTTTAGCGATTTCATCAATTATTAGGATAAAAAGGTTATGGCTTGAAGCGGATCCTGGTGTAAACCTATAGTGTTTGGGAATTCATTTGGATACTCCCTGTTGGTCCTGATACATGTTGTTATATCATTATACATATCTTTTATGGCATTTATGTAAGCTATTTTTATTCCTCTTTTTTCCAATACACACCACATTATATCTCGGTTGACTCTATCGTATACCTTTTCAAAGTCGATAAAAACCATATGTAAATCTTATTTTCTCTCGTTGTATTGTTCACATAATAGTCTAATTAAGCGTATAGCTTCAATTGTTGACCTTCCTCGCATACTAATATCTTTGGTTTTATTTCTTATTCTTGCCTCTATAACTCTTTCTCATAGTTTCATCGTATGACTTATTAATTTAATTCCCCTATAATTTGCATAATTTTGAATATCCCCTTTAATTTTATATATAGGTATCAATATACTTTTTCTCCATCCATTAGGCATTTTCTTAGTTTTGAGGATAACATTAAATAATTTAGTAAGACATGAAATTACAACTCCACCTAGACATTTCCATGCTTCAATTGGTATATCATATACGCCATTTGCTTTGCAAGTTTTCATTTTGTTCAAAGCTTTTTCTGTTTCATGAGGTTGAATCCTACGATAAAATGTACAATTTCTATTCGAGATCAGATTGTCCTAGTTCCCTTAATGTGACATCATTCCCTTAGATTCGTTAAAAGATCATTGAAATGTCTTTTCCATCGATCTTTTATTTCCTCGTCTTTCACTAAAATATTATCATTCTCATCTTTTATATATTTAATTTGGGTTAAATCACTTGTTTGTTTTTCGCTAAATTTTGCTATTTTATATATATATATCTCTCTCTCCTTCCTTAGTATCTAGTTTTTTATAGAAATTTTCATATGCCTTGGTTTTTGCTTCATATATTGCTCTTCTTACTTCTTTTTAGGCGTCAATATATCTTTTAAGATTTTCTTCATTTTTACGGGGAATATAACATATTGTAACTAGTTGCTAATATGTTCACAACATGAGTAAATACACAGGTCTTGCACATATATTACTACATATTTAGTGCGAATGGAGTATTATCTTTTTATAGGTAAAGAGATTAATTGCAATACTAAGTTATTCTAGGTATAATATTATAAAGGAGCAAAATTATAATCATTATACTTTGACTATATGGAAGAACTTTTAACTCCATTTCGTTCAATATGCAAAATAAAAATAGATAAAATCAGTTTTAATCGATATTAAAAATCGAGGGATTGAGAAATTAGTTTATGAATGTAAACTAACAAAGAAAGAGAAAGGGAGTAAACTTCAATCCTCTGAAGCTTTGAGGTTCTAAATGAAAACTAAAAGAGAAAGTAAGTATACTACTGCTCTGTGAAGTTTATGGTGGTCATCGTCTAGACAATTTAAAAAAGAGAGTCCATATATAAAGGTATTGGGTCAAAGAACTATTATTTAGTTTGAATTATTTAGGCTAGTGACTTGCTTCACTTTATTAAAAATTGATTTATTGTATAAGAAAACATCTTATAATTCTTGCTCAGTGATTAAATATATTAAAAATATCTATTTTTGTTATATTGATCTTGCTTGAAGTTTTAATTTTTCAATGACTATCTATCACATTTATTTTAGAAACTTATGCTTCATAGATTTACTAACTTAATAGATTTACTAACTTAATGAAAGTTGCATACTATGTCGTTCCCATATTATTAAGAAACAAAATAAAATAAACTGAGGAATTTATAATGATCCGTCCATTAATATATTGACCAAATCTTTAAATTAACAAAAAAGGTTTCTTCTATAGCCTTAAAATAGTGAAATATTTTATGTGTTGTCATAAACCTCATATATTGTTTTAGCTAAAGCAACAAGTTTGTTGAGCATATTCAGTTCTTGTGGAAATCATTTCTCTTGTAGAACCTAAATGAGTATTAATTATTGCACGAAGCTTACCTAAAATAGAGTTGTGGTTCCATACATCTAAATACATGGCTGCGACATAATTGGAAAGAAAAAATCAAATAATAATAGTTACTAAATAATAATTGTAAATTCTGAAATGCATGGAAATCATTTAGCTTTATCATGTATATAAAACTTTTATTTATTTATATTTACATTGATATTGCATTTTTCTAATATGTTCACGACATGATTAGACGCACATGTGTTGCACATATATTAGTAAATATTTAGTGCAGATTATTGTCTATTTTATAGGTTAATAGATTAATTACAATACTAAGTTATACTATGTATAATTTTATAAATGAACAAAATTATAATAATCTACTTTGACGATCAATCAAAGATAAAAAATAGATGGAATCAATTTGAATTAGGCATTAACAACATAATGATTTTGAAATTAGTTTCTAAATGTAAACTAACAAAGAAAGAGAACGGGAGTAAATTTCAGCCTGAAGCACTAGGGTTCTAAATTGAAACTAATGGAGAAAGGAAGTGTACTACCGCCTGTAAAGTTTGAGGTGGTCATCGTCTAGACAATTTAAAAAAAATGAATCCATATATAAAGGTATTGATTCAAAGAACTTCTATTTAGTAAATGAGTTATTTAAGCATAGTGATTTGCTTCAATTTATTACAAATGGTTCATTGTATAAGAAATCACTTATAATTTTTGTTGAGTGATTAAATATATTAAAAACCATATATTTTTGTAATATTGATCTTGCTTGAGGTATTTATGTTTCACTGAATATCTATCACATTTATTTGAGAAATTTACATGCTTTGCAGATTTACTAAATTAATGTGAGTTGCATACTATGTCATCCCCATTTTATCCAGAGAAAAATATAAAATAAATTGAGAAATTTATAGTTATTCGTCCATAAATATATTGACGAGAATTTTAAATTAACATAAAGGTTTCTTCGATATTTTTAAAATATTGAAATATTTTATGTGTGGCCATAAACCTAATATACTTTTTAGCTAAAGCAACATGTTAGATGCGCACTTTTGTTTCTTGTGGGAAATCATTTCTCTTGTAGAACCAAAATGAGTATTCATTATTGACGAGTCTTACTTGATGTAAACCGGTGGTTCCATACATTTTACTACATGGCTACGACATAATTTGAAAGAATAAATCTAACAATAATAGTGACTAAATGATAATCATAGATTCTCAAATGCATGGAAATCATATAGCTTTATCATGTATATAAAACACTTATTTTTTTATTTTTACAATGATATTACTTTTTGATAATATATTCGAGACGTGAGTAAATGCACATGTCTTGCACATATATTAGTGCATATTTAGTGCAGTAATGGAGTATTGTTTTTTTTTTTATAGGTAAAGAGATTAATTGCAATAATTAGTTAATCCAAGTATAATATTATAAAGGAGTAAAATTATAATGATTGTACTTTGACTATAAGAAAGAACTTTTTATTCCATTTCGTTCAATCAGCATAAAAAATAGATGGAATCAGTTTTAATCCGGCATTAAAAATGGAAGAGATTGAGAAATTAGTTTATGAATGTAAACTAACAAAGAAAGAGAAAATGAGTAAACTTCAACCCCACAAGCTTTGGGGTTCAAAATGGAAACTAACGAGAGAAAGGAAGTATACTACTGCCCTATGAAGTTTGAGGTGGTCATCGTCTAGACTATTTAAAAAAGAGAGTCCATAAAAAAATGTATTGGATCAAAGAACTGTTATTTCTTGTATAAGAAATCATCTTATAATTCTTGCTCACTGATTAAATATATTAAAAATATCATTTCTTGTTATATTGAACTTTCTTGAGGTATTTATTTCTCAATGAATGTCTGTCACATTCATTTTAAAAACTTACATGCTTTATAGATTTACTAACTTAATGTGAGTTGCATACTATGTCGTTCCCATATTATCCAGAAACAAAATAAAATAAATTGAGGAATTTATAGTGATACGTCCATTAATATATTGACCAAAAATTTAAATTAACATAAAAGTTTCTTCTATAGCCTTAAAATAATGATATATATTATGTGTTGTCATAAACCTCCTATATTGTTTTAGCTGAAGCAACATGTTTGATGCACATATTCAATTCTTGTGGGAAATCATTTCTCTTGTAGAACCAAAATGAGTATTCATTATTGCACGAGTCTTACTTAAAATAAAGTAGGGGATCCATACATTTAAATACATGGCTACGACATAGTTTGAAAGAAAAAATCAAATAATAATAGTTACAAAATGAGAATCGTAAATTCTGAAATGCATGGAAATCATATAACTTTATTATGTATAAAAAACTTATATGTTTTTATTTTTACATTGGTATTGCTTTTTGATAATAGTTTGAGACATGAGTTAATGCACATGTCTTGCACATATATTAGTACATATTTATTGTAGTAATCGAAAGTATTGTCTCTTTTATCGGTAAAGATATTAATTAAAATACTAAGTTATTCCAAGTATAATATTGTAAAGGAGAAAAATTATAATGATTCCAATTTGACTATAAGGAAGAACATTTTATTCCATTTCGTTCAATCAACATAAAAATAGATGGAATCGGATTTTAATCAAGCAAATAAAAATGCAGTCTATTGTGGAAATTAGTTTATGAATATAAAACTAACAAATAAAGAGAAAGGAGTAAACTTCGGTCCCACGAAGCTCGGGGTTCTAAATGAAAACTAACAGAGAAATGAAGTATACCGATTAGTCTTTGTGGTTTTCGTGGTCATCATCTAGACAATTTAAAAAGAGATTCCATATATAAAGATATTGGATCAAAGAACTACTATTTAGTAAATAAATTATTTAGCTTAGCATGACTTGCTTCAATCTACTACAAATTTAGTGCAGTAATGGAGTATTATCGTTTTTATAGGTAAAGAGATTAATTGCAATAATAAGTTAGTCCAAGTATAATATTATAGAGGAGCAAAATTATAATAATTGTACATTGACTATAAGGAAAATAAAATTATTCCATTTCTTTTAATCAGCATAAAAAATGATGGAATCAGTTGTAATCATGCATTAAAAATGCAAGGGATTGAGAAATTAGTTTAGGTATGTAAACTAACAAAGAAAGAGAAAGGGAATAAACTTCAGTCCCCTGGGGTTCTAAAAGGATACTAACAGAGAAAAGAAGTATACTGCCGCCATGTGATGTTTGGGGTGGTCATCGCTTAGACAATTTGAAAAAGAGAGTCCATATATAAAAGTATTGGATCAAAGAACTGATATTTCGTAATGAATTCATTGAGCTTAGTGACTTGTTTCAATTTATTGCAAATGGTGTTATTACAATTATCTTTTTTTGTTTTATTGATCTTGTTTGAGGTATTTATTTTTCAAAGAACATCTGTCACATTTATTTTAGACACTTATATACTTTATAAATTTACTAACTTAATGCGAGTTTCATACTTTGTCGTTCTCATGTTATCCAAAAAAAAAATTGAGCAATTACAATGATCCTTCTATTAATATATTGACCAAATTTTAAATTAAAATATAGATTTCTTCTATAGCCTTAAACTATTGAAATATTTTATGTGTTGTCATAATCCACATATAATGTTTTAGGTCAACAACAAGTTTGATGCGCATATTCGATTCTTGTGGGAAATCATTTCTCTTGTAGAACC